>JACCIC010000002.1:2625000-2982500 GCA_018907035.1 Sycobia sp. Sy_11 | reverse complement strand
ACATTGTTTACTTTTCTCGAACATCTACATAGGAATCTTAATTGGCCCAAGGCTTGGGCAAAGTAGCGAATGCATATCATGGCAATTAATCAAGTTCAAGAACTATCATTGGTTTTTCAGCTGAACCATAAATGGAGCCTTAATTTCGATAACATATCCGTAAACCCATAATTTAATACCTATTCTGATTCGCTCGATTAATGTTGGCTCATTATTCTCTTCATTTAGTAAATGTTCAAAGATGCCGTAGCAACCATCTATTCGTCGAGATCAATCACTTTCGGAAGATATTTTTCTGCCAAACGTTTCATATCTAAAGTATTCCTCAAATTTGCTTGACATGAGCTGTATGATATACCGACATGCTGATCGCTGATCAATGACCATGATTCATAATCATTTAGTCCACTATCTCAACCGTTGCCGATAGATACTAGGGCATCTACTGGGGTGCTCGACATCTTCCACGTCTGTACGTCAATTTGTGAAACGGTCGTATGAAAGTGAAAATTCGCTGAGCGGACTACGTGTAAAACGTCTATGATTGCACTGAGAGTTGATGTCGTTGTAAGGAACAACGTATATTGTGCATACGACTGTCGCAACATAAGGGAATAAAATGTTTCCTAAACAGACGAATAAACTCCGGGGAAATTTAAAAAGTATCGTTACTTTTACGAGAGCTCATATCTTAAGAATGGGTCAGCGTTAGGTCTTAAAACTTTAATGGGTTCATAGCGATGCTATTCCGACTTCGAGGAATGGTAATTTATTTACACATTAAGTGCGGACCATCTAAATCTACGAAATTGACTAATAAGCTATGAGAACTTTTTTATAATGAAAGGAAGCCTACCGAAAACTACCATCTCTGTTGAAGCAAGATCGTTATTTTTTAAACTTTAAATGATATATATATATAAAAATGCAATCTATCTTGATAAGATATTCAAGCTTAGAGGAATATATTTCATTGCGTTCCATTTAAAACTAAAAGAAGGATTTAAGAACTAACTATATTTCGACTTTCTCTGGCATTTAGCATGAAAAAAGAAATCTGCAGTTATTTTAAATATCGTATTCGTATTCGGCATATAAAAATCAAAATAAATGTGTTTTTTTTCTGTACATTTACTACTATATGTCCTGTAGGTGATTTGTTTTTACACAAAAAATATCAATTTCATAGCGATAAAAGAAGTAACCTTAGAAAATATATTTTGAAGTAATGTATAAAATAAAGTAATTTTGGTTGGAGATACTTTGTATTTATTCAACTCTTCCTTTTTTTTTAAGATAAATACAAAAAAAACCATGAACTTTATGTAATATATTTCATGCAGTTCTTGAATACGCTAATAAAACTTGCGGCTAATTATAATAAGATATTCTTAATAAGCGTATCAAAATACATTGAAATTCACTTTTGTTTTTTTAATCCTATGTCCGTCCTACATAAGATATATAAACAATCGAATGGTACAATTGTTTCTTAATGAACATAGAGTGCACGTTGATTCCTTATATATAGTTACACACGTCTGTTGCTCAAGCAGCGCGCTATAAAAATGCATCCAGTTCATATGTATATATATATATATATAGACACGCTTTCCTCTCTCTCCATCTCGGCGTGTTTCCTCTCGAGAAGCGAGAAACCGCGTCGCTGCCACTGTAACCGGTGCGCTTGAAAACTTTGTACAATCTATCGATTAAACAATTGCTATTAACGGATAAGAATCGATTGTGGAAAAAATTTCTTATTGATTTTCAATTCTCAGCGCTCTTGATTCTATAAATTTTAATCACTGCTTCGTTCGATCGCTTATGGGATAATATCTCATCGGACGGTATACGTATTAGAAGTGAGCGAGCAAAATTCATGAACTAGCAGATATAACGACAGAATTATATCTGATATTTACCTTTGTTTTTTTAATTAACTCCAGTATCTTACGCCCATCTCACTATAAATTAATCTGTTTAAGCATCGTTTTAATTTACTGCCGCGTCGCGCATTTATTTATCCTACCATCGTTTTTACACCAATTCACGCCTAAGAAAGATCTACCAGGTGGTTTGAGCCGAATGTTAAAAAATTGGATAGTTCGACTGTATTTACAAACGTACCAACTTATATCAGGATGTAGATTAGACTATTCGTGCGGGATTTTCCCGGATCTAAGAGCAAAGTTTCTATCTCAGCAACTATCGTTAAAAAACATTTGAGCGTGCCGAGCTTGAGGTAAAAGTCCGTGGCCAACCTATTGTTCCGTTTGCTAATGGATTCTTATCTGACCAATTTATTTATAGATATATTCTATATTTTTCACAGGCCAATGAAACGTTCTACCTTAATAACAATTATAATTATTTTTAAAAATTAGTTCCTTTTTTCCACGGTTTTTTCGTGCAATCTCCAGCCAATAATATAGTCATAGATAATTTATCTCTGTATGATTTTTATGGTACGTTTATGGTATAAGTAATCGTTTAAAACCAAGGATTCCGTAAGCTTTTTCAAATACGACCGCCGAAGAAAAAATTAAGGCGCTTTAATCGTATTGGCAAAAATCACACCAATCGCAACAAAGTTGCATCGTCATTTACAAATTAAATACCCTATTAAATTAATACCAATTCACCGCGATAATCAACGCTTATTGTTACGTCCTAATCGCCAAAAAAAAAAAAAAAAGAAGAAGAAGAAAAGAAAAGAAACCGCTCGTCCGTCAGCTCCCGCGTTCCGCTTTAATTCGGCTGCGCGGAAAAACGGCCGGTATCGTCAGAGGAGTGAGAGGGTCGAGGGGGGGAGGGGGGCGAAAAAAGAAACGATAATTTAAATCGTAACGGCGCGTCGGCGGGCGCGGGCGACGCGAGACGGCGTTGCCAGGGCGGCGTCGAGAGCGCCCCGCGGCCGACTGTTCAGCAGCAACGGACCGTCACCGTGGGAGAGGGGGAGGCGGTTGTGCTCGTCGATCAGAAGTAGAAATAATAATAATAATAATGATAATAATAATAATGATTTGCCTTCCCTTTTTTACTCTTTTTTTTTTTTGTAAAACAAAACCCGATGTTATATAAACAGAAGAAAAATCAGGCCGCCGCTCATCTTTTGCCGTCATTCGCTACGGCTTTTATTTTTTATTTTTATTTTTTTTTCTCTTTGTTAAGCGATACGAGCATTGGGAATAAAGTAGCTGCGCCGATCTTGTGGAAAAATAATTTTAACGAGTGAGCCAGCAGGAAGCGAGAATTCGCCTTTCATTGTTTTTGTCGGCGATTTCTTTTTGTCATCTGCGGTGAGAACGATTGAATTTTACAAAATAATGAAAGGCAAGACATTGGTGTTGACTGTTTCAAACAAATCTTCTCAAAAGTCTAATTTCTGTACACTCTTAATGAAGTGATGAATGGCTAAAGACCTATACTTATTAATAATTATAGAAAGAACCGAAGTGCACAGTTAAATTTTAAAGCCTAATAAAGTGTCCATACCATACAGCAATTCCGTATGCAACGATTTATTTGCAAGTATATATGATGATTATTTTCCAATTACAAATAGTAAAGTAAAGTAATAAATATTTCAATCAGTCTTATAGCCTGATTAACAAACAATTATAATACAATTATGATCTCAGACGCGTTGCCATTATTTATAATCGCTCTCTGTAGAATTGGAAATGTTAAAATCAAATAAAATTAGTTTTGTTAGTAAAGAACAATCTGTCTGGCCTTCACCAAAAATTTTCGCATCTGCAAAGGTTTAACGATAACTTACATGGAATTATTTTTAAAAAATAGCTTGCGTATTACAACTAATGGATCCTAATAATTAAATAGATACTAAATAAAAGTCCATAAAGATTATATAACAATTGTAAGTTTCAATCTGAACGATTTCATAAACAAATTTTTTTGCAATTTTGATACGAAGTGGATTTCATTTGAAGCGCGTCGAATTTTATGCGTAAAGTAAAAGCAACAATGAAAACTGTTTAAAATTAATTGTGATATATAAGTTTAGGTTAAATTTCATTATTTAAAAATACTGTAACAAATAGAATAAATTTATTCAGTGAGATAAGCTATGATATCTTTCTTAAATGTAATACTTTGATAAGGAAGTAAGAAGGATAAGAACCAAAATCCTAGTTGTACTTACGTCGACTGTTTAAAATAAGCTAATAAATATGTTCATTGGTCTTACAATCCTATTGAATAAAATAGAATAAATGAATATAATATAATTATAATGATTAAACTGAAGAAAGTAAGTATAAATAAATTATTATAATTATAACGACAGTCAGATTGTCATTGTTTATGATCATTTTGATCTGAAATAAAATTTATTAATTTAGCTGATATAAATATGTTATCTACTAAATTTACTGTTAGAGCTTTCGCCTGGTTCAACTTTACGAGCTCGCTTCGGCCCCTCTTCAGAGAGTCAATTGATAATTAATCATCATAATTATAATATTAAATATAAATTCGTTATTATATTTATAATATTTTATATTTATTTATTTTATTCTATTCCATAGGCTTCTAAGACCAATGAGAATATTTATTAGTTTATTGACTCCATAGTTACCTTAGATTTTCTGAATTATTTTTACAATTGACCAATTCAACGAATATCTACGAGAGATTAATTGGAACTGTTACGCTTCAAAAAATATACAGTGGATGTAGGAATTCCAATGAAATCCTATAGACAATGCATCGGTACAATCGCTATTTTCACAATTGAAAATCGCGCGCCGCGAAGCCCCGGCAAAGCAAGCCTATTTACAAGTGCGTTAAAGCGCGCCTACGGGACGAGGCGCGGACCGAGGGATACCGGATGCCCGAAGGGTGGACGGACATTTGATTCGTTAGTATTAATTAGCCCGTCCTTTGGTTGGTCCGTCGGATAATTATCACCGCGGGTATTGTGAATTGCACATTTGCCCGTACAACCAGCCGGCTAAAATCATTCGCCCCGCGGTAGGACCGGCTTCGATTTCGTCCATCTATATTGTTCCAACCCTTAGGAGGGGGGAGGGGTGGGGCGATAATCCGAATTCTCGTCCAAGGACAACTCCTCCCAATGGACGAATGGACTGACTTGAAACGAATAATCGGGCTTGCCAAGTGGAGAAGTCGATTGTGGACCTTGGCAACATGGTGACGTTGGCATTGAACAGCCGGAGCCTGTCATCGGTCATCAGTTAAGTTCACTGATTTCGGATATTGAATAGGCGGCAAATTCTGGACAAGCGTAATTCGTGTACGTCAGAATCTCTAACTAAATCTTTCAACATTGAGACTGAAATTGATCTAACAATTGATTGCCTAAATGGATTAAAAATAAACTCAAGATTCATAAGAATCTTTAAACTTTGTGGACAATGTTTACGTTTTCTAATAGGAATTGGCGTATAAAACGTTAAATCCCATTTTTTCAGAATTCGTGATGAAAATAAAAAGTATTTTTTAACAATAAAATTTAACTTTAAGTGACCTTAAAAAGATTGTTTCATCTAGCCAGTATAGGTATTTCGATACTATTACTTTATATTTTCTTAGTTAATAAACAAAATGTATGCAGAAATTTTTGTATGATATTACAATTCTATTGAAAAAATGTCATTTTTTCATGATCCAATTGATTCTAAAGATTCGTATTTAGCGCTTCCAAAAATGATATATAGGAAGTTTCAAATCGACTTGTAAAAAATTGAGTCATATTTATGGATCGAGATATATAATAATGTTTTGCTTTATGTAAGCAAGATAATTTGTCGACATAATAATTGTATTCTGAGCCATTTGTTCATTAGTTTGTGTAATTATTATATTTGTGATTATTAATATTTATCTTTATCATTCACTCAGCAATCTACGGAATGATTAAATTTGTTGTATTTGATAACATCGTAACATTTAAATTATCACCATATGTTATATCATAAATATATAGCGCAGTTAATTCACAAAGAAAAATAATACGAAAATACGAACAAACCCTTAAAAATTAACCCAGAAACAAACCTGAATTTACAGAAAGGAAGAGAGTAATAAAGAAACACTGAACCAAATATAGAAAGTTATACGCACTTTATGTAACAATTTTTCCTACCACTTCCCTGTACTGCTTATGTGTTTTTTTTTTTTTTTTTTTAACATACTCCGAGCTTTCGCATATTTTCATATAATTAATCACAATGTCAAATTAATAATATATAACACGCAAAGCGATCAATGCGATACTGGAGATAAGGCAGCAGTCGGACTCGGCGAGTCGGAGAGCGCAACTCCTTATCTCGAGGATGTAATCTAAACTCGAAGCATTTACATTTGAAACCGCTGTGTATATATCGAGGGTTTAAGAATTATTACCAAAATGCATTGGCAATAAATCGCAACCGCTTGTTTGTTGTAGCTCAGCACGTTATAGGAGAAAATGACCAATTTCAGGAATATTATCAATCATGAACACGCTTTATACATAATGCACTTTTTAAAATTATTTTACTTTCCGCGCTCTAATTGTATTTTACAGCAACTAATCCGGCGTATCAGCTTGTATTACGCGCACCAAAGCAAGGAGGCGCCTCCTAATTACTCGTGCAAGATATGGAAGCGCCCGGCTACTTAATAAGCTCGGTTCTCCTATCTTCAATCTGCAATGAGATCTACTCGTTGGTCTACCTTTTAAGTAGATCTCTGTCCCCTGGTCTGTACCTTGTGCACAATACCATTTTCTATGTATTTGATCATTCAAAAGATTAGTTTAACATAAATAAACAGTGTTCAGTACGAGAAGAGGGCTCAAGATATTTTGTTAAATAATGCAATAGCAATACAATTAGAAACTTAAAAGGATATTTTAGTTATATACACATATATGTATATGTAATATATGTAATATTTACACGCATGCTAGTATATAAAATCGTATAATAATCGTATTAAAGTAGTTATGATAGCAAATACGGCCAATTTTATTTGTTTATCACAAATGAGATAATGAATTTGAAGTTTGGTGATATTGTTAAAAGGATAGGCTGTATGCTCTATCCTGGTGTTGATCCGAAACAAATATCATCAATGAAACGAAAGTTTATTCTTTGTTGATCTTATCAAGTCCTCTTTATATGGATTAAGATGTTTTGTCCAAGACTACCAATGTGGAGACTGTGCCTGTATGGCAGTGATAGCCCTTCTTAATTTGCCAGTCTTTTTGGAATGTATAACAATTTCTACAATATAAAATAGTATTTTCTTTCTGTTTTCAACAAATAATTGGACTAATTTTACCAAACAACTGTAGGTTTAGTTGCCAAAAAAAAAATTTTAAACAAATTTTTCTCGGTGTATCATATATGGATTCAATGTTAATATATACTAATAATTAATACTAGTTAAAAGCCGATAGGGCTTGGATATGGATTTAAGTACTAGCATTCTGCTTAAAATCATGATAAAAAACTAAGAGAATTTCAAATTTCTATTAACGGACATATGTTGTGTAGCATTGAAGATTCAAAGCTGAGGAAAAGACCATTGGACGGTTTATAAGCGTTACATAGAAAGTGCTGACCAACAGCGCCCGGCTAGCTCAGTCGGTAGAGCATGAGACTCTTAATCTCAGGGTCGTGGGTTCGAGCCCCACGTTGGGCGATTTTTTTTTTTGTTTTCTTTTTTATATTTCCATATTGCATTATAGATTTATTTATGTCTTAGGTAATTTAAAAATTTTCAAACTGCAAGATAAAAAATATAAACAAAGATTAAATATAAATAATAAGAATATAATTTTGCTTGCTATCAGAATTAGGGAGGTCAGTCTAATGTAATAAATATATATGAATGAAGCTTTATTATATTGAGTTCATTAATTTTAGACACCATTAACAACAATGTTAAAAACAATATTATTATTGATATTATATTAATATTACAAATATTTATATATAAACTCAGATAAAATAGTTATTTCGTTTTCCCATAGATAGATTACGAATAAAAATCTCACATTAAGAATATGCGTCCTTCCACTGCCTTATTATTATTACAGAAGACATGCGAAATACATTGTTTATCCGTTTACTTCTTTAAATTAATAAAATAAATCACAAATTTGAAGAATTTAAAATTTTATGCGAATTACTTTCAAATAATAAAAAGAAGTACATTAAAAAGATAATTAAAAAAACTTAAATAAAGTCCATAATTGTTTATTAAATATTAAACTGTCTGTCATTATGAATAAATTATTAGAGGCCAATATTTTGTCAATAAATCCATGTAAATGTATTTAAAACAATTGAAAAGTAAACATAAAACATTTAATCTCGGAAAATCAAATTAATTTCTTTTGTTTCGCCCAAACAATCTTCTAGTTTAATTCTAGAAACTATAGTATTTTTTTTAGATTTTTATATTTTGAGTATAGTATTGTAATTATAACTGAATTTTTTTCCTCCTATTTAATGTTTTACATAAAAGTCGATAGAATCCCTTGTCTCTTACGACGCTTGGTTCAAGAACTATGATAAATAATTATAGAATAAATATTATTGTTAGGATACACTCCGTAAATGTTGTACTTAAATTGGTTTGGATACAACACAGAATTACTAGAAAATTGTATCAAGCCAGTCTTAATCTTTTATGAAATAAAATTGACCAAAATTGTTTGAAAGTAGTGTCTGTGCATAGTTGTTTTATCGATAGATGTGATATTGAATACTTTGCGAAAAATATTGATTTTCAATATTGTACTATTAATACTCAGTTTCTTTATCGATATCTTAACTTTTTATATAAAATAGTTAAATAAAAATTTTAAAATAAAAAATACTTGTGTCGACTATTTTTAGTAAACTATTAAATCTTTCATGGGCCTTAAAGTCTTATGAAAAGGTTTGATAGTTTGTTAAGTAAATATTTTTCGTTAGTTTATAAGTAAACTTCGATGATTGATATTTCCGGATTGACTAACATATGTTATTTCGTATTAATTGTTAAAAATTTAAGTATTTTCGTAGTTTAAGGCTAAAGCTGATAATTATAGAAAATAAAAATCAAATTGATAAGACTTGAAATAATGAAACGAAATTAAAATGAATTCAACGGGTTATTATTATACATAATTACGTCAATGTTTTCACATAATTATAGTATAAATAACTTGACTCGAGGGGCGCGATCGAAAACCCTTAAAAAACAATTTTATCCACTTAAAAACCATACTATAAATAAAAAAAAAAAAACAACACAACAAACGTCCTGAGAGCTCAACGCGTCCTGAGTACGTGCGTCAAGATTTGCGTAACGAGGTGTACTCAATTACACGTGTACACACGTATATAAATATTAGAGCAATAAAGCCGAGCGCGGTGAACGCGCGCGCGCGCGCGCGGCTTTCTTATATGCCTATAACCGAGGCGGCCGGCGCAACGCCGCGGGATTACGACGCGCTCGTTCGGCAAGTTAAAAAGTCATAATGCAATCTGCCAAGACGGCAAGACGAACGAGCAAAGCTATATATTATGCTCTATAACAGGGAGAGGGAGGGAGCGAGATAGAGATAGAGATAGAGAGAGAGAGAGAGAGAGAGAGAGAGAGAGAGAGAGAGAGAGAGAGAGAGAGAGAGAGAGAGAGAGAGAGAGAGCGGGAGAAGAGGCCTAATTAGGTGGCGCGCGCTTTCCCTGTGAAAATTATTTCACCTGCATCAACGCAAGATTTAATACGGATGCCTTTACGGTGTATTTACGACTGTCAAAATGATGGAATAAAAAATTAACGGGTAAACTTCCTTTTTCTGACAACTTTGTGTGTTTCTTCTCTATTTTTTTCCCCTTTTTTGTTACTGCATTAATTAGCCGCTGAAAATACGGTTCAGTTGAAAACATACTTTGAACAAAAGTTGTAAATCGCGTCATAATACGTGTTTTTTTTTTTTTTTTTTAGACGTCCGGGGATATTTCGATACTTTGCGCGTCGAGGCCCCCCTCTGAAGCATCGGCGGTGTGGCGGGTCTGACGTATGGTAAAGGGAATTTCTACAGCTCCCCGACGTATCGACGCTGCTTTAAGCCATAGGATTTGATCCAAATTTAGAATTTAAAAGCTTTTCTCTGAAAACACAAGCAACAATATACACGAGATATAAAAAAAAAAAAAACGTATTCGATAATGGAGCGATAGTCAGAGCATACTAAACTTCATTGATTTGGAACGTAATTATTGTTTCATTCATAAAAATGACTTTTTTACATAAATTACTACTAAAATTTATAGAAAGTCAGAGTTTAAGAGATGAAATTAATAATATTGATATAGCTTAACCTGAAATTCCGTGATAGATAGAGCTAACAGCTATGATCTGCTATGATCAATACCCCTATGACCTCACCCTTGCTGCAGGACAAGTATACGTAAGTCACACGTATACACGTAGGATTTTTCGCAAGCACAATTACGCACGGTGAATCTAAGTTTTTCTTGTATAAGTAGCGCAAAATGATCAACAAAATAACAGAGATGAATTATCAAATATTAAAGTGGTTAATAAATAAAGTCTCTTAGAATTAAATTATTATATTTAGTTCTAGTAAATGCTGATATTAAATTTTATTTCCAACAATCATATAATAATTACCTATCTATTTCTATAAAGATATTGACGAATTTTCTAATTGAATTGAACCTTTCAAGAATACCAATGTTAAAAAAAACAATATTGCATACAATGTTCAATTAAACGAAAAAACTCAGATTTCTTCTAATTTATTATCGAGAGTTTAACATATAATTGAATGCTAAAAATGTGCCACAAGTAAGCCTATTCAGTAGTTAAGTTATTTCGTGTCAACAAGACAACATTATTAAAGATAAATTAAACTTATTTTTCATAAATATATGAAAAACCGTCACTGGTTCCTCGGTAATCAAACAAAAACCCACCAACTTTTTACTAAATCTTTTTGTTTTTTCATTCAGCCCATTTCGCCCCATTTTAACCCGCTCAAGAATGTCATACTCGCGAAAAACTCAATAATACAAATTGCGCTGGTAGAGTGATCGGAAGTACGGGAAAAATTAAAATTTATTTAACGTTAATATTATCCTATTCTAAAGTGAAATCATTTTCGAGCTCGTTTTATATCGCGATTCTCATGCACGTTTCAAAGTTAAGCATAAAGTTCGGTGTTGCAATTAGTTGTTAAGAGTGTCGTAAAAACTAGTGCAATCCGAAGCGCATTTATTTGTATCCGATTGAATTAACATAGAAAATCCTGGTTGGTGTGTTCAATGAAGGCCATTCGATGAGTACGACTTGCGCAAAACATTTATACAGCGAACAGCAATAATAATTCAGAATGTTATAGACGAACGAGGAAATTGTATGTGGAAGAATGTTCGATTGATGAAAAAAGGAAAAAAGCTCTAGAACGATATTCGATAAAAAAAGCCGAGAATTAAAAAAAAAACATATACCTTTACAAATAAAAATAATAAATATCGAAGCCTCTCGTAAATTCTTTCAATATTTTAATTAAAATTGCACTATAACTTTTCATCACAATCCAAATACTTTTGTAGAACAAATATATCTATATATATAAAATAAAATAAAATTCATTTTATTAGAAAAAAGATCAATATAAAAACAATGAAGTAATTTTCAATTGATATTGCAATAATGTAATGTTGGTCAATTCGTTTTTATTCATTAAAATATTAATATTCATATTTCTTTGTATGTTAAAAAATGTAAGGAAAATTGCCATATATGATAATTATGGAAAAATTTTATATAAAAGATAAATATTTAATATTATTTTATTTATGTTATAGTAAAGTAATGTATATTATAGTAAAGTTTTTAATAATAAAAAAATTGTTGAATACTCAATTTCTATACGAGGCTTAAAAGAATAACAAAAGAAATAATTAAAATACGTTTGGATAAGTTAATATTATTATTTCGTAAATAAATTCAATAAATCATTACCTGCTAATATTGAAAAATGACATTTTTAATTTCTATGTAAGATATATATTTAACAAGTGTCAACAGACGGCCATCCATCATTCGTACAATCAAACTTGCACGTCAAAATTCATTGAAATTAAGAAACATTTACCACATATAAAATTTTATTGAAACACTCCGACGAATACTTATATTTTCTCGAGCACAGTACGCGTAGCATGTTTCAATAAAATATGATCAATTTTTTAACGCAATCAATTTAACGATCTATTCGGGCTTATTATAAAATCTTTTATTTCTCGCCGTAAATTCGCACAGCTCTATATTCATGCAATCACGTGCGCGTTCTTTATAGATATATATACAACCGAAAACGTATCAATTTACTGTTATTGCAGAAATACAAATCGCTCGCACCAAATTCAGGTTTTAATGTAATTAAAAAAAAAGATTAAAAAAAAGAAACAATAATAATAATAATAATAATAATAATAATAATAATAATAATAATATTAATAGTCAAATAAAATATATCAATAAAATATATATAAAAGTTTGGGTGGAAAGTAATTACGGAATATAAAAGGCAATATTTGAAATGGAATCTTGACAGACGGCCGTGCGCGCATGAATTTACGAGCGTTGAGCTTTTACATAACGCTCAATAGACGGACAAGCGGTGTCGATAAAATGTGGGGCGAGGGGGAGAGGGTCGTGTTATACTTAAAAAAAAAAAACAACAATAATAATAATAACAGAAAAAACAACCGGCCATAAATAATAAAAGGGGCAGTTTGATATGTGGTCTCGTGAATTATTGCTGATAAAACATGCGCGTGCGCGCCTCGACGGGGCTCACAGATACAAAGACGTTGAAAATAATGTTAGAAAGCGACAGTTTATACGCTCAGCTCTCCGAGGCAACAAAAAAAAAAAGAAAGAAAAAAAAGAAAAAGAGAGTCGTACTAATAATCCAAAGGACGGATACCGCAGCGGACAGGTGTCTTGTGCAGTCATCGACGCTTTGCTGCCCCTCCCCCTCCCCAAACACGAAATATTTAATGGAAAGAGGCAAGCAATATATATATAAAACAAACAATTTCTCCTGGTATTATGCATACATTAGAGATTTATTTATCGTGGGCTATAATGTAGAAAATAATCGACCGTGAAAGCGAAAGGTCGCGCGGACGCGTCGTATATGGAGAAACAAAAAACATTGTGAAGTGTCCCATTGATTAATAGAGCCCCAATTTCTGATAGTGAAAATAAAATTATGATTTAATATATATTCAATAAAGTTTATTCAAAATAATTAGTATTTATATATTTATTGGAATTTGGAATTTATCGTTACATATTTCGGATGACAAAAATAAATGATAATAATTAAAAAACTACTCTGTCCATTTTGACTAATACGCTGGAAATTGTGATTAATTATATTATTACTAAACCTTAAAGGGTCGTAACTTTTTTCTTATTTTTCTTTAATAAATTTGTAATCTAAGACTTACATTAAATGCATAAACATACGAAGGTAAGGGTTTCTTTAATTTATTATATATTTATTCAGTTTATTATATATATTTTTATTATATTATCAGGAATACCGACACAGTTTGTACTACTGTCGTCGGTATTGTGGATGATCAGTATAACCAATGATTCTAACCTAACTTTTACGATTAAGGTTATGTTCAATTGAATTACGTTGTTTATCACTTTAGAAATATCAATATTTGTAAATAATAATAAAAATAATAATATTCTAATTACAAATATCTAAATATGAACTCTCCATTATTAATTTCGATTATCAGAAATTCCGATAAGTGGTTATCGGAAATGTCAGCGGCTCGTAAAAAAGTTATCAGAAAAGGCATATTCTGATTTTTCTTTCAATTTAAAACATTAATTTAGTAAGTAACCAAATATTTCAGGCATTTATAATAATTCCAATACACGCTCGTATTGCCTCTAATAAAAAATTCGTGTATTTGAAATGATAAAGTATTTCTTTAAAGTCAAAATATTGGCCATATTTCTACTAAGCTATCAGGAATCAGGAAAAATACTTGCCGCATTTTCATGACGAGGAGCTTTTTCAAAAGCATACCACGTAACCACCAAGGCTCTCTAAATGTAGATTTCGAGTATCAAAGGTGCGGCTTGCTCAGAAAATGGCAAATAAATTGCTGTTAACAATGTGTTTATAGACCGAAATTATGGGGCCCTTGACTATTTAAATTTTTCTCCAGAAAACAGTTAAATGTTAAAAATTTCCAAAAAATATTTTTTTAATCGTATATATATATATACACATACATTTGTTTATTGAATAGTGGACCTCACCGCGTGGTTATTAACGAATTTAATTCGATATTAATATATGTCATTTAATGGAAATATTAGTTTACACAATTACACGTCGCGCCTACTGTATACTATCACATTCTTTTAACAAATTTAGAGTAAAAAAATTTGAAAAGTTAAGGACTTGTCGATCGAAGTACATAATAATATTTACGTAAAAAAATATATGGAATTTGAAAGCTAAACGAAAATCTGAAAACCCGTTAAAAAATCTTACTTCATCCTACTACACAGAGGCTTTGACTGACCTAAAAGATAGGCGTGGACTTGGGCGCATCATAATGCGGTTATGTTTTCAGCAAACGTTCATTATGTTCAGGAGGGCGCCACTAAATGAAAACAAATATATACGACAAAACTATGCATATAATACAGTGTTCAAATCTGGTATTCATATTCAAAAAACAGTTGAAATATTTATTCAATTGTTTTATACTTTACTTTTTAATGCGATGACATATTTAAAAAAAAGGTATAATGTGATATAAATCTATTCATTGCAATTTAATTACACACATAAGTTAAAATATAATACTAAAGAAAAACACAATTTTAACAAAAATTTAAACAAAAATTTAAACAAAAGCAAATTTTCGGACGCGTCTTCTGCAGTCTCTACTCTATGACGTTCTATGCTTCGTTTTATTTAATCCAATTATTTTTACTTTATTCATAAATTTTTAATTCATCCCATGCTTTTTGTACATTATTTTTCGCTATATATATATATTATTTTCTACTAACATTCGATAGAAACGCGTCGCATATTGAACTTTTATTTTAGAATATTTATTTCAAAGAATATTTTATGGAATTAATATTACGCATATTGATCATGAAATTCTTAAATTTTCAAAAGTGATTTTTAAAGCTTAAGCATTTTAAGGAACATAAAAGTTAGAAAGTTAACAGCGAATACGGAGCTCAATTTTGCAAGTTAACTAAGAAAAACTGTAAAATTCAGATAAACTGTTTTTCCAAGTCTAATTAATCGTAAATCTTTACTATATGCACACGTATTTTCGTAATTTTCATAAATAGTATCTTCACTTAAATAAATTATTGAAAGCAATTTTTTAGCATATTAGTATTCCATAAATTTACAACTTCTTTATTGAGTCTTAATTAAATTTGTGCTACCTAGAGATAATAAAAATAGCTTTGATCTTTATCACTTATTTTACACTACTCTAACCTCGAAATCACAGCGTGATTTTTTACATCTCATAGTGGAAACTACAACTCAAAATATGCACCATAAGTGAAACTGTATTTACCGTCGGTACGCTAGAAATTTATTTCATCATTTTCTCGGTATTTGACCTTCGAAATTTGCGCTCAGAGAGTCAGAATACGTTTTAAAAAGCCCATAGTGCATTCGTGTTTAATATTATTATTTTTTTTTTTTTTATAAAGGGCATTGATCATATATTTCTGACGTTTTAGACGGTGCATACAAAACATTACACAGGTTTATGTATCGTCCGCCTATTATGCGCAAAATAATCGAGCGTGAAAGCGAGAGCGCCGCGCAATTGGAAAACATCGGAACGCGTTATCGCGACGTACCGAATTCGAAAGCGTTCTATAGTTCGCGCGCCGAGAAAAGAGACATTTCGGATTTTTCGGGCGCAAATCGACTTTTCACCTTCTGTTTTCTCCAAATAAACCGGTAATTTTCCTCCCCCTCTCCCGCCCCGTCCTCTTCATCCGACGACGGCTCTTCCGTCGTCCTTGCCGGGGCGCGCGCGCGCGCCGCTTAGAGCGCCGATGACGGCAATTCGAAAGTAAATTGAATTCATGTCACGCGCGTATATTGCAAACGGGAGAGATGCTCACCGCAAAGAAAGTGGCGTGCGCGGGAAGAGTGGCGGGGGGAGAAAGAGAGAGAGAGAGAGCGTCGAATTATCGCCCGAGTACGTCTCGCAAAATCGTATTTGGCGCGTAAACGGGATGGCGAGTATGGGGAGGGGAGGGATGGGTGGTAAGAAATTTCTCTGGAACAAAAAAACGAGCACGCGGAAAGCTTTCAATCCTGGCGAATTTTCCAGCTTCTTCGGATCCTCCACGTCCCTCCTTCCCCCATTCTTCTTCCTAATGTTAATTTTGCAAACGAGATTATGTAGGCGCGGATAAGCGTGTTCGCGAAATTTTTGCCAGCCGACGCTAAGCGGTGCGAAGGGGGCAGGCAAGGTGCTGGATGCGGCGTCCCCCCTCCCCTCACGATGCTCGGGGAAATTTCGCGCGGAGCAGTACGTGCGTGAAATAATGGAGCCGAAACCATATATATATATAGGCGCGAAGAATAAACGCTGCGCGAAATTCTTCGGTGTGTATACGCGCCGCGCGGAGAGGAAGAGATGAAGAAGCGCTTTTCGAAAGCAAACGCGCGGAGTAAAATTTTAATATCGACGCGGTTGGCGCTCGGCGCGCGCGCGCGCGGGGAAAATTTTTTATTCTTCTTCTTTTTTTTTTCTACTTTGCGTTTGACAGCAGACGCGGCGCGACGACGACGGCAGGGTCTCGCTGAGAAAAACAGGCCGAAGAAATTCGCCCGGCACGAGGCAACGCAACAGCTGGGAGGCACAAATTTATTAGCATAATGGCGTATCAGAGAGCGTCGTTATATATTTCTCCAATTTTTTCTTCAAATTTTCTTTCTTTTTTTTTTATAGTTTGAAATAATTTTTTTGTTTAGTGAAACAGTCAAATTTCAACAATTAACAACGTATATTTACCGACACTTAATCGTTAGAAATTTTTAATTTATAAAAACGCGTGTGCCATCAATCCGAACAATTTAGATTGATCTTAGAGATCTAGAAGAAAAAAACGTACAAATGCGTGTAGAGTAATTAGAATATAAACGGTGAAAAAACTGCAATCGTAAGCGCAACTCTCGCTTCTTCAATTTTAACGAGCGAGTGCAAGTCGAACGAAGTCAGAAAATGGTCAAAATTCCTGGATTCGAAAGTCTCCCTTTGCAATTTACAGCGTGCCCGAAAATGGGACTTATGAAAATTTTCTCACCGTCCCCCGTGGTGACAAATTTCATTGTAGCGTACAATTCTAATTTACAATCCATCAAAAACACGCGAGCTTCAATCGACTTCCGGAGATTCTGCGCGTTCGCCGAATATAACGAGTCCGCGGGCGCGCGCGCGCAGACACACACACACACCGATAAATATCAATTAGTCTCCCCAATCCATCTCTTTTTTATCGGCATGAATATTCATCATTCTATCGCACATTATGCATCACGCACGCGTAAAAACAAAAACAAGCAAATTACAGGTGTCCGCAAAGTCCATGTTGCGGTTAGAATTTTGACGGGCTGAAAGGACCTTGCACCTCGGCTAGAAAAATAAAGATGCAGAGACATAGACAGACAGACAGACAGAGGGTTACATATATATATATATATATATATATATATATATATATATATATATAGAGAGAGAGAGAGAGAGAGCATTTTTCGGAAAAAATGCAAAGCCTAAAATAGCCTAGTTTAATAATATCTACTAGCCTTATTTGAAGCATTTATTGGAAATGATATTACAAACTATTCGAATTAATCATAATTTTGACAATTATTCTTCTGATCCGAATCTTTCCGTATGATGTTTTTAATCACCGACTTAAACTATACAAATATACGTGTAATTTTGTTTATAGAATTTTTCATGATTTGATGATTCCGTAAATTTTTCCTTGAACTTCAATAAACAGTAAGTACAGCAAATAAAGAAATCTTTGAGTTTGACCTTATGTCCATGATTTCAAATTTAAAAATAGTTCTTTACAATTCATGAGAAAAGATGGAAATCAAACATATACTTTATATATATATATATATATATATATATATATATATATATATATATATATACACGCAACAAACATAAATTATGCCTAGCCTTACCTACCTTAATGCCGATAAATTTACGTTGAGTTTCGTATAGAATGCGTTTCTTTTATAAAATACATACACAGTGTCAACGATAAATTCGAAACTAATTTAATCGTACCCAGCGTTAAACACTTGCCTCCCCCCCCCTCTCCAATAGTTTGGCGATATTTATGCTTCATTATTATTGGGTGAGGAGATTTAGAAAATAGCCTTAAAAATTATAACCGTGAAAACTTTCCTTCATTCATCACGCGAGTTAATTCAGTTTCTAAGTAATTATTCCTCTTCGTTACAATAACTGTCCGGTAGAGGAATTAAAACGGCGCATAACGATGTTATGATGCCATTACCGTTCCCCTTATTTCCTTACTAAATTTAGTTTTATACGGAACCACCGGATAAAGCGAAGAGATTTTTTCTTGCTCTTTTTTTTTGTAAAGCGTATGAAGCGAGAAATGATAAACACTGTTCGAACTTAATAATTCTACTTCCGTCTACTGGTATAAATCAGCCGACAATTTTTATCGGTCGTGGAGTCTTTTTAACAAACCAATATAATGTAATTACGATGACAGTGAGACTGCTCCTGTTCATAATCCAACCCGTAGAATCTGAAATATACAGTTTCAAATAGGAAAAGAAGAATTAATTTTATGAAAATGATTTTTGGTAATGGAGGTAGTTAGATCACCTTTTACTTAAAAAAATTATTTATTTTTCCTCTAATATTTTAAGTTTTATATTTTACATTCTACGGAGGATTATAAGCAAGCGCAGTCTAATTGTCATCATAATTATATTATACTAGTTTATTAAAAAGTCTTATAGCCCGATATAAGTATTAATAGGTTGAGAAACACTGGTATTTTTACGAAAATGAAAATTTTTCTTTCGAATACCGTTATTTCCGTTTATATTGTCTATGAATTAGAATCAGCACAACTGGGAAAAAAGTGGAAATTTCAGTTCTGAATCAATAACTTCCGTTTTTCGTTGCGAAAAATGGAGATATTCATGGATTCCACAGTTCAAATTTCACTTTAGACAGTGAGCTAATTTACTGCGATTCAAATTTTTAAGTTCCGACTTATGTTTTGCTATTTAATTGTTCACATAAGTGATTGCTGAGTATTACATTAGTTTAGTTACTTATTCGCCCATTATTTTCAAATATTACTCATTAAATTGTGTAAGCTAATGTATAGAATGTATGGAAACTTGCGGGACTTTCTAGTAATATTAGACAATAAAATATATTCAAAAATACTAATTATAAATTTTCAGCATATTATTTTGTAATTTTCTGCTAGATTTGATAATTTACTACTGACTTATTTTAATACACTGTTCACGAAATTTCGTTAAACTTCCTAATGATTTAATGAATTTTAAATATAAATTCTAAATTAACATAGTATGTACTACAGAATATAGTACTATTTCTTAAAATATTATATATATATATATATATATATATATATATATATATATATATATATATGATGTATCCAAATTTTTTAATCATATGATGACTATTGATATAAACATACTGTGTTTTTTCTTCAAAATTCTAGTCTGGATTCTGTAAGCGCTACGGTAAATATTTGGATTCGGATGTCTTACAGTACTCTGTACCGACAAACATTTTCGAATCTATTTGGTTTTCAGCTCGTCACAGGTTAATTAGGGTAAGACTTATTATATGAATTGAATGGGCACAATGCACGCAAACGAAGCTCCCGCCTCATAAATTCATCTCCATAATTACAACAGAACCCATTGAGCTCCTCTACCTCTGCGCTCTCTCCTGTATTTAGTTTCCTCGCAAAAGAGGAAAAACCACCTCAGAACGTCGAGAAAAAACGACCCGACCCTAAAGAAGCCTCGGGAATGGACGCAAAAGAGCGTTTGCCGTCCCGCTGACAGGGGTGACGAGGTGCAGAACGAAAGAGGAATAGAGAGAGGGGCGGGGGGGGAGAGAAAAAGGAACGTCAGTCATGACATTTCGGATGAAGGATATCTCGTGTCATAAAAGACGCGCGGTCGCTCACGACGATGACGACGACGACGACGACGACGAGAATGACCCCCCCCCCCGACTTGGTCGAGGGATTCATAACGCTGGTTGCGAAATTCCACCCAGCCCCCCCCCTCTTCATTCCTTCACTGACCAAGCCGTAAAAGTGCGACGGGGCTACGCGTTTTCACCTCCACCTTTACACAGACCCACACGGACGACGCACATATGCATAACTCCGCCCCCCCTCCTACCCGGAGATAGGGGAAGCTTGCACAATGCCACGGATGTGCCTATATAGCTCGCGTCGTTGGCAATTTTCTGGAAAGCAACCGGGTGTACGGGCTGCGTTCCCGCGACCGTTTATTTCGATGGTGGGAAGCTTCGGGTCCAGGGGGCTTTATCTGATTGCCGAGAGGCGTCGCCACAGTGCTCGCTATACTGTATATGGTTGTTGAAATTCACCGGGCATTACGTATATATATATACATATAAATTTCTTTCAACAACTTAACCAATGGAAGATGTGCATTTTGCTCAGCTGAATTTTTGACAATTTTCAAGAAAATTTCAAGACACGCCGCCAGCTATTCTTCTCTTATTTATTTGTTTGGTTAATGCAAAGTTTTAGATATAGGCAAAATTAAATATTTACTTAACCTTCTTTTCTGAATGCGGTCGAAATTTTTTATAATATTCGATTGTTCTTCATTACTAAACGATCCTCGCTTCTATAAAAGTACAATTGTTGTTAGAAAGCTATGTTGATAATCGAAGATACTTGGTAGTTTCATAAGAGCAGTACTGTAATGGTGTTGAAAAGTTATTATAAGCGATGGAGGTGTGGTCACCTCCATAAGCTCCTACATAAATCTCACACAAACGAATTTTTTTTGAACACTTATACTATGATATATTTATATCGTTTTCATAATATTTTCTTACGAAATTGTAAAATATATGAAATTACAAAAAATTTGACAACGATTTTTTACGACATAACAATTTTTACAATTTAATTTGGAACAATGGTTATTTTGCGATTTTTCTGTCACGATAAACAATCGTTCATTAACTGACGGTTGTGGAAATAATTAAAATTGCGAGCGTGAATTTTTCAATGTAGCTTGAGGCTATGATTAGATCTGAATCATATATTCTATTACTTTATGCATGATTTGAAATAATTTTTCTTTAATAATAAATAGCTCGAATCCATATCGAAGAAAATTCGATTTTATTAGGAAAGAAAATAATGCTTGATAGTTTCATTAAAAGTTAAAATTTATAAAATTTATCGCTTTTCAGAAAATTATCAATTTCAAGAAAGGAAACAGTAAAATAGTACCTGTAAAGATTCGTTGATATGCAATTGCTGCCTTTTACAAAAGCTACTCTTATAGCAAAACTTCCCATAATATTATTATTCTATGCTCAGCAATTAGACCTGATTTACCTAATGTCCTCTAACTTTCAATGTTGGTACCCTTTTTTCTAGAAGATATGAGCTTGTAATCTAATCTATAATTATATGCAATACAGTCCTCAAATTCATTGGGATTTACATTCATATTTTGAAGCAGTTAAAAAAGATATCATGAACTAAGCGATGATCTTTTAAAAGAATGGTATTAAAAAGAAAGGACAAAAAAATTATCGCAGGTTCAATCATATGTCAGCCAACGAGTAATCTGCAGAGTTGTAATTTATCTAAACCACGAAGAGTTGAACAAAAAAAAAAAAAAAAGAAAATGAATCGATAATAATAGCTACATTCACGTGAGATGGACTTCTCGGATGTAAGTAACCGTTGGAACTCTATCATTAAATTCCAGAGTTTATAGTCGATCCTTAAAGGAGAACAGTTATCAGTTTATCGCGTGGCTTATGATAAATTGCAGTCTGGCTCAACTATAGAAAGAACAAGAGAACAAAATTGGGTGATCGAAGAAATCCGAAAACGAAGCTTCGATCAAACATAATTTTGAGCTGAATGATTAGGAGGGAAAGGGGGCGAGAAGGGCGAAGGTTGAATTAGCCTAATGTCCCCGTGGACAGGTGGGCGAATGAGGTTGTCCTCTTGCGTTGATAGGATGCTCGGATGCTGCCCGGATGAATTCAGTGGGGGGGGGGGGCTTGAGAGAGAGAGAGAGAGAGAGAGAGAGAGAGAGAGAGAGAGAGACGCGCACTGTAAAGTGGTAACCGCAGCACACTCGAGCCCAGAAGCCATCGGGAACAGATTGCAACTCCACCGTATATATATCTATACCTAGCTCTGGCTCCTGTTTCCACTTTTCTATCTCTTTGTCTCTCATTCTGCCCAGCTGCCTCTGGACCGATCGATCGCCCTTTCACGCTTTAAAAGGCCCTCGTCGCGAATGACATTCGTTGCTAATAAAGAAGGAAAAGTTTAATTAAGCGCATGACAACATTATTTGCAACTTTATCTATGACGGGTTATTTTTTACCCTTTTTTAGCAGAAAAAAAAATGTACTCAAGCATTTTTTGTGTAACCAAACAGGATGCCACTACTGCTGGGGCAAATTTAGCGTCGGCATGCGCTCGTGCACGATAATTGAGAGGGGACGGGAAAGGCAACCTCCCCCCGGAGATGGGAAACACAGGGAGATAATGAGAAAAGAATCGATTTTGGCCGGGTAGTCGCAATTTCGGGGTGTAACGCGCTTCTGCGGTGAACCCACTTGTGGAATGTTTCGATTAATAATGGGATGTTCAACCCTCTCTCACGCGTGGGAGAGGCTGCGACTCGTGCAACTGATTTATTTTGATATAATGAAGATTGCACATACAAGTCGATAATGATATACGTGTTAAAAGGCGTATTAATGAATTCTTCTATCTTGGCGTTAGGATTTATTGCGATTATTCTAATACTAAATTTGTCAGTGCCGCTTACATAATGACGCGTGATTAATAAGAATTGTTACTATTATTGCATTTCAATAACAACATTTCCCATTAATCTACTTATGTTGTTAGATTCATCATGAACAATAATTAATAGACTATTTTTTTTCATTTATGATAAATGTTAAAATTTATTTTAAGATATATCAAACTTTTTGACGTCGTAAAAACTATTTAAAAATATTGAAGATTGCTTGATATACATATATAATAATGTGACAAAATTTTCTTTTGTTTTAGGTAAGTGTAAAATTTCCGCATTGACTAGAGAAGTATTATAATTTTCACTACGAGTAAGTATTTATCTAGTATTAACAATAAATTAAATGTTTGAATCGTCATCGTCGAAAATTCTTTATATAAAGATAAATAAACTTTTTTATACACATTGTTCAGAATAGTATTTTCTTTATAAATACCAATTACAAAAATTATAAAAAATGTATGGAGCCTGTATTAATGAATGGCCTTGAATTGATTCTTTATTATTTTTTCAATGGGAAGCCTGACTTTTATTTTGAATTCTGACAGAGCACAACATTTTTGATCTGGATATACATCTATTTTATTGTTCAAGATGACCTATAGGTGTCATTTAGGAATTAATAATATAATGATGTTCATTTTCAACATCGCTCAAGGATCATTGTCAGTATTTTAAAAAATATTAACAAGAAATTATTCCCTAAAAAATAAAAGAACTTAATAATGTCTTATCTTCTGCTACTAAATCGTTATTTAATCTTAAATTGACCTCTGTAAGTCATTTAGGAATAAAAAGCCGAGATTCCCTATTTTCAAAACTTAAGATAATCTTCAATTCACCTGTTCAAATATAATTCGTGACCAGTCCAAGATCACCATTTGATTTTTTCCCCTGATCTGCTTATTTTTTACTATAATAAAAAGAGTAGACACTCTTGAATTTTCTGTATTATGAAATTGATTTCTGTAATATGAAATATTATGAAATTTTTTCCCCTGATCTGCTTATTTTTTACTATAATAAAAAGAGTCCAGACACTCTTCTGAATTTTCTGTATTATGAAATGATATTTTACGAGGTATATAATATAAATTCATTTAATTAAATAAAGATATGCGATTTTAATAATTTTTTTTCTTTATACACCAAATTTTGATCCTAGAATGTACGTTCGTACACCTCATTTTCTCTTTTCCCTTGAACACCCGCACACATAGACACACATCCATTCGCGACTCGTTGGGATTTGTCGCTCCGAGAGCGGCTTGTTCCTGTATCGGCCAAAGCTGAATTACCTCTTCCTCGCGCTCTTACGTTGTCGACTACAAAATACCCGACACGTTCGCCGTCGCGTTAACAGGTGTCGGCCGGGGGTGCGCTCGCGCAATTAACTAGAAATTCCAGCGTCGAGTGTCCGGATCCGATCCAGGCGGGGCAGCAGCCGCGGCCGCGCATACAACATGCGCGTGTATGCATATATATATATATATATATATATATATATATATATATATATACTCGCTGCTTTTGGACGGAGACGAGACGCGATGCCGAAAACAGAGGATCCAACGCCTGGCGCTAACGCAAACCTCAACTAGTATTAGAGCAGGGGGTGCGAGAGAATGGGAAAGGCGCGAGAGGCAGCGACGGGGGGGGGGAGCAGAAAGAGACCGGATTGACAACGTAATTTGGCCAGAGATCGGATAAACACGTATTTATCGGCGACGACGTTGACTATTTTAACAACTCAATTGATAAGACGCCTGATGAAATTAAAAATATGTGAAAGCTTGGTATAACGCGTGTGTTCCCAAATGATTTCATGCAAAATGACTCACACTTTTAAGAAACTGTTGAAGTAATTTATATTATAAATAGCGAAAATAAATTTTAATCTGAAGGGCACTCAGCCTGTTAGTTAAATGACTAGCTTATTTATGGCCATTGATTAATTTAATGGCTTACATTAACTTACGTCAATAGCAGACAGTTCCAATAGACTTCCGAATTTCATTAATTAACAGACAATATCTTAAAATAACTTTCAAATTTACCACATTTGAATGTAAATTATTTTTAATATACCAAATCTGATTCAAAATGGGTCATTTATAAATTATACAAATGATTATATTTAACGATTTTTTCGGTTTCTTCCTCTATAGAGGATTTTGTTGAAAACAACAGCTCATATCATCTTCCTTGCACAAGTAATTCGCATTACTTATTGTTTTGATGAGGAAACTTCAATACGAATTAGGTCTAGATAGACAACAGTTTATTATTGGAAATACAAATCGCTGCTTTGACCTGAAGCGGTGAAATTGGAAACTAAATTTAGCCCTTCATTTGCAAGGCGGCTGTGCAATTACGCATTTTTAATTATAAAATGTTTATGGAAACCTTACAGTTTGAAGTAGAAATTTGCAGTATTATTGTTACAAAAGCTATTCTCGCGTTCGTGATTGTGATAGTGATTGATCTAAAAAATTGAATATTAGTTGACCTCGCTTATCAAGACAATGAACGTCGTATGAGGTTTCAGTACTGATCGTTTACGTTTCACGTTCGCATAACATTATATATTGCAATGTACTAGTATGCATACACTTTGGCTTCAGGAGCTTTATACATACATACATACATACATACATACATACATACATACACACACACATACATACATATATATATATATATATATATATATATATATATATATATATTACTCCGAAGTCAGCCATCTGCCTACTACAAAAAATGTTTATTTAATACAGTACATTTCCGCAATTTTCCGTTTATTTATTTTTTAGCACTGGAGAGCGCTACTTACAAAAATACAGGATGTTGATGAGAATTTTCTTTGTAAATCAGGTATCGTTTGCTCAATGGAACTCATTGTTAATGATTATAAGGGATTTTCACAATTAGCGTCCCTTTCAAATTTTCCTACGATTACCAATGCTTAACAAGTCATCAATTTGACAAAGAAACCGTTACGTAATTTCGCGTTAAGCATCTTTAGCCTATCTTAATGTTAATATTAATTAATGAAGCATCTTTAATGTTTTCTCGAACTGGAACGAATTTGCGTCATGTATCTCGTTTCCCATAAAGAATGGAGCAAGAAACAGATACGGAAAATTGAATGAACCAGCGACGAGGCGACTCGCGCATTGCAATCGCTCGACCATCTCTGATTCGACACGATTGTTTTGTCATCGTACTCGTAAAGCGTGGGTCGAGGGACGGGACGATGTAGGTGGCACCGAGAACAGATCCGTGGATCAAAGTGAGGGGCTGGGGGGTCAAAGGAAGCAAAAGTGATCAGCGCGAAAATGCCGCCGGGTCGACGGCTTAGATCGCCGTGTGAGGTCGCGCAGAAGAGAGGAGAAGTTCGACGAGGAGAAATTGACGGGTTTTATTGTAAGGGAGGGGAAGGAGCGCGAAGCGAGCTTACCCGGCTGAATGGAGAGTTTGTGGAATAAAAGCGCGGGGAGGTAGGCGAGAGGGAGGGGGAGGACTCGCATTTTCTTTCAATTTGCATGAAATTTTGATACACGCTGGTGTCTCCCCCCCCCTCCTCCTGGAGCGGGGATGATTTGATTTTATCTGGAATAGAGAGCGGGAGCGCGGCAGTCAAGTACTCGCGGAACGATTTCCCTCGCTAAGGACGCGCACGAACGGCGGGGGTGGGGCGAGGGTCGCAGGGGAGGGGGAGGGGATAATAAATGGAGATGCGGCAGCATTGCCGCGCGCCGCGTCGACGGCCTGGCGCTTTACATCGAGGATGAGATTATTTTTCCGGGCCGCGACCGCCGCGCGCCGCGCCGCAGACGAGGCGAGCCATGAATAATCGCATTTTTATGCCCACGGCTTGGTTTCTGTGCATCATGATGCGTGCGCGTGTACGTAAACGTGCTAAGTTAGTTTTTTCGTCTCCCTTTTTTTACATTTTTTCTCTTATCTCTTTCTCTTTTTTTTTGGGTTTTTGTTTTTGAAATTGCGGTCGCGGATAAGTAAAGTTTTTCATGTTTGGACTGAAAAGTTTGGTCGCCGCAAGCGTTTCTTCACATGCATTACCGAATGAATTCGGTTTTGAATGCCAGCAATTGTCAATATGAAAAAAAAATTTTTATTGATAATAAGCAAGTCTTTATCAGTAATGATCTCGACCTCTCGATCTCGGCTATCCACCCAGTCATGTAGGTAATTTCTGAATAATATCTAAAGAAAAGAATAAACGCTGTGAAATAATTTTCTGTGTATTTTATATTTTGAATTTTTTAATTCCAAATTCTAAAACCTGAGCTTAGATTTATTTCTGTGTGCCAAATTCAGAATGAACCTGTTGAGTTTTGTAAATCTTCAACACGATATTAAAATTTTCAGATGGGTGCAGGTTAAATATCATATACAACGACTTAAATTTTCACATGTTATTTTTCGAGATCATAAATGAGGGCTTCTGAAATGACCGACAGATCTATGGTCAATTGTCAATGATAAAATGAAGGTGACCATTAGATTGAATGTTGAAAACACTTGAATGTTGTCTTACATTATTAATAGCACTAATAAGAGCATTTAATAATAATAGTAATATTAACAACAATAACAACAACAACAACAACAACAACAACAACAACAACAAAACAACAACAACAATAATGAAAATAATACTATTTAACTATTGCATTTTAGTTAATTACTATTTGAATTTTTTTATGGTCTGGAAGTGGTGCCAATTTTTATTCTAGTAACAATATTTTCTGATTTTCTTGCTTTTTGTAATTACTTAGAATAATAAATACACTACTATTTTCACGGAAAAGAAAAAATGAAAAACTTCTTTAGCTCTTTGAATGCATTGAAATAAAAAAATAATGTTACAAATATTTAGAACCATTACTGTAGAAATTGTTATCTTACACTAAAATATATACTTTCCTAATTTCTCAAAATTGCATGAAAACGCTTTATTAATATTTTATTTCTAAGTTCCAAGTTTATAATTGTGTTTTGTATTACATTAAACAAAAATTTATAATTAAATTAATAAATATTTTTATCGGTCTTACAGTCTTTATACTTATGGTATGTTATTCTAAAATAATGACCGAGTGTTTTTCTTTATGATCAACCCCGAAGAATCTGAAGTAAAAATTACTACTAAAAATAATAAAAAAAACTGCCCCCACCACCTTAAATTAAATTTTCCTTTGATGCCCGATGTTTCGAACTGCTACGGTTCATCTTCAAGGACTGAACTAAAATGAAAAGCCGCCAGCATGCTACTATACATACCCTTTAAATTTATTTTTATAATATTCATAAAACCCCCACTCACCTGACTTAAATGTAAAACATAATTTTTATATTAATCAATAATGATATAAGTTTTGTCCAAGTTACTTGACTCCAACATTAAATTTAGATTCTTGCGATTTTTCAAAATATGAATACTTTCAAAAGTTCCTCTTTTATATCTACTTTTTAAACCTTGTGCTAACATATTTGCATTTTCAAAACCAAAAGAATGTAACGAGTCTGAACTATGTTCCTTTAGCCCGGATGTATAATATAATATAATATTTTAATATAATACATTATAGTATAAATACTGTAAGATCAATAGAAAATATTTACTAATTTAATTCAAAGCAATCGACGCAAGTACAATTTTCAATTTTTAAAAATTCATAAATTTTTATAAATATTATTGATATAGTGTAAATAACGATATTTCGCGAAATACGAAGGTTAACCCAAGTAATTTTCCCATTCGAAAGAAACGCTTCCGCGGCGAATCAAGCTTTAATCTTATCCTTTTTTCCCCTCCCTCGCTCTCTTCTTCCATTCGTCCATTAAAATCGTTATATCTTAATTTTAATCTTCATCTTTTTTACCAAAACTTTCTCCCCGCTTATGGGAGGCGAGAGCAAATCAAGTCATTATCTTTCGAGTGTTTCTCGGACCGAATTACCATAGAGAACTTCAATATTCGCGCATATTGCGTTAGGACGCGCGCTCCAGCGTTCGCTCCTGCAAAACCGCGATACACTCTCGCCGACTCCGGGGGATGTTAACTTCTTACGTTATTAAGGAATTTCCTTATAAAAAAGCAGGCACCTTTTCGCGGTGTCGACAAAGTAATAGCTATATATATATATCTGGATAAAAATTGCGCCGAAAAAGTTTGCCGGAAGTTTAATGCGAATGGACTAATACCATTCTAGAATGACAGGACCGACTCTAAATTAAACAATTATGTGATTTTTTTTCAACGTTTTATTGGTTATTATTTGGATGTTATCTAAAAATACATTAATTATAATTGTTAAATTACAATTGGATTATGTTCTTGAAAAAGAAATTGTATTAAAGGAACATATTTAGATCGACTTCAACGTTGCGGAGTGTCAACTCATTGAGGAGTTTCCTACATATCTACATAATAGAAATCTCTAATTAGAAAGAATATATACTATCAAAAAATCAGTACATTATTTCTCCAGATTGACATTGAACAAAACATAATTTAATAAACAGTGTATCTCTGCAAATTGAAAATTATATCATAGAAAATATTCAATAGTAAAATATTAATGATTGTGTAATAGATGAAATCGATATATAAATTTGGATATATTTTTTGGAATTGACCAATTTCAAAAGGCAAGATGATCTTTAAACTAGAATGCTAGTGTTTGTTATTATCGTGGGCAAAAGTAAAATTAGAATCTTACCCTATGATTGCGGAAGTTCATTATTTACTTATTGGGACAATTGATCAAAGTATTAACCAAGTGAGGTAAGGCTTTCCAAGATAAAAACCAACTTAGTATTGTACTATATTTTTTACATCAAAAGTTGAAAAAAGGTTTTTAATTTGGGATTTGAATGTTCTACGATGATAGAAAAATCATTGGTCTCAAATTTTCATACTGAAACAACGATGGATAATTAGCAAAATAAATAGTCAAATCTGTATTTATTGGGCTCTAATTATCAAAATGATACATGTACAAATTCAAATTGAACATGGCGATCATCCATAAAACGTCGGAATGTCAGAAAGTGAGGTATAAAGATTTCAAGCTTTTTAGTCGAACTGGATTAGTAACAAGAAAACATTTACAAAATTATATCAGAGATCATTTCTGATGTGATATACCAGTATATAAATTTATGATGGAATGAAGACGTATATTAAACATGCGAGTACCGTTATGTGAGAACGCATAGGAAAATCTGACCAAAAACAGTAATTAGTTCGAGTGTAGGTCAGAATAGGTTTGGAGACAACTTGTAGAGAAAACGAGTCCGAGCTCAATACTTCTTGCGATGGTAGAGTGTGGTATTATTACTGAATTTTTAAGAAACTTTAAAATATACAGTGTTTTTTCGTTATTTACTCATCCTAAGAAAGGCCTTAGCCTATTTCTCAGAATTAGAAGTGATTAAAATTGATCAAAGAACACTGTGAATTTTTTTATATAGTTTGTTCTTTTTTTACAAAAAGGTCGAATATCAAAATTCAAAATTTAATAACAACGCGGCTGTCCTGGTGTCTCAATTCCAGTATAGTACAAAGTAAAATGAAAAATTTTTTTCAGAAAGCTTAATGTTTAAATGTTTTTCTGTGCTACGGGCGTAAATAACAAACAATGCCTTCGCAGAAACGACAAAAAGAAAACATAATATTCCATCAACAGTTAGTTTTTCTTTCATTACGTCGATGGGACGCAGGACGTAAAATTCGTCGGCGTATTTCCCTCTACGATTTTAATTTCATCCACCCTTTGAATTACAAATCCACTCTGGCCCTGAGTACTATTTTTCTTTTGTTTGTTTCATTTTTTTTTCCTTTTGACGTACACTCGACAGATCAACGAGGGGGGGGGGCATTGCGAAAACAAGCGCACCCTCCCGAGCAGCCCGCCAAAATTGGCCGAAGAAATCGACGCCAATGGAACTTTCGCAGGAGCGACGAAATAATAGCCCCTCACCCATTGCTACACAATGCACGTTTCGCCACCCTCCCTCGTATAGCGAATCTCCCCCCCCCCTACTTTTCTGCTTCTGTATCCCACACGCTCTGCGTAAAGAGGGGGGGGGGAGTGCCAGGGCATCTGATGGATGCGTATTGCTGTCCTCCTCTGTTGCCCCTGCTCGTATGCGTCCCTACGTCCTTCTCCGGTATTGCGAAATCCTCCCTATATAGTTCCGAGGGTGGGACGACGTCGTTGCCGCGTCGCACCGGCTCGGGATCGCAGTTCGCAATTAAATTTTACGGGGACCGGACGGGTTGGGTGGGGAGACGACGACTATGCCCGTCTCTCAGTCGTCAATGGTGCGTCGTAAACCGACGGAGTGGCGCTGCACAGAGAATCGAAATGTGATGCGCGCCAGCGACGACAAGAACGGCGACCAACTCGACAACCCTCCCCCCGACAACTCCGCAGCCCACTGAGACAACTAACCAGCTGTGGTCGAGAGAAACAAATTGAGGGCGAGGGAGAATTCCCCGCTCGGAAAACGGATGGTCCTATCTGGATTCTTGTTTATCACATTTTAAGTTGTTGCTCCTGGGTTGGCTTATGCGTGTGTGTATGTGGCTTCTGCGTACGCAGGCAGGCTGAGCACCTCGAATTTTAAATTACGAGATTTACATAGTATTTGCAAAATAAATAAAAGTGTTAATGACATGAGCAAATCTCTATGATAAGTATAATAAAGAATTTCACAGCCACCTTCCACAATACTTGTAGCAACTGGAAGATCGAAGACGATTTCATGACTTTAATTCACATATCTAGTATATGAATATTCGTACACTGAACTAAAAGTAGGTACATATCGTTTGAGTCTTCGAGCCTATAACGTTTGATTTATAGTCAAAATTATATTATTAGATTAGATAGGACAACGGTTCAGTCTAATGATATCGAATAATATCTAGAGCAGAGATTGATCTGGGGAAAACAATAGCCCTGGATTTGAATCTGTCAACCTATGGATAGTATGATCTTAGAATTAATAATAAACAAAAAAGATGTAACACAGTTCTTCAGGCGGAAATGGCAGCCATTGAATCTAGTGTGTTTGGGGCAAATGTACATAAATGCAATAAAAGGGTTATTGCGATGAAGGCCCTAGATCAATTATGCTCTGTGGGACTATTAGTTCAAGAGAGTAGATATCTTCTGAATAACTTAAACAAAGGTATATATTAGCTGGATTTCAGGTCAGTCGGGATATAAGAGCAATCGGAAAGCACACCTTTTGGCTAAACAAGGATGTGCACGTAGGCATAATTCTGGAAGGGATGTGCCATAATTACGAGTATGAGATGTTCTAGAGTACTTTAAAGATCAAAAATTAAAAGCATAGGGTAACTCCTAATGTTAGACGGTTTCAAGGATTAATAGTATTCCTAATAATCCTTTAAAGAGCCATATTAATAGTTAGGTACAAATGTTCAGCAACTAGAACTAACCAAATGCTTAAACATTAAAAATGATATGAAAATATAGACGAAGTAAGACCCACTTTTTCTGTATGTGTCATAACCTATTGGGATGTCTCAAATACTTATCCTAGACTCTCACTAGAAATAAGATATTTCGATTTCTAAAGTTTTGCTAAGGTTCATGTACATAACCATTTGGCATATTCTGGGGCGTTCAGTATAATCGATTCCTTAGCAAACTAATTAGAGAGACCTAAATTCAACGACGTTAACTAAGTGTTACTGAGTATTACATTGCACCCTGAATATTTATTATTATGGTTATTGTTGTTGTACTTGTTATGTTTTTTTGAGGTGGGTCTTTTAGTGGTTGTCCGCGATCGCAAGAAAATGTATAATACACAATAATTATTGAGATTTTCATAATCTAAATTGCTTCTAATCGACATTAAAAATGCATTAACAATAAAAATATTTTATTTTAAAAACAGAGGAACTATATAACGATTCTTTCTGTAAGGATGATACAGATTTTTCAACTCACTTTCGACCAAACTATTATGAAAAACTGGAAAAAAAAATATTATTACATAATAATAGCTTGAATATCTTTCATTAAAAGCGTCCTGTATTATTTTAAATAATTATAATTAAATAAATAATATTAATACTCGATATTTCGTTGCGACGTAAAGAGTTGGCGGGGACAAAAGAGCGGCGGGCAGCTGTAGAGAGTGGGATAATTAGAGGAGCGGTCTCGATGCACGTGCTAGTGCGGTCCACACTGCGAGAGCACGACCAATTATGCATAATGGCAGCTGGCCCGCTGCCAGGACTTACCTGTTGCGCGTGCTCGCCCCGGCCAGCCGTCTCGAATCATGGGAAGATGCTCTCTCTCTCTCTCTCTCTCTTGCTCTTTCTCTCTCCCTCTTTCTTTCTCTCCTACGCCCCACCTCTTTTTGGGATTTAGGGGAGCTTTCTCGCGGTAGATAATAGCGGACGGGCTCGTGGTTGGGTATAGGAAAGGGAGGTGTTTGGACTGGCGTTGAATACAATTAAATCAAGTGTCGTTTATCGAGAATATTTAGTTCCTTGTGCTAATTTATGACTTCAAAGCGATCCTTAATACTCTCAGTACAGTTATAGAGTATTGCTTAAACGTAACCCTTCACTGCAGGGTAACTGTAAATTGAACTTATTTTAGTAGTTATCGGCAATTATTTTATGCTACATTATATATGGTTCGAAGAAATAGATCGCAAACGTTATATTTAAAAGAAATTTCAAGCATGAAAGGTTTCGCTTTATCTCTGGTAATACTAAAGTAATTCAATCAGAATGTAATTTTCTGCAAGTAATGAATTTCCAGTTTTCTGTAAATATTAAGCGATCCTGGATTGCTTATGGAATTATTTCTTTATTTTTTTGAGAATTTATGAATCGGAGTATTATAGATTTATTTTTTAATTTATTAAATATATCAAGCATATTTGAAATGCCTGCCAAATAGCTAAATTGTCGTGTTTACTGATGGATATCGGAAATTAAATATTTCTTTTTAATCTTGTAAATTTCTAAGAGTTTCCTTTAAAACTAATCATTTATACCAAAATAATCAAGCAATAATAAGTGAACGTTTCTTAAAATTGATACCTTAAAATTGATATTTTGTAATAATTTGCCAACAACTATGTGTTATTTATTACCTAATATATCCAAGAATTAATTTTTCATAAGTTACTTATTATTAAGCATAGAAAAGCAATCATCTGCAACTAAATTCCTGTATTCATTGTGAATTTTTTTTACAAAGTAAATAAAAAATATATTTCGATTGATAGAAAAAGAAAAGACATAATAGGAAGTAAAATACACACCGCAATACGTAAAAAAATTACGTAACCACCCATGAAACATCTAAGGATTCTAATAGAAAACGAAGTCGTATGATTTAAATGTGCGTCGAGAATACGTGTCGCTTTGCATAAAGTTAAAAATCATAGAAACATTTCGGATTGAATAAATCGAATCTAAAGAATTATTCTTTAAGAAAATGATAGGAAATAAGATATTTAAATAAGCTGAAGACATGGAGTAAGAGAGAGGCGGAGAGTGGGCGAAAGGGAGAGGGGGGAGGGAGAGAGAGAGAGGGCTCTCCGAGAAAATGAGCGAGTAAGTAAAAGGAACACTAGGGTACGAGACTGAGAAAGACTCGTGCACACGCCCAAGGGAAAATAAGCGCAGAAAGTTACAAGAGAATGGCACCGTGAACAGGGGAATGGAATAGAAAAATCGAAATTGAATTCGGTCAACGAGAAAAGAATGAAAAGATTAAAGAAAGTGTGAAAGAAAAATATTGGAGTCGCAAATGAAATGGAGTGTAAAATTTTCTCTATTCCGCTGAAGAATGAAAGAAGGAGAAAAGAGGGACAGAGACGGGAAAGCGGTTAAGAACTGCCGGATGCCTATCAAAGAGAAAGAATGAATGGCAAGGGAGGAGAAGTAGGGAAGTTTATTGGTTAAAAACAAAAATCAAAGATAAAAGAGTCAACTTCAGTTGTTGTTATAGTACTTAAGCCCTGACCTAAATATTGTATTAAAAACCACTTGAGAAACAAAAAAACCATAAACTTTTATAAGACTGTAAACTGAGTCCGGTCGGTTCGATTAAGATCTGCATCGGCAACTGTTTGTAATAATGTGCATCGCATATGCTTTCTGCGTAGCGAATGTTTAATATTTAGACGCCTGGAGTTTTAAACTACTTTTCCATAGTAATGCAGGCGCTCAGAATTCTTGATTTTGAAACTACTTAGTTTTGAAGTGTTTTGAAGCTTGTCCTCGTGGGCAGATGTTCCTTCTTCGTACTAAATAAATTCATTTCATAAAATATTTCTCGAGCCTGGTATTCTACTTCCTAATATTCCACACCAGGATCTGTAAAATATTAATAGCTTGCTTAGAATCCAAACGCAATAAACTTTGTTTTATCGACTATCAGCTTAAATTAACACTCTCTTCCTGCATTGTCGAATGTGGAACACATCTTAGTGATAAAAAAAAAAGTTCAGCGAATACGCGGTCACTCATCCAAGTAGTGGCTGATGTTTTCTTGTTTTGTACATTTATACAGTAATTAAAATAGTCTAATGAATGGTCAAAAATCAAAGTTAGAACTTTTGATTTTTAGGATCGTAATTACCCCCTAAAGTGAGCAAAAAATCTTGATATTTCTTCCAAAAAGAATTTGATCTAATGTTTAAAAAAAATTCAAAAACGTTTCGAGGGAGCTTTATTAATGATCGATTAAAAATTAACCGATTTAAAATATTAGCCGATGTGAAAAATAATCAAAGATCCTACTACCAGAATTTCAATGCCTGAAATCTAGATAATTAGATACCTATAATTACATCTTGGATACGATTAACTCTTAGCATGTAACAAAAACTGCCGTAATTTCTCCCAGATTGCAAAAAGATGAACGCAGGTCCCAATTGAAATGTCATTTTGTAATCTCTTGATCCTGCAAGGCATCAACTAGTTAGCAAGTCCTCGAGAAATTATTGCAAAAAGGCAAAGATTAAGATGATCACCAAATCATCTATAGTTAACTATATTATTGGTGACCTAGCGATTAGCGTTATATATATATATATATATATATATATATATATATATATATATATAATGGCACAAATTATGTATCGATAGTAATATAATAAGTACTATAGAATTGTATTATTGATGAGAAGAATTGCATATCGGTATTATAGTCGTCCGGATGAAATCTATAGTGATACAAATAGGCAGTGTACTCGAAGTAATTTTCATTATATTTAGTTTTTCAATTGATTATCCCGAAACAAAAGAACTTATATTTTTCTCTTTTTTATGGTAGTAATTGAAAACTAATTCAAGGTTTAAACTCTCTTCAGCATACAGCATTAATACCATTAAGAAATTTGTATATCAAGAATTTAAAAAATTAATTTCGCAGTCTAAATACTTGATATTAAGTCAAAGGAAACGAGATGAAAATAATGATAACAGCTTCTACAAAGTACGAAGAAAGGAAAACAGATTCCGCGTTCAAAAATCGAAGATAGCTAGGAAGACACGTGGCATAAAGGAAAGCGAAGAATGTGCACCATCCTTCTCTTAAATTACCAACCAAGCTTTCACTTGTCATCGCCCATTAACAGAGGTTTACATATATATATATATATATATATATATATATATATATATATATATATATATATAAATAATCGTAATTGCCGGAGCAATGAGCGTCTGATGAAGTATCTAAATTAGCGAAAATTTGTGCGTCTTTATACAAGCGCGCAAGCTTCCAGGGGCGAAAAATAGAGAGTAATAGTTGCAGTTGGCTTGAATAGTCGACAAAAGACGAGAGAAGGGGACAAAGGAGATAAAGAAGAGGGGTACAGACAGCGTTAGTATGTGATAGAGGAAAAGAGAGAGAGATAAGAGAGAGAGAGAGAGAGAGAGAGAGAGAGAGAGAGAGATTCACGTCTATGAAGACGGGCAAAAAGGCGCGGTAGAGCGCAAAAGGAGAACGACCCTAACTGTCGCTGGGAAAGAAAGTCGAGGGAAATCTGGCGACGCGAATAATTGAAATTTTCCAGGAAAGGAACTGTTAACTCATTTCTGCCTCGCCCCACCTTCTCCGCCCTACGTCTATATATACTTCTCCTCTTGCATCGACCAGAGGGGGAAGGGTGTACAGCTCGCGCGGCTTACACTCTGCTATGCAAACATTGTCGCGGGTTGAACGGGGTAGAATCAGTCGACGAAAACGCTGGATGTATTTATTCGTATTCCAAACTCTTTGCAGACCTCCGTCTCAGCGTACGTAGAAAATTGTGAGCGAGGGAGAGAGAGAGAGAGAGAGAGAGAGAGAGAGAGAGAGAGAGAGAGACACGCAGCTAAAAGCAAACCAAGGAAGAAATTTTGCTTCGACAAAAAGCAGTTGCCGTTCTTGCTCTTCATGGTTCGAGAGCAGTGCAGAGGGGGAAAAAAACCGAGGAAAAACGCGGCTATTGTCGGAATGCTGCGGAGGCAAGAGTAAGTGATTACTGATTCTCAAATGGATTTTTCGCGCGCGAATCATTGACGAAGATTTTTTTTTGTGGCGCAAAATAAGCGTAAATCGATGGAGAGAAGGGAGGGGGGACGGGGTGTGCTTTCAAATCCATGAAATCGTCTTTACGCGCGTGTAGCGTTTGCCACCTTCCGGCGGTAGGTCCACATCCGATTTGAAACGTATGGGGCTCTCGATCGTCCGAATTAATGGCGGATCTCGCGAGAAAGATAGCACGTCGTCGGGGAGCCAGGGACGCGAGACTCGGCCGTCGCTCGCGTCAAGAAGTCAGCCGGGATGAAATTAATTAGCGCCCAGGGATGAATCGCGCACTCGTAAGTGGCGGCGGGGAGGGGGGTGTTAAGCGAGAATGGATATTAGTAATTGACAGAGGCCGCGGGAGATGGTGTCGAGCGAGAGCCGATGAAAGGGAAAGTCTACTAGTTACCAGTTTGCGCTGTGAAAAGTAGCAGCGCGGAGTTTGCCACGCGCGGGGTGAGAGATCGGCCCATCCCCGTGCAAACCTAGAGTGCGAGAGAACAGTAAATTGGATCGAGAGACGAGAGTGTAACTACTGTAACACTGAGTTGGAGTTCTGTCAGCGAGCTGTGTCCTAGTGTGTTCGTTAATCCGATCACGGCTTTTTCGCCTCGCTCTCTTAATGGTCTTTAAAACAAGTGTAGCAGAAAAGTTTGTTTCTATTTACTTTTATTTCAGAATAATAAAATAACAATTAGTTAACAGATAATTTATATAAATATAGAAAATGACTTCAAAAAATGTTATAAACTAAACTTATATGAAATGTTGTAGTGCCGTATTAGTTTGGGTTTAAAAAACTAATTGTTTTTTCAATGTTTCATTAAACAATAAATATGTTACCAATGTTTTTCATACACTTTATTTTGGTTATTTTTGATGATTTTAGATGCGATTGTATTTTTTTCTAAAAAGAATTAATTTTGTATATACTGGATATACTTGCTTACATCGTCTAATTTTGAATAAAATAAAATACTTCGTTAAAACATAATCGTAGACAGACAACAGCGCATTCCTCCATTGAATGCTGAAATTGACGAAAACTGAAATAAATTGATTCTTCCCTTTAAGGGCCAATCAGTATTGATCCCTGTTCATTGTTCGGCCAGATTAGGCTAGTCATTCACGTCTGATTGACTAGTCTCACGGTTAAATCAAGGTCAAACCCTTTACGACCGTAAACTATGTCGGTGCAGCGATACTGCCTTTCCATACTAGTTAATAATGATATTTCTAACTTACTTAACAAAGCTATGTCTATGCGTAGGATTTAATACTGCACCAATTTTGAAATTATTAAAATTCAAAATCACTACACCTTTCTGTCAAAAGAAGTTCCCATAAAAATCTACGGTCCGATCAGAAGGGATATAACTTTCAAAATAGCCCACGAGCCTTTCGGAAATTTTGAAGTACAAAGGACTATTTTCGTTAAACTGCAATACGACCTCAAGTGATGGTCTCGCACGTTATTCACGCCATCTCACAAATTCACATTCAATTGTACTCGAGTACTATTCGAATCGGACACGTATGGAATCACCGTGCCAGCTGATAATAATTTACAAGCGCGCCGACGACAGGGCCCAAGCACCGTCGTAAAACTGTGTAAACGGCGTGCAATTGTGCAACGATCTCCGTGGATCCATATATAATTATCTTCGACGGGGACCGACGATCGTAAATATTCCCAAGGTACGCGCCAGGTCCTGTGTACGCCCTTAGACGACGATTGCGCAACACGCGCACTACACTCGGAGCAGGACTGTTTAATTGCAAGTATTCGCCGATAAAGAAATCAGGACTGTCTCTTTATACAGCCGCAGCAGTCGGCGCGTCGCGCCGCGTTAATTGACAGCTTGAATTGCTCGATCGATTTAGGCAAATATATATATATATATATATATATATATATATATATATATATATATACATACATACACACATAATGATAAAGGAAAAAGAAGCTGAAGCAGTTTCCCAAGGCCTCTTTGTCGATCTTATTCTGGATATACGATGCGCGGACGTTGCGGATTCAATGGCCATGCCTAGCCAACCGCAATGCAAATTCTGTTTTGCAATTCGCCCGATGAGGACTCTGTGTGAGACTATCGTAATAAAATCAAGTTCGTTTCTCAATTGCATATTAAATATGTAGAGGCTCCTTTTCCTTTACGCTTTCCGTTTTTTCTTTCTTTTGTTTTATCTTAGTTGAAAGGCTGGCAAAATGCCGTAATCGAGTGAAAAATGTCCCCATCGCATTAATTTGGATTTCGTCAAGTCAATATCTGAGCGCCTACAGTTTTTCCCTTTACCGTTTAGGCGGTTATTACGCGTAATTACAATGAACCCGCGCGAGGGGCCGTTTTCGGTAATAAGCAGTCTCAAGTGAATCCTTTTTTAATTGTGTAATATAATATACCCAGCTGTATTATTTTATAATGTTATGAAATAAATACTTGTAATGCATTTTATATAATGAGACGAAACTATACTTTCCATTTGCGACCATGGATTATAAAACCACGTAGGATATAAATGATGTAAAAATTAGTAAGAGGTATATTTTTTGTACTATCATTCGTAATACTGTATTACAAGTAACGAGGGCCTGAAAGAAACGTAATGAAAAAGTCAATTACATTTTAATAATTGATGTATACTTGTTTATATGGTTTGATGTTGTGTTATTCGTATTACATATAGGACTGTACTGAAAATTAATTAGTCATTTCTAAATTATCAATTTAATAACATCATTGAAATTATATGTATTGATTTAATTTAAAAGTTACGAAAAGCAAATCTAATTTAATGAAAAAAGTTCAATCATGAATTTTTTTTATTTTTATTCCCCTAATGATGGATAATCCTCGGTAATAGAAACATTAGAGACTATCCTTGACTTGTTTTTCTAAATTTCATGAATGTAATATATACTAATATAATAATAAATTTACCATTCGTGCAGATGAAGTTATTTACAAAATTTGAGCGTTTTAAAAGGAGGTCTTTGAAGATATTTTTTTTTTGCAATCTCAATGTGTGAATAAATTAAAAAAAGAGCTAGTTAAGCATCCAGAAACTGAAAAATTGGCGATTCTCTAATAATAATACTATGAACATAAACTACTTGCTTTTTTATAAGATATATAAATTTATAAAATATATCACCCATACCAGTAAGACCAAGTATATTTAAATTCCAATCTGTTCGTCACGCACACTATTGTTAATCCGAACATTTTTTAAACGAGAGAATTCCCAATGATAATTAATTATAATTATACAAAAAAGAATCACAATTGTCGGCTGTCCTCCCCATAACTAATGAGCCTAGAAACGTACCCTCATCGATTTGGACTGATGAAAACTGTCTCGCAGATATGGAATATAAAACAAGATGCATCGGGCATGTAGATATAATGATAAATAATGCACAAAGGACAAAGAACAAAAAGATTTCATAAACGGCTTTCGCAAGAATTCGCGAGAATGAAAATTGAGATTAAATCTGAACTTTAGAGACACTCATGGGTTATCTCTTTTTAAAGAGTTCATTGGTACAATGTATTTCAATTTTTATTACATGTACTATCTATTTTTGCATTAATAACCAAATCATCCTCTTCTGTTTCAAAATGATCTATACTTTTAGTGAAAGATGACATTACTTAAGCAACAACTAATTTTCTTCGATACGTCACTTTTTTTTAATCAACTAAATTTCTCTCTTGGTGAGATTGTCTCGAACATGTGGCCAAAATCGCCAATCTCTTTTTCATAGCTACGAAAGGACGCTGCGTGTGAAAAGACACGAGGCGTTAATAGCGAAAAAATGAACGAAGAGATCAAAACGCAGTTCCCCTTTGAACAATTGGCTCTCGTACGGCCACGCTTGTGCGTCGACGGTGGGCCAATACTAGCTCCGAACACGGAATACAAGAGAACGACGACCGGCCGTTATCCATATCTCTCCCTGTCGCTGTCATTATAAGCCCTCTTTTTCCATCCACCGCCCCCTCCCCCGCGGGAAGAAAGAGGCGAGGCAACGGAAGTCGAACGGGGCGAGAACCCAGCTTTTCCGCCGTTCAATCCGGGCTAACTCTTTGTCTTCATAGAGCCCGTTCCTCCGCCCCGGCCTCTTTCTCTACAATGTTTATGCACCGGCAGCGTCGGTAGCGCGAGCTCAGATACAGGGCGAGTCCGTTTGCGCTCGCGCGCGTTCGGACTCGTCGACAAGTGGAAACTATCCAGTTACTAACTAGCGCGACTACGAACGACGGCGCGCCATAGCGATCCTTCTCGCTTGCCGGCGAAACTAATTAAGGCACTGAGCCGTGCTTAAAGCGCAAGAGACAGAGGTCGAGAGAGAGAGAGAGAGAGAGAGAGAGAGAGAGAGAGAGAGAGAGAGAGGAATCGGGCATTTCTGCGCTGGCAAGCGAAATACCTTGGCCGCGCCGTCGCACTCTTCCGTATACCTCTACAGGTAAACGGTGGAGCCGGGGGGAGGGGGCCGGAGTTGTGCGGACGAGCGGAGGATGCAGCGCGGCGTTTATAAAATGCGCCGGGAGTTACGACTTCTGTCCGACGTCATTAATTGGATATTCAATTAACCTTCCGCGTTTTGTCCTCCTCCCTCTCACCGCCAACCCTCACCACTCACCCCCGCTCCACCGTCCACTCGCGAAAACATGCGCGCGCGAACGCAATGAAATTTCTAATTAATGGCGCAACAATGTGTCCGCGTCCCTCAAGGCGCGGGGCTCTGTTGGTGTTTACAGAAATGTTGCGCCGTCCCGAGGACAATTACCGGCTGCTGCTTCTCAGCACTGGCTTTTCGCCGAAGACGAGAAACGCGCTGCTCTTCTTTGTATGCGTATAAACACCCGGAGAGGACAGCGCGCGGTCGCGTCACGCGATGTTTCTTTTTAACAGGCGCGCTCGATGGCTTCTTTGTTTTTGTTTTGATTCCGAGGGAAGTCGGAGCACGAGTCTTCCACGTCGGTTCGTCGCGACTACTCAAGAAGAAGAGGTTAACTAGTAATCGTGGACTCTCCTTGGCCGTCGACTTCGCCGGCAATGGGTAGATATTGCGTAGTGCCATCTCTCTAGTGTCCTCGACGCTTGAAGGCGCAAATTGATTAAACTTTAAAGGAACAATGTAATATTCAACAATGCAGCCCGCGAGATGGTTTTCCCTTCGTTGCCGAATTGTCTGACTGAACGAAGAGAAAAAGCGCGATAGGAAAATGTTAGTTTAGGTAAACTCCATTAATAGCGCCGATCGTCGAGTTTCGGAACCGCATGTCGGATCTTACACACCGGCATCTATCTAGATTATATTAATATATAATCTAGATAGATGTTAAACATCGCCATCGTATAGATATAGTTATTTGAGCTTTTAGATATTTGAGCGTTGTCTTACGTAAAAACAGGTTGCGAATGATAGTCTTCACATAGTTATTTCGTAACAACATATTCAGAGGACCTGAAGATAGTGAGGAGAGGTAAAACCATTACAAAAAGACATATCTGAACAAAATGTAGAAAAGTAATCGTAAGTAGTTACCCGTGCAGATATCTACTATGCCTATAGGTGATAAATAAAAATTTTTGGAAAAGTTGCAATTGATTTTGTAATATAGTCTCTGGACGTCTCTGTCATGGTCTGCAACGCAATTTTCAGTGACCGCGATGACTCTTCATTCGACAGAAATTTCACCTCGGCAAGTGATTTTTCAGGCTGAGAAACAAAATGAAATTGCATGGGTCCCAATATGTTGAACAAGGGAATTGATGAGCTATTCCTAGCCTAATATGATGAATTTCGCTGTGGATGAAGAGCAATTCGCCAGAAAAATTCGGCATAGTACAGCTCTGAAGCGGTTTTTGCTCTTCTCGATCTAGTCAATGGATATCACACGTTATGAATTCCAGAAAACGATGGTCGTCACAGTTCCTACTGATAGGTAATCCAGTGGGGATCCATATAACGTCGACTATCACTGCACAACGCATAAACATAAACGTGATTGGTTGAGATGCCGAATGACTCAGCCACCTCGGGGCCTAATGATCGGCTGGACAATAGGAAATCGTGGATTTTTATCACGGTGTCGTCCTTTGTGCAAACCATTTTCAAGGCATCTGGTAACGATTTATCAAAAACCGACGTGCGATCATGCTGAGGCTCGATCAACCAATTTATGACTGTTACCGTACACAGGACTCGAGTGCGCATTGATTTTACCACACGAGTTCCCTTTTGAAAAACAAGAATAGAAGCACTGGTCGATATTCTTCTGTTTCTATTTTTCCAAAATTGGCGGTCACATATACTTCTCCATGCTGTCAAAACAAAATTATGAGGCCAATTCAACTCAAAATTGCGATAATAGATCATATCTCTCTCTCTCTCTCTCTCTCTCTCTCTCTCTCTCTCTCTCTCTCTCTCTCTCTCTCTATATATATATATATATATATATATATATATATATATATATATGGTGTTGTAATATGAGAATGTGCTAATTATATTCTTATATGCTCGAAAACGAGATACTTCTTAAAAGTCAGATGGCCTCAGCGCACCATCATGGTTCGAAGGTTGCGTGGAGCTTCATAAAAGACCGGTAATATCTGTGTCTGCCTATCTTTGCTGTACTTAATTCTTAACCCCCAGTGAAATACAGCTACAAAAAAAACCTGCGAAATTGAGTCATTATTTTGCTTAATTTTTCTAAAAATTAATAACACCGAGCTACTTCGCGGGCCCGCGGGGAAATTTCTGCGACGCATAACCATAAATATCGCCAAATAACTTAAACTACAATTTCTTACGCTTAATTATTCCGATAATTTATAGACATGCATTATGTTAGAAATTCTTTATTCACGAGCTTAATTTTCTTTTCTTCACTTTATTATAGAAGTTTTGAAAAATAATCAAGACCTGCAACCAGTTCGTGATCAATAAGTTAGATAAACACAACTGTTATATAAAAGATGTATATCTATTTTACTATTTTTTATTTACAAATACTGTACGCGAGCAAAATTGATCTTAAAAAAAATAGAAAAAATCATAGTACGTCTCATTCGAGGCAAGAAGAGAAATATAATTTTAACGTTAAATAACACAACTCGGCATTCAAACGGAAATTTTCCATCCAATCGTACATTTCATAATGCTATTTCGTATACACACACGCTCGCGTAATTCCTTCCCCAATCTAAAGGTTAAATCAATGCGATTACATTAAATACGCAATTCGACGTTCGGGGGCGGTATTTATAGAGAAACAAATCATTTGTATTAATATAAGTAACAAACATTCCGATTCACGAGTATACTTCAAATCGAAATATAACTTTGAGCGCGGGAAAGGGAGATGAGTTATGGATCGGAGGAACGATGGAGGGAGGAAAACCTGTAGTAGGAAACTCGGCTTTGGATTTTCGCATCATTGCCGGCGCGCCGCGGAACGGAGCGATTTAATAGTATCAAGGGATTGTATCGGCAGTCGAGCAGCACTCAATAAGTACCATAACGAGAGGAGGCACGAGCTGCAACAAAGCGAGAGCAAGGGAGAAGAGAGAGAGAGAGAGAGAGAGAGGGAGAGAGAGGCGTAAGCATCATGTCGACAACGACATCGACTACAAAGCAGCGACGCATTATTTGTACCGACGGCATTAACTACTGGAGGCTTAACAATTCCAGCGTCGTTATAACGCACTCCTTTCTTCGGCAATAGTCCTGGAGATATTAGATTTTGCACCCTATCTTCTGGCCGCCGCTAACTTTGTTTTGTATAACTTTTCTGCATCGCTGCGTTGCTTTTTTGGAGAGAGAGAGAAAGAGGGAGCGAAAGAGGGAGAGAGAAAGAGAGAGATCGGCATGTTTTGTTCATGTTAGAAAAAATACAATGAAATACGATAAAGGAGATTTTGCGCCTCCTTTCCCGAGCTGTCGCACAAAATCATCTTCAATGCTCGAAGGCTTAGGACTACTTTTTTTTTTAAGAAAAGATTCAGACGAGACACTTGACTTTTTTCGATTATGCTTGATCTGTTCACGATCTTGCACGCACATACATAAGAAATTGACACTCTAGTATTTTTTTCGGTTTCTAATTCCCATCGATATACTCATTATAAGCTCTATTGACAATCCTTTTTCTTAGCACAAAAGAAATCCACAGAAAAAAACTTGCAAAATAGATTTGTTTTGAGAATTTACAAAAGAGAAATAAAAAAATCAATGCATTTTTAGGGCTTCAGGTGTTCTGAAATAACTGACGAATCAGTTTACCAAAATGTGTAAAAACTATATATATAGTATAATATGTATAAAATAATAGTGTCGGATTAAATAAACTTCTTGAAAATAATCAATTTTTTAAAGGAAGAAACAGCAGAAGAATTTTCATTTACATTATACTTTTATATTAATAAATATCCCTTTATCACAATTATTTCTTGAATCCATTGAAAAATATCAGACAATAAATATTAGTAGAAGTTCTAGATTGAAACTAGACATACGATTCCTCGATCGCTATTGGCAAAGAAAATATCCACCGAGCATACGAGGGCGCCACTGCATCAAAATAAAAATGGTAGCCATGGTTATTCGTATACTATTAAAAAATACGTGTATATACTTAAAATATTTATTTCAATGTCGTACTGTATTTTCTAATCCCATAACGTATTAAAAAAAAGCAGATTATATGTAATATAATTGTGTTCTTTATATTTTAATTAAACACATAAAACTTCCTAAATTCTAAGAACTCCGAAATTTTATTGATCTAAGCAATGCTTTCTCGAATATTTTGAACCCTGTTAACGGTCATTTTGTAGTTCTTCTCTCCGCCACTGGTATAGCATATTATATTTAAACTTTCAATGAGGCGGATGAATAAAAATATTGCTTTAAAATTTTAAATGTTATTTGTTTATAAACTCGTTGTCTACAGCTTCCTCGTTGGTTAAGATCGATGTTCGGAGTTTTATCTAAAGCATTTGGTGAATGATCATAATTTCAAATAAGAAATAGAATGAGCTTATGATGTCGAAGCCCATGTTTGAGGTAAAGACGAAGAATTTACTAGAATAGATCGAGTACAATAAAGTTCGTGATTCTATCGAAGTATTCAAGGATCGCCTAAGCTTTTTATCTATTGAGAATCATACGGCCGATATATGCGATGTGGCTGAAAATTTCAATTTCATTATGCGTAAAATAAAAACGCGATGCGTCGAATATCGATCATAAGTCAAAAAGATTATATCGAATTTGTTTCAGGGCCGAGAACAAAAGAATACCCTCGATGTGATTTCGGCGTTGTCGGAGGCCTGCTGTTTAATGCTAACAAATAATAATAATTTACGCTTGCCAATCCAGGTAATTTGAATCTCTCCGGCTGCGCTAGCCCCTTTAGCCCCTACCCCTGTTCCGCAAACGCACGAACGATTTTGCACTCTGCAGCAATTCATTAAAAGCCGAATCCCCGCGTATAATATGCTCTCGACAAATGAAAATCATCATCGACGCAAGAAAATCTCCCCCTTTCTCCCTCACCCGCGGCGAAGCTGCCAGACCCCCTGAAAATTCAACTCGCGGAATCCTCGCTTCATATTTTCAATAATTAACTTTTCCTCCCACTCCTCCCCTTTGCCACCCATCGGCTGATACACAACAGGAATGACTTATAAACCGTGGTAGCATACTTAATCACATATACTGGCGCTGTACACCACTCTCCTGGTACTCTTCGGCAAATTTTCAGGATTTTCCGTGAATTATGCAATAATTTTCGTTCTGAGCTCTCGCATTCATAGTGCTGCGTCTACCGAATATACGGCTGACGATTTTCCCGTAGCGCCGTCGTATATCGTAATCCTACCTTGTATGTACATGCGCGCGCTATCGGAGGGTTGCGCTTGAGTCACACGACATGAGTTCGAGGATCAAAATTTTTTACTTCGAAGTCGTGGAAACAAATGCAATTTTGTAGAACTTGAAATAACTTTGAAAACTACTCTGAGAAAAATGATATTGAATGTATTGCTATTATTTACGATAAATTGAAGTCATATTTACCAAATCTGATAGTTTACTATGAAGAATTTCTTATAATGAAAATTACTATTTTTCACAATGACAAAGTTCAATATCTCCCAAGCAAAACTATTGTATCGAATAGTTTTGAAAATTAATAATTTGAATAGTGAACATCTAACTATGCCGTATGTAGTATTTGAGTAAAAATGAAGAATTGGTGGTTGTACACGTAGATCGGTACATATATACATAAGTATTTCATTTGGACAATTCAATTTAAATGTTGAAAATGGCTCTAATTAAAATAATAAATTAAAAAAATTTATGATTGGCAGCAAAATATTCATATTGGAAGTATTTTAAAAGACATTATAATATTTACAGTGCTAAATCAGACCATTATGTATTGAATACGTAAAGTAGAGATTTGATGAAGTGCGAATTAACATGTTAGACATCAATTTGATGCTTCTAAAAATATACGCAGTAACTATTATCGAGATTCTGATAAAAAATTGCGAAGATAGTTTTGATTCTAATTCCAACCAAATCGATTGTTTCAAATATTGTTTTCTAAGAACATTAAGTTAATTCAAAATTCTTCAAAAATTTTTCCTCAAAAGGAATTTATCAATTTTTGACGAATACCGCCTCCATGCAGTTGTACTGATGATGGGAACAACCAGAGCGAGCGCCGATTATTAATTCTCAGCGAGGTAAAGCTAGAGCGGTAAGAGAGACCGAAGCCGCTCTTGTATTTTCGTCTTCGCCGGCATAGAGAGGGGGGGGGGTGGGTAGGTCGGAAAGCGCGCGTTGTGCGGTAGGAATTACGCTAAGCACATTAGCGCCCCTTCACCTCTACTTCGCGTATACCCCGTGCGCGCGCGCGCGCGCCTGCTATCGGGCACCGAGGCGAACTGGCGACACAACTTAGACGGATATGCAGCCCAATGAGAGAGGGAGAGCGCCCCTCCACCACCGCCACTCCCACGGGCAGGCGCATACTCCCGTTTGCTCCTGTAGCCGACAAAGGGATTACATTTCGATTGTTCCCGAACGCAACAGAATCCCCCCTTTACCATCGTCGGGCAAAAGGGTGGATTGGGTGGAAGGGGAGGGGTTGGGGGGGGGCGAGCCTCGGATTCCATCCGACGAGTCTGGACCGCCACCGTCTTTCGAGCATTCCTTCCGGTTTGCCAGCGGTCGCGGTGCGGATCGGTGCGCAAGCGCTCTAACTTTTTGCGCAACGGACGTGGCCCGGTCGCGTTGGATTCCGAGGCGTATTAGCCACTGCCGTTCAGCTCAGCGGCACCCGGACGCGCGAGCTTAGTCGAGTAAGAAGCGGATAAGCTTGTTGGAGCTCTCTCTCTCTCTCTCTCTCTCGCCCAATCTTGGCTAATATAGCATCGCTGCGGGACGAGAACTATATCGGCGAAGGGCCACGATATAAGATTCCGAGACGTCTAAATTTATGAAAGGGTTACGTGAAAAATATTTGAAGCTAAGGTAATTGGGTAATTACAGCTGTTGTTATTGGGATATAAAATACGAAATCTGGTGGCCGATGCAGGAAGTAAATCAATGTAGAGTATAAGAGCACACGTGTCAAAGATATTATGTGCAAAACAGGCAGCAGCTCGATAAATAAATGTTGACTATCTATTAAATATTCAATGAATGAAGGAATAACAGAATAAGACACGCTATATAATTTAGTGAAATAAATTCAATTTTAATGAACACTTTTCACAAAACAATGTTTGTAACCTTCGCAGTTATATTCCAGACGATGAAGCCAAATATGAAGACTTTATGTTATAACAAATAGGCGAGGACAAATGTATTTGAAATATGGAATTTTTGATAAAATGTAAATCAGCATTAAACAACAAGAGGGATATCCAAATAGTAACTTTCCCTTTGTTGGAAAAAAATAAATCACTAGTTTTAGACTATAAAAATAATTTGACTTTATCCTTTTACTTATAAACTACATTTCTACGTAGTCATCTTGGATTTCAATACATTTTTTTTGTATCTGTTTATAAGTTTAAACAAATTTTTCTCAAAAAATGGCGTGTTCTAATTTTATATTCACGATTTTATGACTTTTTCGAGTTTGTGATTTGAAGCGAAGTGTTGGCTACCCAAACTCCTTTTAACTTTGGGAAATGAAATGTCATTTGGTATGTGAGCTGGAGAGTAGGGTAGCTGGTCGAAAATTTCTCGTTTGAATTTCTGAAGTCAGATTTGTATTTTTTTGCCCCATGAGACCAAGCGTTGTCATGAAAAATCAAGATTAATTTGAAAATTTTTCAGGGCGTTTCTGTTTAATAGCATTTCTGAGTTTATGTACGACTTCACAATATCTATCTGCATTAATCGCAGTATCTGGCTCAAGAAAGTTAGCCAATCAAGCACATAACTCGTCCCAAAAAACTGTAGCCATAATTACCCATCTGAGTACTCAAATTTTTGCCTTTTTCGGAGTACTTTCTTCACGTTTCTTCTGAACCATGCTTTGACGCTTCATTTTCGAATTTGTATAGACAACCCACATTTCAGCTCCTGTCATAATACGCGAGTAAAGATGAATTATCTTCTTTCTAAAGCATTTCAAAAAACTTTAGGCTTGTGTGAAATCGTTTTTATTTGTGGTTATCGGAAATCAGGCGTGGAACCCAGCTTACAAAAACTTTACTATACGTAGCATTCTAAACGAGAAAGCTTCTTAAATTGAGAAAGTATCTTTTTTAATGAATAAAGTATTTACTTGACGCAAGAAGAGTCCACTTAAATCAAACCGCGTCGTCCTTAATCTAGTCAATATGTTTTTAATTTAAGAAAATATTATATTTGGCACCAAATAAGAAAATATTTAATTAGATATTAAAAAAATGTTGTATTTCAGTGTACTGAGTTCAGTTAGGAGCACTCGTAGCTGTAAGAAAACTGATATCTAATTTTTACGCAGAGAAATCAACCCCTTATCCACCCTTAGCGACCAATCCCGCGCTTGTATGCGGTGGATTATAAACGCATGCAAGAAAATATATGCTTCCTCCGTGGTATCAATTACCAAGATCATTCGGTATAACCGGCAACCCCTCGTTAGTCTTCACGGTTCGTTTGCCCTAAACGCGCGCTCCTCGGTAGAGACCCTAGCTATATATTCCAGCGACTAAACGGTATAAGTGAACGGCGACACGTCGCCCGACTCCTTGTAGGCTGTGAAGGGCTCTTTTGCGCAGCGGGGAACTCGCCTGCATGCATTATGCAGCGCAAGGTGAATTTGAAACGATTCGGGTTCTCTGCTCCCTCTTTGTAAAGCAAAATAACTTGACTCGGGAGAGCTGTTGTGCTTCCTGCTGCTGGCCTCTCTCTCTCTCTCTCTCTCTCTCTCTCTCTCTCTCTCTCTCTCTCTCTCTTTCTTCGAGTTTTCCATTGAAAGCACGCTACAATTTGCTTCTGCGATTATTTATTAATTCTAATAGAAAATCTTTTCAAAAACGACTTAGTTTACGTAAAGTATTAGTTTATCTTTACATAATATTAAAGGTTTGTTCTATAGCCTACGGATGTTGAAGAAGTTTCTTCCTTAAAAAAAAAACGACTTTCAACATATGATAACCTCTGTTAAATCTTGTACTTCACTCGACATTGATGAAATAATTTATCTTTGAAAGGAATTTTATTTTTATTTTCTTTTTAAGGATAATTCTCAAATTCTGATATTTGACATACCAATAAGAGTTAGTTTCAAACCTGTTACTATTATGAAAAAAAATCCTTGATTTTAGAAACCTTCCCTCTGCTAGCTCGTGAATGTGACTCAAATTTTTCTCCCTAGAAAATATTCCTACATTTAAAGAATAACTCTTTTCCTTCTCCTTGCTGTGAATCAAACTTGGATTCATTAAGTGTAGGAGAACAATTTGGTTGTCAATTCTTGAAATACGATCTAGTTTGTTATGTTGTCGTGATTGCTATTATTTGTACTTGTATAGAAACATGCTTTTTTTATTATCACTGAATCTTAACATTTAATTTTCCACTTAGATTACTTCAGTTAGTTTTCGTATTATTCAAAGTATTTCTCAGCGATTTTTCTGTACCTTCAACATTTCAACAATTTGTAATCTTTCAATATTTTGTTTTCTAATTTTATTATTTAAGTTTATGCTTAAATTTAAGATTATTGTATTGTTTTTTTTTGTAAATCTTCTTTTTTTGCAATACAGGGTAATAACCCCAAAGCCCAATAAACTTTGCTGTCAATCAATTTTTCACTCTCTCCTCCCCCCCACTGCTTTTTAAATATGCCTGCATTAAGTGGCTTCACGAGGCAGACGCCTGGACCGAAAAAGGTCGACGTCGAGTACTTTAATGAGGGCCGGTGGACTTCTAATTTGCTTCCCAGACTTCATACTAATCGATACTTTTATAAATACGCTGGCCGCCAGGCTGACTCTATTTCATTTTTTATGCTTATTATTGAATTCTCTTATTGATCCTATTTACTTGTTGAAATACAGATAGTTCAAAAAATTACATACAGTCATTACTTTGATTAAATAAAAAATCTACTAGTTAAAACAAATAATTGTTTAAACTAGTATACGGGTTCTTAACACTCTTTTGGGCATTCGATGATTTTTTTCTCCAAATGATTTCTGCACTTTGCGTTTACATTCTGAAGTTAATGCATCAACTATGTGCTCTTAACTAACTTTTATCATCACTTTATGAACAAAATAGATCACAGAATTTTAAATTATATAGTCAACGCATACTCATATTAGATCGGACTGGCGTAGTATTATGGAAGCATGTTTACGTTGAAATGCACTATTTTATTGCATGTAATATGGGTGGATCGTTTGATGCCAAAATGTGAAAAACGTAATCTAAAAATAACAGTTCAACATATAATAATTGTGTGAGAAAACAAAAAGGAAAGTCCTAAAAAAATAAAATTCCCTGCAGAATAAGGAAATGTTTAAGACACTTCGACTCATATCACTTCTTAAAAAGCTGAATTTATATGAATATATATAATGAAAAAAAAATAGAGATGATAATGTTAAAAACAAAATAATATTGTATACGCTACTATGTAACATAATAAAATAATTGATATATTATATGTATATAGTTTCTCTAATGAACATACGCTTCCATTTAAAATTACCTAAATTTTTTCCCGTATAGTAAATGTATTGTGAAATTTTTGACTATGTTCTCTCTCTCTCTCTCTCTCTCCCTCCCTCCCTCGAATCTGTGCGCAATAAAGCTCGTCTTCCGAATTCGTTGAAATTCAATTTTCATTCCAAATCTGAATAATTATCCGCCAGAGTCAGTATATGCAAAAGACTTATGCCAAAATTTAAATATAAAGATTTCTTCCCTTAAAAGCAGAATCAATACGCGCTAAGGAATGATAATATTTGAATCCGTAACCGGGGGTGGGGGGGAGACTTTCCCGAGGAGCCGCGTCCTACCTTATAGCTGCCACCAAAAACCAGAGGCGTCTAATTTACGCAAAACAGCCCATTCGAGAGCGTATCCCCAAAGCCCGGTAGCAAGCAGTTCGCAAAGCGTCGTGCCCCCCCCCCCGCCCTCCCCCCGCACCCGCCGACATTTATAACAATTTCCATTCGAGGTCAACGACGGTACCTCGGTCCAAAGTCGCATTTATAATTTCGAGCAGTCGAAGAGCAGGCGCGCGCGCGCGCGCGCTCTGGTGTCTCGGCGCATAATATAGCCATAGCGCTCGGTATACTTTTGCATTACACCGCGCCGGTAGAGACGCGAACGCGGGGAAGTCAAGAGAGAAGGCAGAATACCTCGAATTTACTACTTCGTTATGGCGGGTTGGGTGGGAGTAGGGGGGAGGGGAGGAAGCGAAAAATATGGCGACGGACAGTCTGGCGCCGGCGAGCGCGTTTTGCGCTTTTATCGTGAAATGCCGTCGGCGCCTCTTGCCTCTCAGCTAACCGTACAGAAGGGAAAGAACGGTCGGCGTTGCGTCGCTGGGCCGCCAACGCCTTGGTCTTCCGTGGCGACTTGTAAATTACGCGGCAAGGTCGTAAAACCGTGGATAGTACGTGATTTTCATTAAATTGACGGAGCAGTCGGAAAGGGGAAACGAATATTATTGGGCGGTTATCCGATCGAATAATGTTGGCCGGAAACTAAATGAATGCAATACAAAATTCATCGGAAGACGATTCGATAATCGCCGAACGCTACGAACTATGTATATTGTATACACAGAAAATAAAATAATGCAAAATTACAGATAGTTTAGGTGAACTGACGAGGTACCGTGCTCAGGACTTCAGATCAGGTGTGATAGGATGAGCTTGGCAAGGTGAAATATTCTATTATCAAAAAAAGTTAAGAAATAATTGTGACTAATTTATTGTCAAATTTTGACAATATTAACTAATGGATAATTTTTCACAGCCACTACGTACAAAAGTAGTTGGTGAAATTTTTATATTAATCATTTCAAATTTCCTATGTATAAACACTTCGCATGCAAATTTGTTAAAATCGCTTGTATCCAATTTACAAAACAAAAAAAAATAGGAACGATTTGAAATTCACATATTGTCGAAAGTTAACTATGAAATGTTTAATATAATTTTATTTAACTCTCTACGTATATTTAAAAAAAATTTCGGTGACATTGCACGAACAAGGGAACAAAAACGCACTTGAAACATTTTAATTTCCATTTAAAATCCGAAAACTTAACGGGACCGATTTGAATATAGCTGCCAGAAGTGGCAGGCATACGGTGGATACGATTATTATTGCTATACACAAATCGTCCATTGGATTTTTGGCGTCGGGATTGATTTATACTCGGCATTCCAATAATACCTCATTAGTCAGTTGTGTATCTCGAAATCCCTTATTCATCCTTCGCGGCGGCGTGAAAGGAGCATTTTTGAATGGGACAAAGTACGAGAGAGGCGGCGCTTTAGCGAAGCGCTCGCGGCAACGCGAGTATTCTAAACGTAAATAATGCAAGAGCATTTGTACAGCTTTCCAGCTCTCATCTTTAGGCGAGAAAGTCGAGGTCTTTGTTTTCTTTCTCTTCGTTTTTTTTTTTGGTGTTTCTTTTTCTGTTTTTACTTTGGACACGAGAAAATATTTTATTCTTATTCCTTTTTTTTTTTTTTATGGGAACCGTGTGAATTCACTCAGGGAAAACGACAAGATAACTTGGGTACTACCGAGTTCACAAATTACAAAGTTGAAATGCTAAGGGATTGAATTACTAATTCGCAATTTACAATTTCAATTTGGTTAAAAAATTCTTGTTTAGTAAATTAAAAAATTTATTTTACGGTAAAACAAATGACATTCTATAAATAAAATTGTTTAATATTTTTGTACAAGATACTGGATAGAATTCCATACTTCAATAGATTAACATTTATCAATGTAATTCATTGATTAAGAAATTTTGCACTATCATGAAACGTGATGTTCGCTTAAAAATTGTTCATTAATGCGCAGCATTAAATCCACTTGGTTTATTATCGAGATAAAATTATGTATTTTTGTCCAAGATTTCTGTTAGCCAAACTGTGTTTTCTTAGATTACGATTCAGCACGCAAACACAAAATATTTATTGTCTTTCACTGTAGAAAATCCATTTATCGTACTTTCTACGTTACCAGCAATGAAATTCATGAAATATCAATAATATGTATCAAATAAAACGACGTATAAAACTAGTAAAACTATCGTAACATATCATAAAGTCCTTTTATATTCCTTTCAGATTTTTGTTTTGTAACATCGAAACAATTTATTATATGAAATGATCCAGTTCATGTATATTTTGTACTAGAAATAAAAAACGGAACTTTCAATCTATTCCCTGGCGACTTGCAATGATCCGTCGAGTATTGGAATTTCGCTTCAGTTTTATCGACTAGAATGTATTACAATTATGTTTAACAATTGTTTAAAAAAAAAATTTACCCCATGCCCATGCTTAGGCTTATGCATTTTTTTTAATAATTATTTGCGGCATTTCATTTAGCTTTAACTCGTGTTCTCGTAACTAACAAATTTGCAATCTATCCGAATAGCTAATTTGAAATCTTGGATTGTTAGTAAATTAGAGAGGTTAAAATAGATAAAAAGTACTCGGTTATTTCATAAAAAATTATTTTAACTATTAATAATAGCTCTATTTAAAACTAGAAAGTGTCACTATAGTAACAATACCCTGTGTGGGCTTATTCCACTGAAGATATCAGCGACTATTTGGATATTTTCCAGTGGCAAATAAAAGACAAAGTGTAGAATATCTAAAGTAATGGCTCGTTTTGACAATCGTTTCAATTAGTTTTCTAAAAGACCCGAGAGCCGGCCGCGCGCGCACCGGCGGAGCCAGCATTAATTAGAACGAAATAAACGAATCTCCAAGCCGCGTTATAAAACAATGGGCTTTCCCCCACCCCCGCATCCTTTCGCGCCCGCGATAAAATTTAAACCCTCCCTCCCCCCCCCGACTCTCGAAGTAGGTCTGGTCCCTAAACTAAAAGCCAAACAGCGACCAAATAACTCGGTAATTAATTTTCCTCCGACAATGAGTATATTTACTTTAACTACCTCGACGATCCTCTTCCTCTCTCACACCCTCTCCCACGCCCCGACCGACCACGACACCACGGCCCGTCGGCGCTGATCTCTTTCGCGTTCGCGTTCGCGCGCGCATCATTCAAATTCTCTGCGGTAGCAATAAAAGCAGGGTATTTCTATGTGTCTATATATATATATATAGTCCATATACGACTCTCCCGGCCTTCCTTATTGTCGCACATTCCGCGGGTGCGTCTGTAATTATATTGCAGAGAGCAAGCGAGCGAGAATGAAAAGGAGGAGGAGAGGGAGAGAGGGAGAGAGAGAGAGAGAGAGAGAGAGAGAGAGAGAGAGAGAGAGAGAGAGAGAGAGAGAGAGAGAGAGAGAGAGAGAGAGAGAGAGAGAGAGGGACAGGAAACGAGGGGACGGCTCGGACAATTCGTACTTAATTTCCTGAAGGTAAGAGGTTCGATCGATGGATTGATGCGCGCGTGCATTGGACTACCGTTAAATAGTATAGTCAAGGAATGTGTGTACGCTCGCACGTGCGTAATCATTATTAGATTTTTCCCAAAAAAAAAAAAAAAAAAACAAGAACAACAACATGCGAATAGGTAAGAAATCACTTTTAATCTCGAGGGGTAAAACTTCGAGATACGTTGCGTAAGAATGCGGCGGTAAGCTTCTATTTTCATTAAAATAATTTTACTATTTCATTAAAATAACCATTTCCATTTTCCGGAAAATTATTTTCGCAACGAAATCGTGCAGGGGCACGGCCATTCTCTTTGAAATTCCATTTGTTTTTTATACAAACAGAAACATATATTAATTGCGTTGAATCGTTTTATTTCGACGTAATCCGTATAAAAAAGCGGTTTTCGTCCTGTTTTCCACTTTCTGAAAAATCGACCCCCCCCCTATTGACTGAAGTTGATAGGAGTCATCGATTGGTGTATGAATTGCATTAAGTAACCACAGTAGGTCCTATTTTTGGTATTAGCTGATCTGACAATCTGTCGCTTAAATGCAATATTTCATGCGACGCCTTCTTGTATTTTACATATAGTGCGCCGCATCGTTCGACAAACATATTTTTTCTATTCGCGAAGATTTTTCGTATACCTAAGTTAAATGAATAATTCTCAACCAAAAAAATCCGTAAGTAACTTTGAAACACATTATTTTTCTAATAAAAAAAAATTTCATCCAGTTTCAATCTTTACTAAGTAAGTTTATGGCATACAACAACATTCGATGAAAATGACAATCTCTAAGACTCCGTGTGTCAGATCTATGATTTTACAACAAGAGCTATCTTTACTTAACAATCAACGAACGTTCTTGATATTTTAACCGAAACATTTTTGTGTATATTTTCATCATTGTGCGTCGAATTTCGTAAATTCCGTACCGATACAACCTGATTAAGCGTTTTTTTATGATCTTTTCTGTACAAGAGAGACTTTTATTTCCAAGTAATTTAAATATCTTACACGAGGGATAAGGATGGGATAAAATCGTTATAGATATTCTTAAGAACGACATAATTTTATCAAAATGTAAACAAGCATTGATATATTAACTATTTTATGCTTTATTATTAATTTTATTGTTTTTTCCCTATTATTATATGAAATCTAAAATAAACGTTTTTTTCAACATTTCTAAAATTTTCCAGTTTGTAATTGAAGATAATTCCCAGAACTATTGTCGTAGAAACTAATTTTTTACGAACGAGAGAGAGAGAGAAAGCAGGGAATTTATTTTTCTATTTCCATGTACGTCCTAATTTATTTAATAAGAAAAAGTGTGCTAATATACTGTTCGACTGAAATATTCTCGTACATGGAGTCTCCACATTCATCAGCCTCAGTTGCTTATCATTAACAACTGATTCAAGCAATTTCATCAATAAAATGAGTTTCCATAAATTGCCTCGTCCTCGATTCCTTCTTTTATGAAACAGCCCTTCTTTATCCCCGTTTTCTTTCTCACTTCCTCTTCCATTTCCTTCTGCAAAGAGAAACAAAAGTAGAGATGGAGCGAAAGCGTTAAGAAAAGGGAAAAGAAAAAATTCGCCCATACGTCATTAATGCAAGGCAATAAATAAAATGGGAAGCAAATGGAATGCGTTTTGTTACGTTAACCCGATTAGAGGCGGTTGGAACTTTCGCGAGCTTACCCGGTGTAAGCCAGACACTCTTAGCCTATTTTTGTATTATTACAGCACGCCGGCGCCTGTCATAAGCGTATTATATATGATAACTACATAAAATACTAAAGAGCTGTCGGGCAGAGAATTTTCCCCCCGCAAGCTTTGCTTTTATTTTAACGCGAACACGTGGACATTAAATCTCGCCATGAAATCGTAGCTCGAGAGGCAAAATGACAAAAATCACGTTTTTGTGCAAAAAAACATATTTCTGATACATTTCACGTGCATAGTTTTATTAAATATGATACCAAAGGATATTTACATAAGTATAAGTTTTATATATTAATTAAATAGCGCCGAGTCAATTTTGCCAATAATATTCAATAAGTGTTTCTTATTAGACCGAATTACTTGCGATATTTTATTAGAATCTAATAGCATTTGAACTATTGACTTGATTAAATTGTAAGGTTTTGAGGCTGCGAATACGTCATCAACAGTACGTCAAATTATATTGTAGTCACCTTACATTTTCAAAACACTGCCAATACAATACTAATCAATAATATGAATTTTAATATACGATTGCATAAGAGGTGTGTATCGGCAAATTTTTAAGTCAGTACTACCATTTTAATTGAACTATGTTATTTACTTACGCATTGCTTTGATTAATAGCAAAGTTTAAAATTGTTCTTGGAGGGAAAATTAAACACTTTTCCATTAATTACTATTATATACCATGAAATGTATATTATTACTGAATAAATAGTTCATGGGCAAAAAACTACATATTTTCATTAGTCTTTTTTCTGTTTCAGGTGAGTAATTAAAGTTTTTTTCAACCTTTTGACGCACTATCGTAAGTATAAAAAAATTTCAAGTATCTCAGTTAAAGAAATTTGAATTAATTCAAGCATTCTCAAACCGAATAAATTTTGATCACTTTTTAATTGAGTTATTGGAAAAATGATTATTTTCAGCTCACTGTTACTAAGATTAATCTTATAACAATTTTTCATAAACTGATCAACATGAAAATAATATAAGATTCAAATTATTTTTTGCATATTAATTTGGAAGTACATTCTTTGCTGTTTATTGTATGAACTTCAAACTTATGGTTATATTTATTATTATATAAATTTTGAAATCCTCCAGAATTATAATGGACGCATAATATAATAATTATTTTAATTTTTTTTTTCTAAGATATGATTTTCACTATTTCACAAGTGTGAGAGTCTGTTTATGATAAAGTTGATTGGCTTTATATCAAAGATTTAATTTTTTTGTATTGCTTATCCATTAAATTCGAATGATCGGATTTTTTTATTTAGTTTATTCATTTTTCATTTATTCTTATTTAGTTTATTCAGGTTATTCATCCAGAGATTGCAGAAGACTGGTCCCTTTGAGGAAAAGTAATATATTATTATTAAGAACGTGGTATAGATTTAATATGGAAATTGCCAACGTGAACTCGATGAGAATTACAGAATAAGATCAAAGTGTCTACAGTACGGAATAAATTCAATTATACGTATATGAAATTATTTGAATGAAGAATATTGTAAGAATATCGTAAATCGTATAAACATCCAACATTTTTACATATAATCATTTAAGAAAATAGTTAGGCAGATAAGTACACTCGCCGATTCTCTTTAAAGACGAGCAAACTAATTGCATTTATTATAAAAAATAGAATCTAGCTTTCTATTAGTAGTATTAGTTGTTCTCATTGAATCATTATCAATCCTAAATTTCCTGTACGTGTCTACATACCGTTATTCAAACTGGTGCACAGGTACCTTAAGTCAGTAGCTTTTTGCCCAGATTCTTTTGAACGAGAAGAGTTTAAATACGAAATTTGACATACTAAGACTAGTTTGAAAAGCTTTTAGTTTCGCCAGCTAATATCGAAGTGTGCCTGTGAAGGGGTATCGCTCGTTTTTAAAATACACTTTATCGTCCAAAAGATTCTCTCGCGTGATTTCAGTGCCTCATCCAGTACACCTGGCCTGCCTCTACTACCTCCCCCGTCTCTCATTTTTTTTTTATCCGCGTATCCGAGCGGCAGCGTTTAACGCGATCGCCGGTACATTAAAGCAGGCCCCAAAACTCCCGCGGCTCTATGCGTACACGCGAATATCAGGCGATGTGCTTGCGCGCGCCTACGTGGGTAAATCCTGTACCGTCGACACCATCGGGAAACTGTATCGAGCGCGCATATCCTCAGCGAGGAACGAGGAGGGATTTGGGGATCGGCAGCCACCCATGCACACCTTCTCCTCCCCCTGCACCTGACAGCGACCTCCCTTGCTCTCGGCCATCGTTAACTATTGCCAAACGCATATTAATTTTCATTGCTCCAGGCTCGCTCGGTCTTCCTCCTCCGTTTTCCAGCACTACTCTCTCTCTCTCTCTCTCTCTCCCTCTCTTGCTCCCGGCTTAATCTGAGCTGTATTGTTCTCCGCCACCGTTGGATTCACACAATCGGCCCAAAATCAAACGGTCGATTGAAATCTCCTGCGGCAAATCGCTTGTCCGCTGGTCTGTGCGAAAACGGGATAGAGAAAAGCAAAGGAGGGAGAGAGAGAGAGAGAAGAGTAGCATGATGTATAACGTTCGATGAATCGTTGAAACCAGCCGAAGTGCGACATGCATAATTCAAGTTATCTCGTCGATCTTGTTGCTGGCTTATTGGCACCAGTCGCAGATGCAGCCCCGTGCAAAGTGACGGAAAAAATTATCTAAATTCTTAAATTTTTTATTTAATAAACTTGGTGTAGGAGTGAACTACGATGAAAGAAAAAGACAAGATAATCAAAACAAAAGTGTATAAACCCTCCCCTAATTACCAGAAATCTATGGAATCTATCTATACGTAAGTGAAGTGAAAGATTCCCAGCCTTATCTTACAGATGGTAGTACAGCCTCGAATTTATTATAACTTACACTTACAAGCACTGTACTTTATCCACTACATCAAGCTATTTTATGGTCGGAATAATTATGTAGTCGCTATTGAGAAATTCCAATAATGTAGATTCTATAATATATATACTCAGCATGTGTAATATCGAACACACTTTTCACACTCAATCGATTACAAAGCCGTCTCTGACATGTAATGGCTTATTTCCATCTTCGGGAATAACACTCAGAATGTATCCAATGCTCATGTACACGGATTTTAAAGTAGATTGCCTTATCATGATATATGAGCCCCTTGCAGAACGACCCACTCTTGAATCTTGTTTTACTTGTCGAGAGGATAACAGTGTCCAGCTCACATACACGGCAATAAGTAGCGATCATCAGGTCAGTCTTGATATTTTTCTTAATACTATGTGTAAAGTCGAGAGATCTACAATCATTCTGCAGTTTTAACTAATTAGGCTTACCTAAACATTCCCAAGCACCACAAAAATTTTCAAAATTATAGCGGGTGCCAGAGCAAAGCTAAAGCATCGGTCCATTAGAGCTTACTATTTCAGACAAAGAAGAAGACCACCAGCTGTCTTTACTGAATTTAATAAAAATTGAAACATTGAACAAGTGACCAATTAACAGACGTTTTTATTTAAAAGATTTAAAGCAAATTCAAGAGATTGAGAGATAGTCGGCTGATATGTCACTTTGAACTCTGTATCGTAAACGTTTCAACTGTTCAACAGTTACTTTCTTGGAGAAACCAAATTCTATTCTCTTCTGTCTAATATATTATCAGTTATATTCGGTTAAATACATCAATATGCCATGTAACAAGAAAAAATTATCAGAATTTGTTAAGCATCATGTGAATTACTTAATGATCATATGCAGCACTTCCGAGAACTATTTCCAGAAATGGGAATAAGGTATTTCACGTGGGTGAAATACTTTAATCTGTAATTGATTTTGCGTGAAAATTGCTATAGGTATTACACATGCTTGCTAAATATAGAATCTATCTTATATTAATTGCTCTATAGTGGCCACATGATTATACCAACCGTACATTAGCCTGTCACTCGAGGTGTAACGATTAAGTTGTAATTATAAGCGACATCTAGTGCTTTTCGTTCAGAATCCTTTTGGTCACTTTAAGCCATTGTAGTTTATGCATACGAACGATTATCATAATAGAAAATCGAATAGTTTTAAAAGTAACTTGTTTCTAATCTATATCATCTTACTTTTGCTCTCAGTGAAATATTTTACTTTAAACAAACTGATCGTTCCATCAGTTCTCATAAACTACGTTTGAGCATGTGCCATCGTTGAGGTGTTATTATTTTAAAAAGAAGCTTATATTATTATTATACATAAAAATGTAGGAAAAGACTATACTACCACACTGAAACGTCTATTGCTGCTACTAATACGAATAAACTAGAGATACCACAAATCTGTTGTTTACATTGTGACCAGTGTAACGTGGAATGAGAAAGACCGTCCAAGTAAGACTTTTTATCGCGTAATTAAAATACATCGTGAATATGTATTGCAAGGAGAGATAACATAAAGAGTAGATACACAGCATTGCCGAAATTTTCTTGGCTGAACTAAGAAAAAAAGTAGGATAATATCGCTTAAAAGTACTGTACTATTGAAAGCCCTGGATTTGTTGTTGTCTAATTCGCTTACTCATATGCCTAAATAAAAATATAAGAACTCTAAACGAAAAATACTAGATGCCGCTTTTGATTATAACTTAGGTCATATTTGAACAATTGTAACAACCAGTGACATGTTATTTTACGGTTGAACCGATCATGTGGTCGACAAAACTACAATAAATTAACGTTATTCAGGTTTCTAAAGATGCCGCGAAAGTCACCACACAAATATAGCCTCAGTTGTTTTTTTTACCGATTGACGTTACAATAATATACGGTTCTCTCATATAATATATATTTTTTCTTATTCATTATTATTTTTCAGATACTTAATCTCAATAAATAATTCCTAAAACACCAATAAATAACTTTACAGTATTGTCATTCTAATAAAAATTTTTTATCTAATTTCTATCGTCAATTACTTGATTGCATGATACTGTCGACGAAACTGACATTCTTGATAAGACCCAGTGTAAAAGCCGGGATTTGAAAATAATTGATATCTTGCTTGTGAATGAACTTGAATGAAATTTGAATCGAATCATTTTGTGTTTAAATCTAACGATATGAGCTGAGTTTCATTAATTACTGTACCGCCGATAAGGTAGAAGATCCTTAAGAATATTGTATATTGTAAATTGAATGTAATTTGGCTCAAGTTTTCCAAATTTTAAATCCATCTAAAGGGTTTCTACGTATTTTCTTAGCCAATGACACTCTGAGTTAGAATACTTTGGCTATTTTAAATCTTTATTACAAAAATACATTCCTCTTGTTATGATTTTTTATAGAGAATAATTAAAAAAACTTAATCCTACATCGTTGCAATAAAATGAAATTAAAAGTCTCCTTTCCATAGACTTTATTTCCAGAATAGAAAGCGGTATAATATCGCCGAATTTTAACGAAGCTTATTTTAATCATATATCGCCGTGTTTTAGCTTTTGTTTTACCCCCTCCACGCCGATATTGTCAGTTATGTTGATCCGTCCGCCTGTAATTTGGTAACTTTGAAAGATACGCGCATACACCACCGAATCATTAAATTTCAGTTTAATTCACCGTTGAATTTCTGTCGATTACTTTTTTTTCTCCTCTTGTGTACAATTACCATCTAAATATCCGCATACGCATCGACAGGCCGTGTATGGATTTCGATATTTTGCAGTTTGATGTTTCGCGATTTTCTGTTTTTTTCTTTCTTTTTTTATTGTATAAAAATAAAACAATAGTGACGTTTTCAGTACGATCCTGCGAATGCAATCAAACAAAAATATGCTCTGCGTCTTTTTTTGTTAATATTTTTAAATTTTATTCTCCTCCCAGTCATCCGTTGCAAATTCTATTTATTCTTTGGAAACAGTTTTTTTCTTGTCCCACTTGTCGAAATTTTGAGCGTATGACCGAATGCCAGGGAAGACAGACATTCAAAAGTAAACGTGACAACATTCGTAAGCTCCATGTTTTGCTACAGTTTAGCCAAATTCTGATTTATCGCTAAAACTCGTCGAAAGCGCCACGGACTAAAATAATTCGATATAGATGACTGTCGAGCAGAAACGAAACAACATGTCAAATCGCTAAACGAACTTGAATTCCCATCGATACCTCGGCCGAAAAATCTGCACCGTGGCAACCGGCGAAAGGACCCACGGCATACGCCCGCATCTCCCGACCATACGATCCATGGGAATCCGATTATGAGAGGGGGTAAGAGGGCGGAGGGCTAATAAAATAATTCTGCGACCAGAGGCACTTTTTCGCTTTTCTACAGTCATTTTTGCAAAATCATATCAGCGCTGCAATTTTAGGGGGATGCCGCGCGGCAGTTATTCGTTAGTAGCGGACCGCACCAATCAAATTCCTTCCTTTCCTGCATCGCGCGCACTCGCGCTCTTCTTTCTTGTTTCATTATTATTATTTTTTTTTTTTTTTTGATTGTTCCGTGTGTGGATGTGCGCGCGTGCGAGTGAACGCATGCGCGCGCTGCGTGGGTTACCGGTGGCGCTCTCGAGCCTTCTTGCACAGCGAGAGCAAAATTTCACCGATTTTTCCCCGTAAGCGAATTTAGCCGCGAGCGCGGCGCGCGCGAGACCGCGCTCGCCCCGCTCCCCTGCCGCCGGCCGAAATGCAATTTTTGTTTTCGCTGCCCGCCTCCTCACTCCCCGCCAGCTCGCCCGAGCCAGCCCGTGCTTTTCTCTCCACAGTCCACCTGCCTCCTCCCCCCCCCCTCGCGTCTCTACGGAAGGAGCGTCCGCCGCTACATGCGATTGACGCTTCGGTGGGCGCGCGCGTGTTTCCTCTTGCCCGCCTTTCGGGTTTGACGTTCCCTCTATGCGTCGGCCCGGGTCCAGAGAACTCGGCTCGAGTTTTTATGCTTTTCCATTTGTATTCAGCAGGTTTCCCCCCCTCCCGCCCCGCATTCACTCCACCGGCGGCCTGTCTTGGTTTGACTGTTTGTGTTGCGATAAGGTGTATATAGCCTTAAAGCGCGTCAATCAGAATTTATTCGATCTGCCCGCGTGTATTTTTCTATTTCTACTGCTTTGATGCTTTATATAGAATTATAGTAAGTCCGGTCCGGCGAATTGAGCTCATTCTCAATTCGCTAAGCCAACTAATGAAGTTATTTTATACACGCCCGTATGATAAAGGAAACATTTAGTCGTTACGTCAGTGTACAGATTAAATATTTCCAATTTTATATTAGTATAAGATATGATTGATCGATGATTTTACTTTGAAAATGTAAAATTCATGTTCACTTCTTTGAGCAATTCAGATTGTCTTCTGAAGTCTTCTAAATATATATATTTTTTAACCTTACACCAGGAAATTGCTTTAACTTCAGGAATTATTATATATCTTTTTCAAATAGCCAGGAATACGTAAGATTGAAAATAATGACATCTTATTCGATATATTAAGCATAGAAAGGTATTATTATCAAAATGATTTTTTTCCAAAATTCAACCGACAACATAGATACACGCCCCCCAAATGTAGTTTTTTCGTTTCGTAAAATATTTTAAATAATTTTCAGAAATTATCAGAAATTTTCAGTCCACTAAAACTATTTTTATAGAAATATAATTATATGCGGCTACAACATGAGAGCGTAATATATTGTTAAGCACTGGTATCATCGTTAATTTCAATACAAAAATAATTTTTTTTTTAAGGACCAAATTAACTTTGTTGCGAAATTTGCGCATAAAAGAAGTATCGAGAATTCTTCATTTTAAATAGAAGCTGGAAAGAGCGAAGTAAGAACGTAAAAGACGGGGAAGATCTAAAGTCTTATTAAACAAATTTTATAACAGTCGTTTTTCTTCGTAACGATCTCGAATTTATATCACGGCGCCCTCTCTATAACGAATGAAGTGAAAAACAGTCCTAGTTTATGAAGCAGAATTAGAACGTAATCGGATTTTCTCAACGGAGAGAGGTTTCTTTAAAAAAGTTTAATGAAGCCAATCACCTGTGTTTGGGTTGGCAACATTTACGAACTTTACTTATGAAGAGAGAGAGAGAGAGAGAGAGAGAGAGAGAGAGAGAGGACGTGAAAGAAGTTTGGGGCCGTTTATATGCCTCTTTGACGGAAACAAACATTTGCAGGTGGAGAAAAGTTTACAAAAAGCTAACTTTTTAAAATAATTTGCTAATAGAAATATGCCTCCTGATTTTAACAGACACTTAAGGAGAAACAACCGAATGCATAAATTGCTGTTCATAGACAGAGGAAAAAAGTATTATAATCATAACAATTTTTCACTACAATTCTAGTTATTTCTTATTATGCTGTAAGATTTTAGTAAAAGTAAAGTAGAATAATTTTACTGTTGATACTATGACCTTAGTACTATTGGTTATATTTCTCAAAAACAATAAACTAAATAAAATCATGAAATTTGAAAATATAAAAATTTTATCATATAGTTTTGTATAAGCGACATATAATTGGAAGAAAACAGGAAGAGGCCACAGGAGACGCCATTTCATCATAACCCAACAGTATAGAAGCAAACGAACTCTAGTAATTGAATACAATGACAGAGACAGCTTTCTGAACGAATAATGGAACTAGATGTCAATACAATGAAAGTCTATACGTGCAGCTGCAGATGATGCAAAGAATTATATTAATATCACTTTTACAAATAGATCTTATGCAGAAAATATAATGGGAAATCTGCAATTCGAGAGATGATTCGAATTCTTTCTAGTATGAATTTAGAATGTGAATTTGGACTATATGAAGAAGCTAAGATAAAACAAATTTAAGCTCATTGCAAAAAATATTGATAGCTATTGTAAAATAAGAAACACCTTACAAAAGAGCTAAATTCAATTTGATACATTCATAGCAAAGGATGGAAACCAAAAACGTTAATTCTGAAAGGGATATATACAAACACTAACGAAGAAAAAATTATAAAAGAATTCAATAACAAAAATATTGAAAATGTGAAATTAACCAAAAACAGATATTAATTGTTTAATTAAAATAAAAATGTTACTGTATCGGATACTGAAATGGGAGCTACTTCGAAGCCGGTAAGTAATTCAAGAAATAGTTAAAGCACATGTAAGTAAACAATTGAAACATGCAATCTAGATGTTTCAAGTCTTACAATGATCACAAACCTGGATAATGAGTAATGACAGTTCAGAAAAGAAACAGACAATATTTGATGTATTAATGTAAAATATATAACAGTGATCTAAAAGGACACCAATCCAACTTTAGACGATACCCAGTTTACTTTGAAAAGTTAAAATTATCAATTTATGATAAAATACAAGTTAATCACTAAAGAGATAACTTAATCAATATCATTTTCTAATGCTAGTAGAAACACTCATATCGTATTTAAAAATAAAATACCAATTTAAACACTTTCCATTCGAAGTTTTAAAAACTACAATAAGCAATTGATATACATAATTCTCAAAAACTATTTATAGTTAGCATACATGCTCCTTATAATAATAGGAATAAATTCGGAGATGATCTTCAACTCTTATTTAACAGATTAAAATTAAACACTGTAAACACCCAAAAACGTATTGATTAGAATGACTTCAGTATTAGACATACTTCCTTAGAAGATATTAAGTGTACACGTAAGTCCATCGGAAATTATAACTTATTCCCTTCTTTCTCGCAATTTAGGAATTCCGTACCAAAAAATTTCTCGTCTTTCAACATAATGAATCAAATAAAACGGCTGTTTAATACCTTACCTCGTGTAACAAATTTTAATGAGAATAATCCATCTTCAAACTTAATAATCACTTTAATTTCGATATTTACAAAATTAAAAGAATAAAAAAAATTAATAAAAAGAATGAGCAATAAAAATGCTCAATCAAAAAAGTTGAAAAACAAACTGAATCTAATATATTAAATAATTTAACACCGATTATTCGCTTATCAGATATAAGTTAATTATTTGTAAGAATTATTAATTAAAATATAGTATCGCATTGCAAAAGAATGATATCATAAAAAATCACTGCAACAATTATGCCATTAATCTGTTAATAAAAAATATAAATAACCACTTAACTAACCAAGAAGAAATTGCAATGCGCTTAATTGGCATAAAAAGCCTTCAACGCCGTCTGGTCAAAGACATTAATATTTAAGCTAACCAAATTAATGCTCCTACTTTATTTGATAAGATTAAGCTATAATATGGTCACAAATAGAAAATTCAGCATAAATTTCACAGATTTATCTGAAATCTATATAATTACAAGAGATCTACGACAACGTACTGTTAATTAGGCTATCCTTTTTATTATATGCAACAGCCAGATTTTAAAAATATTTAATAATAACAACAATAACATATACGCTATTGCGTTTGTGGATGACCTTACAGTATAGACCTACCGCCTTATCTAGGATACCTTAAAATCAAAGATTACTTAATTTACAAAGAAATCATCTCAAAAAACAAAACTGAATGCGATATAAAAGAAAATTCACACACTATTTTATGCCTCATTAAATAAAAAACAAAAATTATAGCATACAGGAGCCTTAATTAGGCCTTTATTATTACACGTTTTCTATAATGTTTAATATAAGTCCGGGGATGGTAGACAATATAAGTATGTTCAAAAGTAAACTGTTAAGAATCTGCTGTAAATGTGACAGAGGCTATGAAGATGCACAAAAAGAAATAGATTACAAACATAAAATTATATAAGAAAGCAGGAATAATAAGAACAGGTATATTCACTGTTAAACTAGAAAGAAACTACGTCAATCGGATAAAAAGTATTGACATTTATATAATTGAAAGAATTTAATGATGAGTAGAGAAATGAGTTGGATCTAGCAAATGGTTGTTATACTACAATCAACGATTTTAAATCCATAAACACAACAATCAATACATACTTAGCTGCTCAGTAGGTATTTCAATCATTTATTAGTTACCCAGAAGAAATCACAAATAAAGAATTACCTAGGTACTCTATTAACACTGGACTGTATACACAAACAAATTGACGTTTGGACAAGGAAATATAATTTAATTGTAAGTATCGATAAGCTACTAAAAATCATTTCTTGATAATTGTAAGATATTAATATGACATAAATAAATAACATCTAAGACATGTCTAATCCCAACATTTCCTTATTCCCCTTATTGTCTAATCCAATAACCAATCTCAATTCATCTTCCCTAATAACTAGTTTATAGCAGCACTAGTTTTTTTGGTATCATTTTTTAGTAAAGCATAAAATATTCGTGATATTTAAATAAACAATAATATTAAATATTAAATTAAATAAACAATAAGTATTAAACCATTTTCACCATCCATTTCCCATATACATTGTAACTAATTTTTTATAAATAGGGCATCTTTAATATATATATATATATATATATATATATATATATATATATATATATATTATGCGTTTAATACCTATTATACACAAAAAGGTATTGCATGCGTGTATAATTTAATTAAAAATAATAAACTCAATAAAAATTTACACGTAATAGAAGAATTCTGAACGAAAAATAAATGATAGAAGCTTCAGTGCATTTTTATTAAGTTTCAAGCGCGAGGTACAGGCTGCGTTCTATTAAAAATTTATTTAAGGACGTTGCTTATCAGCGACAAACACTTTAACACTTATGATATTTCTAAAAGTCACTTTTGGTACGTAATATAATAGAAAATATACTTTCCGAATCTTTCGATATAGTAGTCACCATACTAAACAAAAGTTTGCAGCATTGACAAAAATAGCCAAATTTTGAAAAATATTTACAAAATAAAATTTACAATAATGTACGGGGGTATATAATTGCAGGAAAAATTTTCTTTTCTAGGCGACCTGCTTTCACATATTTACCGCACATCTTTTCACCCATTTTAAAATTGTTCCCGCTACGCAACTTTTTAAAAACTTATAAATACGCGTTTTGTTGAAAATTTTGAGAAATGCAAGGGAGATCAATTATTAGATTATTGAACCAAATTCTCGAAAAAGAATTTTCTTTTCTCTAGAAATGTCGTAGGCGAGCGCGATACATTACATATGTGAATGCAGAGAAATTTTATAGAGCCCCATTATGTGCTTTTTACAATTCATACACGCTTTACAGGAAGCAGGCGAACGCCGCTATAAGGAAATAAATTTTGATATTCAGTTTTGAAGCACTGCCATGGAGCTTGTAAGAAAAATGGCCTTTTTTTTAAATGCGTTCTAGAAAACATTACGTATCAGGCAATTAGGCCACGGTAATAGTTCCGATGAATATCGTAAAACTTTTACGCGGTTTAATAGAACGCACGGCCGCGGTAAATTTACCGTTTTTTTCTCTTATGCACTTGAAATTTGACACTTTATAGCTCGAAATTTTTGATAATAAAATTCGCTTTCAAACCGCACATGCAATTATTCATATTTATGATATTATATCTTCGCAAATGTATAGTTAATTTCACCTCATTACCAATAAATATACTGGATTCTAATAATGAATGTTTCATACTACATAATACTGATACAAGAACTATAAATACTTCAATTGCTTCAAAAATAAAGGAAAGAGATAAATTAATAAAATAATAGTGGAATTCGTCAGTATACATTTAATCTATAAATATTACACTTCTACTGGTTATACAGAAATACTTCAAAAAGTTTTTGTTGCTATAATAAAAAAATATGCTGCTAAAATATTCTCCTCAATGATTTTTAACCTTCTATTACAGCCTGTTTGTGGCTAACTATCACTTTTATTCGATGTACAATTCAGGGCAAGAAAATCGAATTTATAGAAGTTTGTAATATAATTCGCGAAATTGTTTAAAATGAAAATTAAAACTTCTTCTGAAAACCACCATAATCGTCGAAAGTAATTTTGAAACAAAAATTTTTTCTTTCCATTCTAGGAACTACTGGAGGAAGATTTGTTAGCGATGAATGATGAGTCAGTTGATTTTCTTTAAAACTTAATTATTTATTCAATTATTATTCAGCGTATAGTTCGACGCCTTATTAGCTGTGCTTATCAAGTTTTAAGGCGTGTTTTATTATATTAGTCCATAATGATAGTTAATATAATCAGATATGGAATAATTAAAAATGTATAAGATACTCGTTAGTTAAATATGTGAATTTTTGAAAAATTTCCCCCTATACTATATTTTATATAATGAGTGATATAAATAATTTATCTATTTCAGCAAGTATTATTATGTTTGATCTAGGAAAATAATGAATTAAAAATTTTTACACAAATTAGTTTTTAAAAATCGAATCCAACTAAAACAGTTAAAAAGCCAAATGCCCGATTTATGAAAGCTATTATTTACATCCAAAAACGTTTCAGGTAATTTTGTACCAACTGCCAAAAATTCCATTTGCCTTTCCATTCGCTTGCGCCCCCGGTGGATACATTGGGCAGATTTTACGCTCGATGCTCTCGCGCAGCCTCGCCGTTATAGCGTCGAATTAATATTCCACGTTCAACAGTCAATGAAGCCTGCGCCGCGGCCTCTATAGCCCGGGTATACTATGGGTCACGTGCGTTCGCACCGGCTAGATTACGCAATACGATTCTCTTAGGGATATTGCGCGAGTGTATATATATATATATATATATATATATATATATATATATATATATGCAGGAGTACATAACAAATACAGCAGCGACTTGAAATTCGCCAGACACAAAGTGCACGTGTATGTATATGGTGTGCTTGACAATGAGCCTCTGTCGGGAAGATAGCCTATCTCAAGTGCTCTATATCATAGATAGGTGTTTAATTTATTCGTAATATCGGTACAAAATAGCCTAATAAATAACATTTCCAAAACAAAAAGTTGCTACAGGAGGTATTTCGGCCATCCATAAAATGTCATTCAGTATTAAAATAATACCAAGTCACTCTTATCAATATCAGAAACAATATTAATACTAGCGGAACATAAAGAAGTATCCTAAACAGAGTATAAATGAAGTTTCAACACAGAAATATAACGAGAGTGTATTCGCACATCTATCAGTGAGTGAGATACAATAAATAAGTAAGTAAATTCACTTACTCCCTTAAATCAGATCCTCGAACCATTCAACCCAATAAATACGTTCATATATGCAAAACTTAAAATTAGGGAGCAAGTTATAGGGTGAAATATCGTGTTTCATCAGAAAGGAAAAAGAGAATGAGGGAAAGAGACAGAGCGAGAAGAGAGAGAGAGAGAGAGAGAGAGAGAGAGAGAGAGAGAGTCAGTATATTTCTTATCTTTCTATACATCTGTACACTTTCGACAAACGAAAAGCTGCGTGCAACTTACACAGCTACGATACAGCGTGCGCTCTGGCAGACACTGACTACATATATCAACTACAAAATTTAGATAATTAATGAATTTATATAATTTAAAACGTTGTTGTTTAGGATACAGAAAATTGAAAATTATAAAGACTGATCCAGAACATGACTGTGATCAAGATTACGACAAATCAAGATATCTCATCAATTTGAAATCACACTCTTTTTATTCTAATCTTGATTACATCGCTAAACATTTCAGGAAAAAGTTTAGAGACTATATTGGATATTAAGAAATTGGAGAGGTGGTACCAAGCAAGGATCAATATTATGGTAGACTGCTGAATATGAAAAAGAGACATGTTTCCAAAGGAAATCAAGAAACGAAAAATCTTTATGAACCTTTCGAAGAATAGATAAACAAATAAGATATCAAAAAATAAATTATCTAAAGTTCAGAATAGCAAAATAAGAAGTTCAGAATAAGAAAGCAAAAATAAAAAGTGCACGAGGAAAATTCGTATCTATCCAAGCGTATTGGTGACGACTTGATTGGGTGATAAATTCAGTAACCATACTTAGGAAATGCGATATAAGTATTCAAATTGACTACGGATGATTGGACCAATTAGACCATTCCAGCATGGGTGTCCTTTTCCTTAATTATACTTTATCCCACTCCACTTGTACATAAATCTTATCATTTCCACCTCTCATCCACGGTATAAGTGTGGATGTAGAATAAATATTTTATGTATAGGTATTTTCCTTAAAAAATAAAGTTTACAAATTATGGTCCATGAATAATCCAAAATAACTTACGTCCATAAGGTTGTATTCCTAGTTGGAAAACCAAATTAGAACTTATTGTTAGATATTACTAATTTTTGAATGTTATTGAGACAGATGTATAGTCGATCTTACATAGATCAATAATGCATCCGAAATTGTTAAACACTGAAATATTGTAAAGATTTAAGTATTTGATAACGAGCTGAAGCCGTTCGAAACCTTGAATGAAGCAGATACAGAAAACTGTAAATTTGAAGATGGGGACAGTCGGACGCACCTTTAATAATAATAGTACTTTTATTTTTATTTGTGTTCGTAGTAGTATTCATATTTCAGATTTTACGGGGATGATCATAAACAATCATATCCTGACTATCATTAAAATTATTTTATTCCATATTCATATCCATATGATTTTAACATTAAAATATTAAAATAAAAATATTTCTTAGTTCAATTCACAAATATTTAACGCTCACACTACTTTTCCCAAACTTCTTTAAACTTTATTTTGTTATCTTTGTTATCTAATTATGCATACCGTCCTTTCATATGAAATCACCCCCCCCCCCTATCCATCTCGTTTATCCAACAACACCTCCATAGTTCTCAAACATCCTTACATATCTTTCTACATCTCTCCTCTTTTCCCTTCGCAACGAATCGGGGTAAGAGAAGCAAACAGGCGGCCACTGAAACACGCCTCGGGCTGCTTTGCCGGAAAATTCAGAATCTGGCGGGTCGCCAAGTCGCCCTAAGAGCCATTATCTTCCGGCTGCGGCCGTTGAGGCAGAGCGAGAGAGAGAGAGAGAGAGGGGGGTGGGGGCGGGGGTCGCCACCCTGCTACCACCGTCGCGGCATTCCCCATTGATTGCCGGGGTCTGCCCGGGGGGGTCGAAACTGGGTCAAACTGCGTGCCGCGCTCCCAGATAATGCTCTTGCCCTACCTACTTTTTTAAAAACAGCGGAATGGGTTACTGCGGGAGGGAGGGTCATGTCGTAGATAAGTACTTTTGTTCGCTTGTGTCGGAAGAGCGGCACGAAGAAATCATAATCATTTCTGACGAAGATTTGATAAGGTTGATTTATTTCTAAGTATATATGAATATCGATTAATTTGCATGTCTGTTCGTATGGATTTAGATTATATATTCTACACAATATATCTAAAATATTCTGACATATATCAATTAATAAATAATTACTTGTAATGAAACTACAGCCTCAAAAATCAATGAGATCTGTTGCAAATAGCCGAATGCATTTCCACGGTATTTGTTCGTGGATCTCCTATTCGAGATAAAATTAAAAGAATTTGGACTTAATTCCATTACACGTATGTCTTGAATATGGTTAGAAATGAATCTATTGGCTGTTACCTGATAAATGTCAGTTTTACCGCATAAGAATTTTGTATAATATATTCATAGCCGGTATATAACAATAAATATTAATGAAATATTTAATGTTATATAATTATGAACATATTTATAAATCAGATTCCATTAGTAAAAGGTAACGTTTTCAGTAATGCACGATTATCAATTTAAGGTAAAATAAAAAAAATTAATTTGATTTTTCCCTACGGCAAAACTGATAAAGTTACTTGGAAGTTTATGAATAACTTTATTTGTGCATGCATAATAAGTTTTAGTTGGTCGAATCTAGTATTCGGTAGAACCAACAGCACACAAATGTCTCGTATAAATTCTTTTTGGCATATTATTTTTACATTTTATAAATAAAAAATTATTGTATGTTATACAATTTGATGGTTCATCATTCATAATAAGGGAAAATTCACCAACAGTATAAACAAAAAAGTTTCCAATATTCTGTCATTCAAGTCGAGCCCTATATACAGTTATTCTTCAATTATTCTAACAGTTATTCTTACGGTTATTCTATTACATGTTACTTTTATAATAGTATGTAATAGTATTTATGAATAAGAAATACGATATGAAATAATAAAGATATTGTAAGTAATAGGAGGTTTGTGGTATATCTTGTTCACACTGCTTATACGCGTAAGTAACGAGCATATTTGGTCATGTTGAACAGAAATATGAAAATAATATTTCCCACGCAATTTGCCAACCCGAAATTTATCGTGAAGAAAAATCATCTGATTTTATAATTGAAAATGAAATTCATTACGCAAGATTACCAATGTTAGGTGGTTACTGAAAGCTTTTTCTTCCTTAAACGTTAATACATCTCCGTTTAAAAAAGATACATTTTGACCAACAGCAAAATTCATATTACTAATCAGATCCACATCTGACAAGACTAAAAGTGACCACAGCGAACTATATTTTCCCACAGTAAGCAGTGAAAATGATGCAGTCGATCCAAAGCATGTCACGCAATACATACATCCTTTGAAGCGTACACGTTGAAAATTGCTCGAGTTTTCATTTAATACAGAAAAAAAAGCAAAAAAAAAAATCGCTTTCTTTCATCCAAGCTCTAATATCGCAACGCAATGCTACGACTTTACGACCGCGCGTATAAAATTCCGAATAGCCGACCGCATCATAATATCGCGGAAAATCGCGCTCGATAATCCGTTTATGGCGCGCGCGCGCGCGCTGCGCGCACGGCTTACCTAACCTCGTAAGGGAAATCTTGGTGCCCGTGAGCTAAACCACGAGAGACGCCGTATCGTTTATATATAAATATCCTGACCCATAAAGCAGAAGCGCCGCGGCCGAGCTACATAGGCAAGATTTCGAATAGAAGAGAGAGAGAGAGAGAGAGAGAGAGAGAGAGAGAGAGAGAGAGAGAGAGGGGGAGGGAGAGAGAGAGAAAAGGGCGACGACGGCACTTTCTCACGGCACTGTCTCATCGGAGACGGGAGAGAGCGCGGGGGATTTGAATATTTAAATCGTGGCCAAGCCATGCGTTTTAATTCGCGTTTAGCGCGGACCAATGGCGCGAAATATTGGCGCTGGGCACGCCCAAGCTCGTAAATTCGCGCGGAGGCCGAATGGGGGGGGGGGTGGGGCGTCCTTATAAGGAACGGCTAAAGTTGTCGATGCAGGGCAATCCTGGCGATCGAGCCGAGTTCACATAGCTGCCCGATTGTACAATCTAAAGAAACGTATGTTTGGCTCTTTAATACATTTTCAATGTAAAGTATGAGCATGGCAATGGGTTGCCATAGGCTGGAAGCTCGAGTGTCGAGTCGCGATTTGAAAGTTTTAAAATGATCTTTAAATAAATTTTTGGTAAGATTTTATTTGAAAAAAAAAAAAAAAATTGAAAGTTACTGTTTAATAAACTGTACACAGTAAGTCTGATTAATTTTAATAAAAAGTAAGGGATGTAATACGCGAGTTAAAAAATGTACTACCTGATCAGTGAAAGATGTATGTTTAAATTCAAATTGATTTGCAATCGTTTTTAAAATTAATTGTATTAATTATTAAACTTATTTTATATTAATTTTAATTACTCATTCATGTACATTGCACCTTTTTCGTTATAACCTATTTACAAGTAGAGAAAAAATGGATAATCTATAATTTACAATTGAACGAGGAAAAAAAACTATACGCGACATTAACGTCAACGAATTGACGTAAACATGATTAATATTCCTACGAACGAAACAATGAACGGAATTGAATTCAAATAGTGCGCAAAAGCCGAACAATAATTAAATAAAAAGCAAACCTAATAATAACAAACAAAACGACCGGCATGCTCAATCTCATTTTCTACGCAAACCAGCTAAATCGCAGCGAATTTCCCTCCCTCTCCTCCCTTCCTCCTCCCCCCTCTCTCTCTCGCGCCAGGTTCAATCTCCTATAATGAAAAGCGTAATTGTAATCATAACGAGATAGATTCGATGTGTTGAAAATTTCCTAATTAATATTTTCAACGCACATAATTCGGTGACAAATAATCACCGTTCAACGAACGCAGGCGCTTTAAGCTCGGGCCGATTCTGAAGATAATAAATTAGATCACAGTGAAGAGGTAATATATACGAAATCCTCTAGCGCGCCAAATGAGTAAAAGCGATTTTGCTGTCTCATCGAGCATTAGCTCGCGGGAAAAGTGCGAAAAAGTTCAAGTAAATCCTATTATAGAATGGCTTTGTCTCTCCCACCCCCCCCCCTCACTCGCTACCCCCTCATAGAGATGGTACGCCTCTCCCCCCCCCTCCCACAAGCGTGTGTATACGCACGAGCAAAGGGATGCGCGGCGGCGAGCTCGCTAAAGATAATTGCTTGTGCTGATTGCAACGGCAGATGCCAGCATCCGTACGCGCGGCGGATGGGGCAGGGGGGAGCAGAGGGGGTCGTACAGTGTAACCAACTAATTGGAATTTCAACGCCCCCCCGCCGATAGCTAAACATAGAAGGTATTTAGGCCGGATAATCGAGCAGCGAACCGCGTATATATATATATATATATAGATCTATGGCGCGAGGCTGATTCTTATACTGCGCAGCGACGGGACATATCGGGCAGTCGGGTACATTATGTACGTGATGATAATACGCCCAAGTTTCTCGGACCTTCGGCGAATGATAATAAAGCTCGGGCTAGAAGGTTATTGGTCGTAAACTTATCCATCCTTAACTGGCGACAAGGACGGAGAGAACTGTTACTGGGCGCGTACACGTGGCCCTTCCCCCCCCCCCCTCGCCACCCGACGACCAATCCAATATGCCAGCGATTGCCCGATTGAATGCAGCTGTAATTTACACTGTACGCATATAGGAATCTCGGCAAATGCGGAATGAAAATGTTGACGTAATCCAGATTCACCTACATTCCAGAACTCTAACGCGTTTCGTGCACTAATGCCAATAAAATAATGTCAATAAAATAACAAAATTCCAATAAAAGGCTGAATCCAAATGTTAGTTGACAGAATGAAACCATTGACAGAAGGGCGCCGCATATGAGTTTTGGACTATTCGCTAGGACTGAGAATCGAAACGAAGAATTTAAACAGGAAAACGGTAAAATTCCAACGTTTATCACATGCAGATTTTTTTTTTTTTTTGCCACAAATTATCGTTCGAGATTATAGGTATCTTTTTGCTGTATCGTAAAAATAGTCCAAAATAAAATTTTGTTTATTCAAATTGTGCAGAAGAACAAAGCGACGCAGTTAAAAGTGAATTTCGATCAAAATGCGCGCCGCACAGAGATACATAGGACGTTTAATTTTTCTCAAAAGGCCAAAGATTCAAGAACGTCACTCGTTTCAAGTTAAAAAGTGAGATTGACGTTTTTTTTGGTCCATCGGTATAAGGCCACGTATGAATATTTCAAACATAAGCGGGCGATAGAGACGGGAACGGGCGCAGTAGATTGTCGATCAATCTTTTTCAATGCACAAGACCAGGCGAGCGAGCGACGCCAAATTCATGCAAAATATTCACGACGAGGGGAAATTAATTTTGCCATGCCGGCGGGAGGGTGGGGTGGGGGGATGGGAGGGGAATTTTAAAACGACGACAAGAGTTCGCGCAAAATATAAAAGTCGTAGCTCGCGCCCCGGAGGGACGAGCGCAGCGATAAAGGGAAAGAAAAATGAGGGAGGGGGCGGGGTGGTGGGACGGACCGGAAGACCGGCGCAGCGAAGTTGACCGCGAGCGAGCGCCGATGTAATATTTTTCCGTTTGATGTATGCGGGAGGGAACGGACCCGGCCGGCTCGCCGACCTAGCGAAATTGATCGACGCCGACGTCGAACCGACGGGAATGTATTTCAAACCGCTGAAAGCTCTTACCAATCTGCGAGGCAATTTACGCCCGTGCAACGCCGAAATAAACGCGCGCGCGTGTTTGTGCGCGCGCGGTATGAACGGCCCGGGCGGCTTACACGGGTATTTTATGGGATTAACCAATGGCACGAGAGGAACAAAAAGCACGTTAGATTAATTTCGGGAATGCCCGATGCCCGCGTGCCACGAGCCTTTAGAAATATACGCACAGTTTAGAAAGAGGAGAAGGGAGCGAGTTTCGGCAGAAGGTGTTTCATCCCGTTTGCTTGTTTCTCTTGCAATGACAGTATTTTATGATTATTATAATTTATTAGTTTCATTTGTTAATTTGAGCCACCAGTTTTTGCAAATCGGTTGTTCTATTATTGTTAATTGCCCCAGAAATTAAATTTGAAGTCGCTTGCACAAATTTATTTAAAATAAAGCCTGTCCAATACATAGACATTATCAAAACTACGCGCACGCGCGCGCGTGTATATGTAATGAATAAAGACAGCCTTTATTCTCCTGGTCACAAAAATATTGCGACGTAATTTCGACAGCATATAGTTTTGTTAATGTCTATATATTGACTAGGTTTTATTTTTAATTAGACGCTAAGTTACGTAAAAGTTTTTATATATTCTGTTCGTATGGTCTATTTCTTCCGAGTAAACGCTTGCGCGTGGCGATCTTTGCTTCATGTAAATGATTAGCGGAATTCAGAAGATCTACCACCAGGCGGCGACACGCATATTTTATCTTGCACGTATATACATAATTTATGTTTAATTTATCGAATATCTTTATTTTGTTTAAATTAGACTTGTGTTAATTATTATCAACAAATAAATGTAGTATTTTTAAGTAAATTTTAATTTTCATCTACTATACACACTTTCTTATTGATATTTTCCATTTTGAATTTTTACACCATATTAAACGTATATTTTATTATCTTCAAATAACTACATTTTCATTCGCACTAAATTTGTCTGATATTATCTCGAATTTTATTCGATGCATAGATATTAAAGTCAATTTTTCCTTTTTAGAAATCGTATCAGTAAATTTCATATTACCTGCTCATAAAGGATGATTTGTTGAGCTTCAAAAATAAAATTTTCAAAAGCATTATATTTTGAATCTGTTTTTTATCGCATTTTTATATAATTTTTTCTTAAAAATAACCAGTTAATTATCTTCTATTGTGAATTTTAGAGTTTAGAGAATTTTGAGTTCAGAACCTGTTAGTCGATAGCTCTGAAATCTGTTGAATGCACTGGATTCATCGTTGTTATTTTGCGCTAGGCAGTTAAAAATTTACCGATCTTAAAGCAGTTCTTCCCAGATTTTTCGCGCGAATTATCTAATTAAGGAAATAGGTTCAAAACCGGCATCTCGTACCTCAAACAGATAAATAATTCTACGTTGCGTGTGTGTGCGTGCATGAGAGAGAGAGAGAGAGAGAGAGAGAGAGAGAGAGAGAGAGAGAGGATAAAACAAACCATAGAATGGATGCATAGTTCCCGGTAAAGAGTTCAAACCGAACATAAAAGGCATTAAAAATGAGCGCGCTGGACCGGGCATTAGACGGAGCCGCGTCCGCGCGCGGCGGATTTACCTCACGGCGGCGTGATCCGCGAGCAGAATGAGATACTGGTGGGGCTGGAGAGGAGGGGGGTTCGCAAATCCTTTGCGAACACCGTACTTATATACCATGGGAGGAGAAAACGGCGCGTTACCCAAAAGCAGCCCCTCCCCGCTCGCGTTTGTCTATATATATATACACCCTGTACTCCCATGCGCTCAAGGCGGATTTTCCGCAGAATCGAAACGCGAGAAAGGAACGAAAGAAACGGGTATGAAGAAGTAAATAGCGCGTTTTTCTCCCCCCCCCCTTCCACATTCGCGAAAAAATAGCAGACGAGAGAGAGAGAGAGAGAGAGAGAGAGAGAGAGAGAGAGAGAGAGGAAACAAAAGGCGTCGCTTATAAGCTTCTAAGCGGCTCGAACGCCCGGCGAACGCGCGCGCTTTGATGCGGTCACGAGATTAAACGTTCCTTTTTATATATACCGGGTGGATGCCATTTTTTCTTTCTCCCCACCCACCGCCACCTTTGGTCCTGTTTACGGAACGGAGTTGCCACACACACACGCACTCACAGAGAGAGAGAGAGAGAGAGAGAGAGAGAAGGAGAGCCAGTCTTTGAATGCGCATCTACCCCGTCCGAGTCGCTAGAAAATTCGAAAGTACAGGTACACGAGATTTTAATAAACGTTTTGCGGAAGGGGGCCGGAGTGGGCGGAGGGATGGGGATGGGGAGTAAAGAAAAATGACGTCAGGATGTTTCTATTTGGCCATCTTTTGCGCTCTTTGATACTTTCAGAATATGAGATTTGGAGGAGGGGGGGCGGGGCTCGAGGAAATTTCTCTCTCTCTCTCTCTCTCTCTCTCTTCGCGCTCTGCTGTTTTCCGCCAGCCGCGTATGAATTTCGACCGGCAAAAGATGTTTTATAAACTGTGTATAAAGTTCCGGCAGCACGGGAAAGGCTTTACGCAGCTTACGGTGAGCAAAAATTTATTGAATTCATCCGCACGTATTTTGATTTTCTCTTTATTTACATCGTTTATAACTATTAGAGAGATTTCGAACAAGAATTTTTATTTTCTTTCTCGCTATTTAGGAGATATGGGATGGATATGGGTATTGCGGTGGATTTTGCTGCGCCTAGTGTAAAATTGAAATTTCAATGGAGTAAAATAAAAGTTTTTTATATGTTTTCTTTAAGCCACTACAGGATTGTAGTTTTAAATGATCTTTTAATTGTGTAAAAAATTTTCAACCTTTTAGATTAAAAATTGATATATTTTCATACATTTACGTCGTACTCGTAAACATTTTTTATTCTAACCTTAATAGTGCATATTCAAGCACGATGATCTAAAAATGAACAATCTAAACATCCCACTACGGTGGACTTCAAAGAATGTTTATCAAATATCATGTTTGAATTGGACAAGGTAGTTTTTAGTTTATTGAAAGATCTTTACTTTAATTTATTAACTTTATCAGCTTCAAAAAAAAAAAAAATTTGCTGGCCAAACTTGTTATAAAGTAAATCTTGATATTTGTCTTAATCGCCTGAGATATGTCGATATTTTGTTCCGCAATTGTGAACTTATTCAAGTGTTGGAGAAGAATATATTTCTCTCAAAATTATATTTTATTTTTATACGATTTTATGCGATAATCTTAAGTAATGTCGAATTTTGACATGAAGATACATCAACAGTGACTCAAAATCACGAAGATATGATAAGATCTGATTTCTCGCTGAGTTTTTTTCCCTTGAAAGGGTTAATTTAGTCTCCAATTGTGATATAATTTATAATAATGCTCATTTCATAAAAATGTCTAAAACCATTACATTACAAATTTGTCTATGAAAATATGAAATAGCAATCATTTTTACAATAAGTTCAAAACAATAATTAAAAAAAAAATGACAATGATCACATTGAAATGTGAGTCAGAAATAGTATTTATCATATCATCATCACATACCAACCAATAGTAATAAAACTAATGCTTGTTATAATTTTTGCCTTCCCTCTTATTCGATACGTACATTATTTGTGGAAAAATAAGCGCGAACAGGGGAAAGCGACGGCCAACAGTCTAAACTCTTTAGTGGCTCGGCGTAAAAGGATCTCCTCTCTCGTTCTTTTTCCGCCCCCTCTCCCAACACACTCCCACGCATTTTTCATGAAATGAGCGAGTAACGAGAGAGGGCGTCGGCGGCGACAGAGAACGAGAACTCGCCCTCTGTTTAAAGGATATCCTTCTTATCTCGCGGCCTCATGGTCAGAGGCGGATGGTCGCGAAATTTTCTTTGTCCCCTCTGTCGGCCGCGCGACGCGGTGCTGCTCGCTCGCTCGCTCGCGGGTTTTCCAATCGGAACGCGCGGGCCTCGGCGAGTGCCGATAATACACACCGAGAGCGAGCTGTACAGGTATATAGAGGGACAGGATATAAAGTGCAAGCAGGAGGAAGAGGGGAAGAGAGAGGAATAGATAGAAAGAAGAGGGAGGAGGGGATTAATAAAGCCCGCAGCGAGTTTCCGCGTTCATTTCATGCAGAATCGAATTGAATTTCCGTTCTGTCCCTCTCCCTTCTACCTACTCCTTCCCCCTTTAATATATATACATATATATACTATATATATATATATATATATATATATATATATATATATACATATACACATATATACCCCTCTCTTACCCGGCCCTTGTATACACTCACGTCAACCTATATCTGTGTGTGCATGTGTATGCGCACGGGTGTAACGCAAAAGCGACCGAGCGAGTGAGCATCCCTTTGATGTTGCAAGAGAGCGCGTGGCACCGAAAACGAGTTCATCAGAGTGAGAAAGGGAGAAGAGAGAGAGAGAGAGAGAGAGAGAGAGAGAGAGAGAGAGAGAGAGAGAGAGAGAGAGAGAGAGAGAGAGGAAGAGTAAGAGAGGAGGGAAGTGGATGACGAAGAGAGGAATTGCGCGAAAAATAAAAGAGATAGGACTGTGGAGAGAGAGTGAGAGAGAGAAAGAAAGAGAGAGAGAGAAAGAGAGAGGCTGCATCGTTCTCGCTTACATGGAACGCGCGCTCACTCGCTTGCCTAAATAATCGATTTATGAAAGCCGTAAAGTGACTCCGGATATTGCTCGGGAAAGGGTATGGATTTTATATAGGCGCTCGTGCACGCGAGCACATATACATGTCTGTCCCTCTCTCTCTCTCTCTCTCTCTCTCTCTTCCATCTGTTCTCCCCCCCCCCTCTCCTTCTCCCGTGATACTCGTTGAGGTGGCGAAAAGTTTTCAAGTCGTGCGCTTTGCGTCGATAATTTTTCCCAAGAGACTATCTTTTCTCTCATTTTGTTTTTTTTTTTTCTTAACAATAACACGTGCCCGTGCTCAATGGGACGCGTCGAATTTACCCTCGCGCCAAGCACGGAAATTCGGATATAAATCAGAGCATTGACATGTCTAGTGATAAACCAGTATTTTTTGCGGTTTTAACTGATTTCAGAACAATTATGGTAATTTTCAATCCGACTTCGTGTAAAAGATTACATGTATCCTGATAAAAGTATGTATCTCGAAAACTAACTCGTATAATGAAATAATGGTGACTGCTCGTATGAATTGTGGGCCAAAAGGTCTTATATGGCCGCAATACTTTAGAAGTGTAAACGGTGTTTTCGTTCAAAATTGTAAGTTATACCAGTAGAGAGCGCCGCTCTAAATGTCTACAATACTACTTTTGTTTTTTTCTTCATTAAACGCCTTTTTAGACTATTCAGATAAATTCAGCAACCAACGCATGAAACCTACGTTTTAATATTTAAAATTTCCCTTTAAATCTCAGATTTTTCTTAACAGTCGAACACCGAATCAGAATTAAAATATTAGAATAACAAAAGGTGCAATTGGTGATTTTTTGCATGATTTTATTAAATAATTTCAACATTTTATTTACATCTACAATACTTCATCAATTTCATTGACAGCGTTTTGAAATTTTACTTCGTCTATTTCATCGAGTGAGTATTCCATCAGGCATTTTTGTTGCATTGCATTTTTTTTCTTTTTAAACAAAAACACCTCATGAAATTGTCACAAACTTAAATGAAAATGAACAATGTTCACTCGTTTACTTCCTAAGTCTCGATTTAATTTTATTTACTCAGTCTCGATTATCAATTTCGATAATTCGACCATTCGAATTTCAAACTTAAATCCATTGAGCGTGTAAAATTTTTAAAATTGAACATAGAAGATAAATTTTATTCTTTAGAAATATTTCTCGTCGGATAAAAGGACGACGAACTTTTGAAGTATTATCTCGCATATTTCAACTATTTATAACTTTATTATATTTTACTATCGTAGCGCCTAAGCCTTACGATGTTTAAGAACTGATGAGGACTGTCATATTTACCCGTACCTTTTCATTTTCTGCGTTTCTGTGTTGCTGGCTCGTAATTTTTGTTTTTGTTCTTATCCGCAATGATTTTGAATATACATTAATGATTGATAAGTAGAAAATTCGGTGTCTAGGACTACGACAAGATGAAACGAAGCCCAACTGCTACCTTGTATATCTTATTATTTTCACTTCACCGCAGAACTTCCTCGTCTATATAGGGGAGAAACGAGTTTCGCCGTTGGCCCGTAATTTCATAATAAAAGGAGCCATGCCATTCGCAATTTATTCGTTGTTACTTTTGTTGCGTAAATCCGTCGTAATAATCCTAATATAACCACCCCCCCTCCCTCCATACCCAATGGCCGAATTATCTCGAATTGGTTAAATAATAAAATAATAAAGCAACTTACAAAAATAGGAATTCAAGTGCTATCAAAATCCTTCTAAAGAAGAGATGAAATATGCCGGGAAAAATGAAAAATCGCAAGAATTCGTGGCCGAAATAAAAAAATGAGTTGTAGTCCCAGGTTATTTTTTACTCAAATTATAGAGGAATGTAAGATCAAGTTTAAAAAAAAAGAATAACTTTATGCACAAGTAGCTCGTATTTTGATAAAATCAAATAAGATTATAGTATTTAATGTTTGAGTTAATGCAAAAGTCAATAAGTATTAAAGCCATCGAGTATCCTGAATTTTCTGAATCGAAAACAAACAACAAATTCTATAGCTATATATATATATATATATATATATATATATATATATATATATATATATATATATATATATATATATATATAGAATTCGAGCAAGTAAAATAATTCGGTTAAATCTTTGAATTATTTTATACTCATGTTGGTCGTACGTGAAAGATCAGTCAGGTCACTTCTCATCTTACTCATGAGTCCAACCAATGGCTCAGGCGAAAAATGCACTATTTTTTTTTTTATTTACATTTATTATATTCTAGATTATACAGAAAACAGCAATCGTAGAGGCGGGTACCTTGATATACTTTCCGTTCTTAGTATATATAATAATTTTTGCTGAATCATTTTCTCCACCTAATCTAACGAAAACAGAAATTTATTATTCTTAATATGGTAATCATTCGGCTGCTAAATGCTGTAAATTTTCTGAATCCGTATATAATTTTTCCTTCGATTTCTAAAATCTTCGCTCACGTAGATTGTGATTGTCAGATCATTCCATTTGTTCAGTCAATTCGCTGCGTTTTCTCTTAATTCGAAATTTAGCGTAAATCAAGAAATAATAGATAAACAAAACAATGATCTGTGAGCCGCAATTTGGTTGATGATAAAAATTTTGAATAAAAATGAGAAGCAAACACTCCTGCTTGTACAATAATCTAATACAGACACATTTCTTTTTACTATACAAGCTTGGGGGAAAAAGCGCAAAAATGTATATAGATGGGTGGGTTGATATAGGTAGGAAGTTAAAGCCGTGTACGAGAGAGAGAGAGAGAGAGAGAGAGAGATAGATCTGGTGGAAATAAACAAGACAAGGTATTTAGCAGACGCAATTTTCTTCTCCCAGCCCTCGAGGCTCACTCGAATTTTGCGTTCCTCCGCCCCCTCCCCGCTCCCCGAGCCGTCGACCTTCCGCTCAATTTTCCCCGGACTTTCTTTCCGCGCTGCTCTCGCTCGTTAACCCCTTTCTCGTTGTATCCCGTCCCCTTCGATGTTCACCGTCAATCCGGCCTCGTCAAGCGTGCATACGTTATTCCCTCCCTCCTTCCCCCTCTCTCTTTCCCTCTCTGTCTCACTCGTCCCGCCCTCCTCCTCCTCCTCTTCGCCGCCGTATCCACTCTTTCCTTCCTTCCTTCCGTCCTTCCTTCCTTCCTTCCTTCCTGGATTCTCGCTGGGCCGCGCGCGTACAGGTAGAAAGAGAGTGGAGTGAGGGGGGGGGGCGATAAAGCGGAAATTGAGGCTGTTCAGCCACGAAAGAGAGAATAAGGAATGAGGGAAGAGCCGCGGGTGGGTGGGAGGGGTTGATAAAAGAGCTCGCGGTACTGCGGACCTTTTTAGGAGGGTCAATGTTTGCGAGCGCGAGTCTCGCAGTCGTTGGAATTATCGCGGCGCAAGATTATGCCTTGGGCCCGCAGAGGCCAACGCCACTGGCGCACACGCGCAGGAACATTGGAAATGTAAGGACATGTGTATGTATGTCGGTGTGTGCATATATATATATATATATATATATATATATATATATATATATATCCCTCGTAATTTAATTCTGATTTCTCGACAACGCAGTGATTCGATGAAGAAAAAGAGAGCTTTTTGATCAACGAACTTTTTTCTTTAAAGCACGCTTCAGATTGTAGTGCAGAGTTTGTTTATGTGCAGCAGCCGCCGAGCGCTGGAAGTATAATTATTTTTTAATATTAAATTAATGAGCATTGGCTGAAGTGTTTATGTTTTTTCAGTGAGAAAATTTTCTGATCCATTGCCACAAACGTGCGCCAAAAACAAAAGGGATTTTTAATTTGACATTGCAATGGGCTGTAATGTTCTACTATGCAGGGAAAATTGAGGGATTGCGAACAGTCAAAATTGAAGCAAGCCTGTAACTTTACATACTAATCAAAAAGTGTAATTTGTAGTGAACTAGTTTATATTTTCAGCTGACTGTTGTTAAAGAAAAAAAACAGCAATAATTAGAAATTGATCTTATTAAATGAAAGATAAAAAACCTCCAACAGTAAATGTGTTGCCCATTCGAGCGGGGAGAGGGCAAGATGAACATCATAAATTAGTAAATAATTAGATATTTATACTGCGATTACGAAGTACGAATAATATAACAGATATATTATTTTTCTCAGGTTGAAGCATACTTTAATGTATTGTACAGAAAACAGACACACGTGTAATAATAAATATAGTTACAGTAGTAGTTCATAAAAAAATGTACGGATGAGACAAACTTATCACGTACACCAGAATTCAACACTCAATGTTTCAGATACAAATGTGTAAGGAAATTCAAAAATGTATACAAAATTATATGTATATGATGGCGTTATAGACGCGTAATGTATGCAGAACGTAACATTTAAAATAAAAAGTAGAAATCTTTGTGTAGACATGATGCGGATGCATGTGAACAAGGCCATCCAATGTGCTCGTTTGTACCTCACCTTTCGCGGCTATTCTGCGCCTCTTTTGAATTTTTTTCGCCAATTTATGAGAACTTTTGTTATTAAGCTACGTAAAAAGTTAAAGAAAATTGCATATGAAAGTTGACGCTTCAAACTTTATAAAATATGCAAATGTGAAGTGGTTTGCTTTCGTTTTGTCATTCCTAAAAATGAATTGAAAAATGGAAGGCAGTGTATTTTAACAATTGAAACTTCTAACGATTGGAATAAAAGTCCTATAGAGTTTTTTTATTCAGAAATAGTGCAATAATTAACTGTGTAGTATGTGATTGTATTTTACAACAAAATTATTTCAAATTTTTTATGAATTTTATGTTACAATACGGATGTCTATTTCACCTAATGAGACACGTCGTGTTTCACCTTCCCTTATCTATACGTACGCTCAACCCGTAGAACAATTATATTTTAATTTTATACTTTTAAAAACTTGGGTACAGTGACATTACATTGTGGCTATAAAAGGTTATTATTATTTATACCATGATAAGATTCTGTAGTAAAGTGAGGGTGGCGTTTATTATTAATAATATAGTTTATAATAAAATTGATCGTAGTGTATGAAACTAGAAAATTATTTTTTCTAAAAAATCTTTATAATATTTATCATTTTATTCGTAATTATCAACTTGAGATAGACAAATCTACTATCGTCCTACCTTTGAAAAGATATAGTAAAAACTTGGTAATAGTTATCGGGCCTTTTCAGGTTCAATTTAGAAAATTTCACATCTACATCGATAGAATATCGTATAAAAATAAAGGGAAAAAATTTTACCCCCTCGCGCGCTCCAAAGCCGAGCGATCCCTATTGAGAAAATCCGACATTCCTGTCGAACTGATTATTTCTCTGTCTTTACTTCTCGAGAATCCCTGTGAAAACAACATGGCTCAAATGCAAACAGCACTTTCTTCCCCTCCTCCTTCGGCTCGATCCTTCCAAAAACGAGGCGGAAGTTCTTGGGGTTCGTCAAGTTATTGGGCGGCAGGGGGAGGCGTAGGTGGCGAGCTTGAACTATACGACGATCGCCGCGTCGGCAAAAATTCATTGAAACTCGGCTATAGCACCCAGCCGCCCGGTAGTTTACAAACTTGTTCAAAAGGATGCTCGCGGAACTTAAATTTTCTGACGAGGTGTAAGAGAAAGTTTTTCGCTATACCGTACTTTACCGACTCTCTGTCTCCGTCTACCGATTTTCTTTCCCTAAACGATATATATCTACGTAAGAATTTTCCCGAGGAGCTATGCATTGTGACATACGTAACATTGGAAAAATGGAATAGCACGGCATAACTTAAGAGAAGAATTTCAGCGATCTACTGCATAAAATAATATTTGTTTATTTATTACGACGCAGTTTAGTTCCATTGATTAAGGCATTCAAATAACGCGCATCACTTCCGCAACTGAAAAATGCGACAGATGCCCATTTGTAAGCTGCTTTACAATAAAACATTTTTTCATCGATTCGTGCCAACGAATAGTCGCGATTCTCTTACGGAGTTATCTCTAACTCGATGCGAAGAAACGATGAGAAAATTATGAATAATTGATCGCGATGTGGATTTTGTCAACCAGATATTTTGAATTCCTTGTTTTCCGTTTAACAAAATATTTTTGATCAAGGGGATTTTTTTTCTCACATTACATATTAGAAAACGAAACGATAATGTTTTCACGACACCTAAAATTTAGAATAATTTCTAAGAATTATTTTCCAACTTTAATAATATCAATTTTCTGTTTACTAGTTCTAATAAAATATAATAGTTCAAAAAACAATGTTCTTTTCTCGGCATGCGTTAACATTATCTATTAACATTTTATTGTTACTATCGTTATTGTAGTTGTTGTTGTTGTTGTTGTTTTTGTTAATCTATCTTGTTTCTAATAAACGGCATTCAATACAAAAAAATTGTACAGCACTGTCTTTGTTTAAGGGGATCTTATTGTCACTAAAAGGCGAACGCATCTTTATCAATTTTCACCGGTTGAGTGTCATAATTTCGACAGAATTGCATGATTTCAGACGTAGGCAAACGATGCTTATTTAAAACACTCATCCATGCTGAAAAATTGGCAAAGTTTTTTTCATGATATGCGGAAAATTCCAAATACCTTAAATTATAAAAGTCGTACTTTTCTAAAAAACTATTACTGCACTACGCTCGTGCAAACGTTTATTCCGTTTGTAATACAATGCTATACAAAATTTCTCGCTTTATATAGCTAACTTACTGATCTTAATATATAATATATATATATATATATATATATATATATATATATATATATATATATATATATATATATACATACAAGGAATAAAATGTTTGCATCTACTAGGATATATTCTGTGTAAAAGCTAAAACTGAAATTTAAATGAAATTATTAATAATATTATTAAAATACTATCACACAATCCATTCTTTACATTAGAAGAATAATCTTAACGTTGCACGAGATCATCCTCAATCTGACCGACGCGCTCTGCCTTACAGGTGCCCTGTCCCAGAACGCCTGTTCTGCGATCAAGATCCCGTCGACGATGCCCCGAGCCTCGATCTGGCCGACGCCGAGGCAACGGCTCCCGCGATTATGATCCCGGACGACGCGAGCCCCGACGACAGCCAACTGACCGAGCGCTACCGACGGCTGATCCCGTACATGACCTACTACGTCCTCAACAACTACATCGGGGCCCGGGAGCCGAGCGCCGCGGCGCAGCAGCACCAGCAGCCCGCTGTCCAGGTGCACTCGAACGGCCAGCCGGAGGGCCCGGCGATACCGCACCAGCACCAGCACCAGCAGCAGCAGCAGCAGCAGGCGCGTAGGCCGTACGCGGTGGTGGGAAAGCCGAGGTACCAGGCGTTGGTCCCGGTCAAGGCGGCCGCTCAGCAGGAGGAGAGGTTCGTACCCTCGGTCCAGTACGATCCCAAGGAAATTGGCCAGGGTACGGATTACTTCGTGCCGGTGAGCTACAGGCCCAAGGAAACGTACGAGGATTATCCGGTGACGAGCAGGCCCGTGCAAAAGCCCATGTACGTACCGCATCTTGTCAATTAATTGAATCGAACGTTAAAAAAAAAAAGAAAGAAAAAGCTTGAGCTGGGAACGGGCGCTAGTGTTATTCGGATTTACTTACTTGTCAATTGGTTTAAAAAAATTCTCGGAAAATTCAAGGGTAATATTCGCTGCAGCTTTCTAAAAACATAGAAATATACTTTTTTTTGGTATTTACTCTTTGCGGTGATTTGTGAGCTAGAAATTTTTTCTTAAAAAATACCTTCTCTTCTTCCAAGGCTTAGAATATATATATATATATATATTGGTAAATACTAAAAAAAGTATATTTCTATGTGTTTAGAAAGTTGCAGCGAATATTACCCTTGAATTTTCAGAGAATTTTCTTAAACTAATTGACAGCGTAAAACTGACACTAGCGCCCCTTGGGGATGTTGGTGTAAAAAATTAATAGTCGGAATACGAAATATGAAACATTGTGATGGCGAAAAACTGTGAGGCGAGGGGGATACCATGAAAATAAAAGAAGTCATGATGCTTTACGATATTACTTTGTACTAAGCAGAAATTCGATGTAAAAGTTATAGAGTACGATGCAAGGCAGTGACGTCTTTTTACTACGAACTCGGTCTTTAGATTTTCGATGCCCCCTTAAATTAAAATCTGTAAATCGCTCTATTCTTTTTCAATGAATTCTTTTACACGATTGATTTATACTATCGGCAGTTTTCAAACGATTTAATTACTCTTGCACCTGAGGGGCTATTCACTACGATTGAGAGATAAATTCTAAAAAAATTCTCTTTCGGCTCTTATCGAGTTCTCTTTAGCTCTCCTGGTTTTCTTCTGAAATCCAAAGCTTTAGAAGATCAAATTTTAGCTTCAAGATTGTATGAGGAATAAGAGCGAGAATCGAAGAGGGCTGTAGAAGCTGTAGAATTTTTAGGTATTCGCTATATAATACCTAATTCTTGAAATACATATTCTTTAATAAATTCAATTGCTTACAGTCGAGGACCACGAACATTTTTATAAAAATTTACTTTTTGATAAAACTTTCAATTCTTTTGTTATGTAATCGATATTATCTTGAAAATTGAGCGTCGGGTGCAAAAATAACAAGAATAACTGTCGATTTCTAATAAAATTTTTCATAAGAATTAACTATTTCCAAAACAAAAAATTTTATATTTGCTCTTTGGCTCGCAATAGCTCGCTTTGGCTTTCAAACTAGTTCTCTTGTTCTTTTTAGATGTGAGTAGCCCCTCGCTCGCACCAAACACGATATTTCTCCCATTGAAATGAAGAAATAATTTATTTCGTCGCCAAAAGGCTTTCTAATTTCGTCAATGAAGAGTGAATGAGAAATACTTATATAAAAGCCTATGGTGGTGTACTGCAGATTATTAGGGATGCTATTAAGGATTTTTGCACAATAATCAGAATGAAATATATGTACCAGGGGAGATTAAATCTCTAATAAAAGGTAAAACTAATGATAATTTTAAAAATTAGACTTCTCAATAAAAAGCTATGCAAGAATGATCTCAATTCGCTATAAAGAACAATAACAATCGATAAATCATGGCAAAACTTGACATTCTTAATTGTCGTCTTTTAATGACACTATGGAGACTATATTGACAGAAATAGGTATAGAATTTCTGTATATATATCAAATACCATAAAAATTGATGAATTCGATGTTTTTCTAATTAGATGCACAGCATCTAATAATTAAAGGAAAATCTTAAGAGATTATATACGTTTCTATATATATATATATATGGGAATGGAAATGGATGTAGATGGAGAATGAAGTCACTTCGAAGTAATATATAATAATAGAATATATTTAGGTACATTAATCTCCACTGGAGGTGTCACAAATACACGTGTTCTCCTTCGTGCGTCGCCAGAACCTAACTTCTCGTCCTCGCTCTCCCTTACTCATTAGCTCGGGACGCTCACTTTACCCTCCCTGTCCTCCATAACGGTCGAACTCAGGAAATCCCTACAGACCCACACTCGACCTCTCCTGACACATGGGCTGCCCTCGGCCCCACACTTCACACATTTATCGCTGATACAATGAAATTCATACAATGAATTATAATATACAGATACAGAATATCCAAACAAATCAATAATACAATGCTTACAGTAATAAATACATGTTCTAAAACTCTCTACATTCAGCGTTTTTTATAATAGTGATATTCTATAACGTATCTACAATTAATTTTACATGCACGTACTACACTTCAGATGCTCATACTGATAAAACTTTCCACACTGAGACCATCACGCACTGGAGCACACGTACTATAAATTTTACACGAACACTCGCACTATAATCATTATTCACTGCTATCCTGTTGTTCGATGGAGTCGTCGTCGCTTTCCAAATCTTCTTCAAGAAGATCATCTCGGAAGCTCCACCAAGGTTTTATTAAGTCAGCGGCAATGGTCGTCTCATTTGGTCCTTCACCATTTCCGATCTTTTTTACCGCATAACGGTCGTGTGGATCGCAGCGAGCGATACGGTACGGGCCAAGGAACTTAATGTTGAGTTTTAGCCCCGAACCTTGCTGCGTACGTTTCATTGCGACCAAATCGCCTACTTCGTATTATGTAGCAATTTTACGACGACAGTTATAGCCGCGCGTGTTCTCACCTTGAATTTTGTGTATTTGTTGTGTGGCTGTGCTACACTCCTGCTCGCGATCTTAAGCAGGCGAAGATCTTCCGGGGTCCTCAATCTTGTACCAAACATGAGTTGAAAGGGGTTTGGTACCGATTGCTCTCTCAAATGTGCCGTTAATCCCGCGTTGTACACGGCTGGCATACTTATACTACTTCATGGGCTCCTCGACGGCTAGCTTAGGTTGTAACTGCCGCAACGACAGCGTTCAGCCACTCGACCTGCCCTTTTCCTCTGGGCACTCCCGCTGTAATAGTGAGATGCTGAATTTCTTCTGCTTTACAGTAATCATTGAATTCACGTGAGGTGAATACCGTTCCCCGATTGGCTACTACATGCAGCGGATTGCCGAAATGCTGCTATAGTAGCTTCATTTTTTCCAGCAGCTCTAAATCAATATTACAAAGAGAAAAATACAAAATAATCCTAAACACATTCTTACGCTCATATACACTTACGCACTTAATATCGCTACTGCCGAGTGTAATATTTATATAATATAATCACTCTATATGGCCCAAGAAACTTGGTTGCCAGTTTCAGAGCTGGTCCCTGCTGCGTTCTTTTTATCGCAACAACATCGCCCACTCTATACTTTGGAGCCGCGCAATGTTTTATATTATAATTCTGCCGGTTTTCCTCCTGAATTTTTCCAATCTGTTTGCGCGCCGAAAGTCGCGCCTCTTCCCTGCTTTGCTCGAATTTCTCCAGCTGGTATTCGTTGATCATATCGACAATGTGTTAGTCTTCCTTCGTACGCAATTTGGTACTGAACAGAAGCTCATACGGAGATCTGCCTTTTGCGCGCTGCAGGGCGCCGTTCAGTGTGTGTTGCGCACGACGTAAATATTTGTATCATCTGTTCGGCTCTATTATAACGATTTCCGCGAATATCGTTTCAAACGTTGCATTCACACTCTCCACTTGACCATTGCCCCTTGGCTTACCTGCGACTATCAAATAATGCTGGATTCCTTCGTTGCTACGGAACTCCTTAAAATCCATTGATGTAAATCCCGTGCCTCGATCCGTAATAAGCCGGTAAGGGTTTCAAAATGCTGCTGGATAACTTTCCATTTTTCCAGGACCTCCTTGGTACCTGTGAATTTTATTGCTAAAACCCAAGTATATTTCGTGAACGCATCCACAATTACAAGTAAATGCTTGTAATTTTTGTTCGTTGAGGATAACTGTTCGATGTGGTCTACGTGAAGAGTATGCAACGGTGTTTCTCCCTTCAGGATAGGATGTAACAAACCTTCAGCCTTTCCTTGCTTCATTGATGTCGAAATACATGTCAGACAATTATTGATGAACTTCTTGACGTGCTTTTCCATGTTGTTGAAAAATAATTTTACTGGATACTCTCGATGGTTTTCCGTGAGGCAAAATGCTCAACTTCCTACGCTCTCTTTATTATTTCATCGCGCATTCCTCTTAGCACCATCAGTTCCGTTTATCCTTTTCACCGATGAAAATTATGCCATTCTCAAGAGAATAGTTGCTATATTCGCCTTGCTCTAAAAGCGTTCTTACAGTCTTCAGATGTTCATCCTGCTGCTGCGCCCTTTCCAGTGGTTCCAAAAGAGGATCATGCAGCGACAAAATGCTGTTTTTTCGACTTAGAGCATCAGCATGTTTCATATTAACTCTTGGTCGATTGTCGATTGCATAATCAAACATTTCCATATACATAACCGTGCGTGCGAGTCTCGGCTTTAAGTTTTTGTTGTTTAATTTTATCTGGAAGGCTGCAAATCTGTTATAATTGTAAACTTAATGCCTGCCAGATATATTCTGAACTTCTCCAGCGCTCTTACAATTGCGAGTGCTTCAAATTCATAACTGTGGTATTTGCTTTCGGCATCAGTCGTTTTCCGACTCATATAGTACACAGGATGCATGCACTTACCCGCTGCATTTTCCTGCATTAGGAATGCAGCGTAGCCATCCTTCGATGTATCTGTCTATAGTTCTGTCCGTCTCGAAACGTCGTATATGTGCAGTACTGGCTCATTTGCAAGTGCTTCTTTCGGCATAATAAAAGCGTTTTCTTGTCTTTCTCCAATGACAAATTTCACATCTTTTTTCATTAGGTCACTGAGATGCTTTACGATTTGGGAATAGGCACGAAATAAATTTCCGAAAATATCCGGCCAAACCACACTTCTTAACACTTCTTAACGGCAGATAATTCATCGGCTCTGTGACTTTCACTGGTGATGCAAAAATAGTTCTATTATCTATGGTCTACCCCCTCGTGCGGTGTGGTTGGGACTTCTCACACGCGTCCTTGCTCTCAGCACCATCAACACACATACACACTCTCTCTCTCTCTCTCTCTCTCTCTCTCTCTCTCTCTCTACATATATTTATGTTCGAAGTTAAGAAATTTTAATTTTTACATTTATACTTGTATGTGAGTAAATTAAGTTTTCAGTTTTTTCGAATACTTAAATGTATCATTAAAAATATGGTTGGGTTTGGAGTATTAACTTTACTACGTGTGCGGTGTAAGCTTTTGTAGATTTAGGATCCGTTTTCTGAGGTACTATTTAAAAACTTTTTAATAATTTTCCGGAACTTAACAAAAATAATCTCAGCCATAATCGATTTAATGTTTATTTATACTAATCGGAACTGGCTTCTTAAAAAACAAAAATTTCAATTTTTATAAAAAAAACATTCTCAATTGTTATTTAAAAAAACATATTTCAATTTACTTAAAAATATCATATATTTACATAGATACGCGTGTATTTCAATTTACTTAAACGCGTCTCCATTTCCAGCACAATTCCGGAGGTTCGATACCACTCGACGCCGAGACCCATGAGCTTCGTCGCCCAAAAACCAAAGTCCTTGCTAACGAAATTACAGCAGGATTACGTTTATGGGGGCTTGCTGGCCGCCCCCGAGGAGTTCGAGTCGGTCAGGTTTGCGGCCAAGCTTCAGCAACTCCCGCCACCCCCGCCACAGGCGTCCGCCCGCTACGTCCAACCAGTGACGGCCGGGCCGACGACGGTCCTCGAGCGGATCCAGCCACCGACTCCGCGCGTCAGCCTCAACAACGTGCTCAAGAGCCTGCGGCTCACCAATCAATTGCCCGAGATCCTGAACAGGGACAACATCGACAGCAGCATCAAGACACTTATGGAGATATTAAACATTCTCAATATGAGCAAGAAGGAGAGCTACCTTCCAGGTCTGTTTTTACATGTGTGGGACTTTGTAAAAATTGACGAAAAGGGTGGGGAGAGGGCTATTCGATCGCCGCTCATGTGATTTTAAACTCATTATCGATGTCTGAAACTATTTGATTTTTTTACCTGTTTTCAAACATTTCTGACAAATTTAACATTGATAGCTTTAAAAGATATCAGATGCTTTCAGCTATTGAACTGGTAGAAATTGAGCAAATTTTTAAAACATGAAATGGCTAGTTTGATGTTATAAATGCCAAAAAAATGGCCATTGATCTTATACAAATCAAAATGAGATATATGGAAGTAGTTCTGCGATTTATCTATTTATGTAATATAATATGGGCTGTAAAATGTGTACAAATGGCATAGTTTTTGTGGCGTATAAACTTGATTGTGGATAGATATACAAGGCTAGTTTACATTTAAGAAAGTAAATATAAAATATAAAAAAATTTTTTTATATAATTTGTTGAGCATTAATGGGACTTGAAAATGTTCCGAAACATTCAATATTCTTCATCGTCAGTTTTAGGCAATTTATTGTTATACTAAAAATAGTCTTGTAATTTGACTTTTTATTTGTCCAGATCTAAAGGACGTTATTGGGGCATTTTCGTGTGAATATTTTTTATGATTAAAGCTCAAGATTGGCTTTTCAAAGTATTAAAATTGCTAAAATGTCTATCAAGGTTACTCTTTTTTTCTTTGAAAAAGGTCGAATCAAAATAAATGACCTCAAAATGATTTACTAGTTAGAGCTCACTGGTTTAAGGGGGCCAACCCGTGTGACGATTTCAAAAAATCGTTTTTACATACATTTATAATTAAGGATATTTATAGATTATATACTTAGATCGGTTTTTAGAAATTAAACTCGTGGAACAAATTTAGTATTAAAAAAATATAGTTATCGGAATGCATTCGCGTAAATTTAAGACGCGTTTTTATCAAATCAACGCTGCTTTTTATAATTTTAAGAAATTGATTTAATATTGATTTCGTTGAAATTTTTATATTAGGAAAAATATTTGCTAATACCAAGGTTTTAAAAAAATTGAAGCATTTAAAAAACTTGACTTTTAATTATTTTAAATCACTCATTTCTACGATATAGCCACGATAATATAGATTAAGGGGCTGTCGAAGTTAATTTTTACCGATCGAGCAAAAAGTACTCTGTTTCAAATAATATTGTTATAATTTTTTTTTACATTATATTTAAGCTTTTCTTGTACTTACCGAAACGATCTATTCTATTTTTCAGTTTATGAAAAATACAAGCCTATCTACACAAAGCCAAAGGTCATTACTGAATCAAATTATGAAGCTACACAAATTGCTGTAACACCTCATAATGAATTAATTGATGTAAAATCTGCAAATCCATACATTCATGATATTAAAGCTCAACTGCCAGCTCCTCATGAGGAACTGATTGACTTAAAGCCTGTAAGACCTTATATTAATCAAGCAAAGGAAAAACCTGCTACACCACAAAACATTAATAAAGTTATACAATATTATGTACCAATTGTCCAGGACATTGATTTGCAGAACAGACCTCTTTCAAGTATGTATGATTACTTTTTTCGAAGTTAATATTTTTTTAAATGTTTCATATTTCATGGAATTTTCATCTAAATATAAGATATAATTCTAAAGAAGTAGGAAAAATTCAAAATTTAAACATATTTGAATTTTCTATTGTCAATTGACTTTTTTATCTACAAAGTTGGCACAATTACGGAAAACTAATACTATTATTTTTTTTATTTTAAATATGAATTTAATTATTTGTAAAAAAAACTTAAATAATTATCTGAACAATAAAAAACAAACAAAAAATTAACAATAGATACCATAGTTCTTAATAATATATATTAATATAGAAATAAAAAAATGGTTTGATTTTATTTGTAAATACTATTTTTTACAGCAAGTACACAACCTCCACTACCACAAAGCAGTGAAGAACCTATTGACAACATTTATAACCCTGAACAAAATAGTGATGAAATATTAGAAGATGAAAAACTGACTTTGCCACTGACAACTGAGGAACCAGTTCGCAAAGTTCCTACTCATTTACACAGCATGCCATCCCAGCTGAAGTATGGTGCTACTAGAGGAAAACCCCATATTGATTATCCAGCTTATACAGATATTCCTGAAACTAATTTTAGTTGTAAGCAGCAAAGGTATAAAGGATTTTTTGGTGATCCCCAAACTGGTTGTCAAGTAAGCATAGTTTTATTTTAATGTCTTAAACTATTCTAGATTAATAAATAAATTATTAAAATTTATTTGCTGTTTTCATATAATAGTGAATCAATCTTATAAATTTAATTTATGTTTCACAGGTTTGGCATTATTGTGATCTAAATGGTGGTAAATCTTCTTTCCTTTGTCCAAATGGTACAATATTCAGTCAAGTAGCCTTAACATGCGACTGGTGGTTTAATGTTAAATGTGAATCGACCACCCAGCTATATGTACTTAATGAACGATTATACAAGTATATTTTACCAATCATGCCTAAATTCCCTGAAGATTTCACTGGTCCAGAAGTAGATAAGTATCTTGAACTTAAATTTAAAGAAATGGAAGCCAAAATGAAAGAAAAGAAAGAAAAAAAAGAACAGGAGGAAAAAGATAAAAGTACCGTAAATACTTTACAATCCATAGAAGATTCAAAATAACTTTGAAGGAAATCTATATATAGAAAGTTGATAATGGTTTCATTTGTCATTTTCATGTAAAATAGAAGTGATATACAGTTCAAATGTAACTAAACAGATATACGATTTGTATCAAATGTTTCAAAATTACAAATTCTAATTTTTGAATAATTAATATTTTTAGCGCTAAACTTTAAATTACATTCAATTCACATTCATAGTTTAAATATTTTCTAAAATTATATTGTATAAAATGAAATTTCTTAATATAATTTTATTTATGTTAAATAAAAAATATTTATTTATTATATGTAAGTAGTAGGTAAACTTAAAGTATTGACAAAATTATCACTTCTGTTATTGTAAATTATTACTGCATTGCTGCCATTAGAATGTGTAAAGGTGAATAAGAAATCTAATGTGATTGTTAAATTAAATAATATGAGTGGTAAAAAATGTATTCTTAAGCAGAATACATTATATGATTAAGGATTTCTACTACACCTCTAGTCATATTTTGTCCTGTAGTCAATTAAATAGACTACATGTCATTATTCATTAATAAAATATTTTCAGTGTTCAAATATTTGTTTAACTGGAAATAAAACAGTTTATCTAAATTAATTTAAAGCATTAAAATATATAAAGTGAATTTTAAAAATGTACTGGACATAAGTTTATGATGAATTACTGTGTAGTTAGCAAATTTTGTTGTTAACAAAGAGGTGTTTAGTACTATTTATAAGCTCAACACAAATGTTTGTCTAAAACTCTCTATCTTGTTATAAATTTGTTGAATAAAATATTTATTCATTTCTTAAGCTGTATTTATTATTCATTGAGAATTCAAAACCACTTACCTCTATTGTTTGTTGAGTTCTCAAGCTAGCCATATGAAGTTTCTCGACAGCTGCTTTAAAGTCTGGTATCAGCGTTTCGTTCTGTATAATGATTAAAATGAAATAAAAAACTGCATTAAATTCTGGTATCAATGCATCACTCTGTATATATAAAAATAAAAAACAAAAAAATAAAGAAATAAAAAATGAAATAAATGTATTAGTATAATTGATTTAATGTAAATATATTAATTTTTATTACTATTGTCTTACTGTAAAATAATAAATAAATTTAGATAATTATAAGTAAATAGAAATATTTATTTTATTAATACTGATATGAGCTATTAAAAAACTAATTAATTTATTATACCCTCTGCTCTTGTAGAACTGGTTCATGATTTTTATGGTATTCAATAGCACATCGCGCACAACACTCAGTATCACAAACTTCACAATAATACTGACTAGCTTCAGTCTCATGATTTGAACACGAATTATTAACTTGCATTTGTACTGCATTTTTGTTTAAAGGCACATGTTCATGGTGTTGTAATGCTTGTCCATGTAGCTAAATTAAAATAAAAGTGTAGACTTTTAAAAATATATATTTTTTTAATGTAGAATAATGTAGAATATTTTAAATGTAGAACAGCTTTTTAAAAAAAAATGGAATAAAAAGAAAGTTAAAAAATATATTTTTTTCTCAATAAACTTCAATTTTGAATTAGTGCATAAAATAAGAAAAACTAACTATAAATATAGTAACTTTATAAATTTTTTTTTCAAACCTTTTTAAAGCACAGCTTGCAAAGCAAAACATTACACGATTTACAGTTATAGGCTGCAATCATACCGCATTCACTGCACCAGCCTTTAAAAAACAATATAAAGAGAATTAGGAAAAATTTTCAAAGCATAATAGAAAAGATTCAAGATAGAATAACAACCTTGATTATAATTTTGACGTGCTATGGCATTCATCGGCACATGAAATGAAATGTCTGGAGTTTCAATATACAAAGGCATTAAGTTTATTGCATGAATAAGTCCAATTACATATAAATTATAAGGTAATTTTGTTCTGTCTCCTTCAGAGCCTGGCTTCATGGGACATATAGGACATGATTTTTTTTCTTTTGCATTTTCACATATTGAACATGTAGCATGACCACATGGTAATAACAAAGGACTATTAAATCCTTTTAAATCTGTAATTTTATTAATATAAAAACAATGTACTAATAAAATCAAGAATTTAGAAATTATAAAAAATTGTCGATTAGTATATCATTTTTTCTTTTTGAAATAATTTTTTGCTCTGAGATTTGTTAAATAAAATATCTCTCAAAACATCATTGCAATTTACTGACTTTTTATACATGTTTAAGTAATATTTATTAAAATGATAGAATAAATTTAGTGCAGTTAAAAAATTTAGAAAGTTAATCACTCAAATATTGATTAAATTTTTGAAAATTATTCATTTAAAAATGATAACATATTTATTAACATAATAAAATAATTATCTGAATGTTTTTAAATATACATTTTTTTGTAATTTAATAAAATCTTTCATTGAAGGAATATTTTTTTCTTTTAATAATTACTGCATTAATCACACTATAAAATTTTAAAGTTACTCAAAATTCAATTTTTTACAAGAATCTATCAGAATAACAAAATTTTATAATAAAAAAATTAAAAAAATAACAAGTCTTTGTTCTAAACGCCACGGATCGCTCTCAGCTGTGCTGTACGAAATCCGTGGCGCTCTTGACAATCCTCGCCCTGCACCGACAGGCAAAAAAAAGTTTGTGAATTGTTTCCTTAAAACATTTTTGACGATGTTAGCAATTAAAGAATTAATTTGGAAATGAAAATTTTATCTTTAGTTTAAAAAAATAAATCAATTATAATTCTATAGAAAAAAAGAAATTACTGATTCATAATGCTAACAAGGTCAAGCCTGCAACGCTTATCCTGTCAAATTCCTGGAAAAAGCCTAATCGAGATTTGTTCAGTATAAACAAAAGATTTCATAAAAAATATTCAATGACGAAATAATAAGCATTGCATTCGGCATTTTTTTCTGGAAAACCTTTTCAATAGACATTTCACTGACACTATAGCTATTTATTCCAGAAACAATACAATCAATTACGTATGTCATTGAGGTTATGTCCCTGGTTCATATTTTAACGCGAAAAGAAACTTCGTAAAATTTCATGACAACAGAACATTCGGTGCAAACCTCGTCCTATGAAGAATTTGCGCTTGCAAAAGCTGCATATGATATCCTTCAGCTTGGCTGATGGATAAGTCGCCAGGTAATTTATGCTCGCATTGTTCTTCATCATAGGCACTATGCGATTCTCGTCTTTCTTTCCCATGTAATTGCGCATCATCTTGATGGCTCTCCTCGATTATATTCCGTAAAAACTTAAAATCCTCGACCGAAAAAACACGCGCACAGAATAAATTAATAAAATGAAATGACCGAACCACATAAAGACCGCAATTAATACGTTTAAAATCAAAACGGCGCAATGCCGACGTGCCAGGCGCAGCCGGCATACGAATACAATTTTCGGTTTTCGCTGTATTTACGCGCGCGCTTGCCGGGGTGCCGTCAATTCCACAGTTCTGTCACTGTGTATATAGTGCGTGATTGTATATATATATACAATCGTCGATAGTATGACAAGGTTTTTTTGACTTTGCGGGTACAAACATAAGTGACTCCACGCATTAACACAGATACACGAGAAAAAGGAGAGCATATGAGATAAATATACGTGTATAAAGAAACAAAAGATAAGTATATAAACACTAGCCCTTGCATTATAGTAATATTTGATAATATATATTATATAGCTATTATTTTTTTGCTTACTTAGGCCGATAAACATAAGCAGTTGGCGTTTAACAAATTTTAAAATTTAAATTTTTCGCTGTACTATTTATATATGAAATATTCATATGAATATGGTGTCTCGTAATATAAATATATGCAAATAAAAACAAAATATATATGTAAGAAAATACAATAAATATGTGTAAGAGAATACAAGGTTTATTTAAAATTTAATGTGATATCCAACATTTTTTTAATAAGTAAACATAATGTTAGTATAAATATTCTTGATATTAAATAGCTACATAATTACGTGAGTACGCTCAGATTACAGTGTGCAAATGTCGATTTCACAAGTTAATGATGAGTGATAAACATCGATGAAAACCCAGATTTTGAATATTATTGCTATCGTGGATGGACATACCCCAAATCTGTATTTCCCAATAGACGTTTTTCCCATACATAAGATCAATTTTCTACATAAATATTGGTATACATACAATTATAAATAGATAAAGAATTATAAAAATTATTGAAAATATTTTTTCGTGGATTTAGCAATGAAAATTAAATTCTCATTGAGAGTCACGATGTTCGTAATCAGTACTCCACAAAAATATAAGTTTACAAATTTTTATCACAATCACATTATAAAAACCATACTTATTACAATGTTATATTTCTTTATTATCGTATATTTTACATTACTGTGAAATTACAAGCAGATTCGTCAAGCCGTTAAAAAATATAAAAAATAATTTGAGTAATATAGACAGCTTAAATTCTTATGATAAAATTTGAAATCCTTATAAATTGATATAATTTATAATACTGTCTACAACCAGTAGAAAGCGTGCTTCATGCTAATCATTACGAACGATTGTATTTTTGATTAACATTTTTTTTTTACTCAACCAGGATGCGAAATACACATGTGCAGTTACGCGACAGCGTAAGCCCGACCGCTTATTGACAACATTGACGAAGCGCAAGTCCAGGAATCAGTTTCGGGACTGTAAACTTCAAGGGTAGAAAGGAGCATCCTTTATGATTTACTCCTCCGATCGCCCAAAGTTTTCCCTGCTTCGCAACTACTAACAAGCTGTGTTTCGCCGTGTTCATGCTCGCAACGTAAGACCATCTGTAAATTATTTTCACAATTATTAAAACATCTGTAAATTTTCTTTTTCCCATATTTACAAATTTAATTTGAATGCAAGATTAATAATTATTATATAGGTAAGTATAATTCGGGAATAATATAAAGAAAGCAGTTTTGTGATAAATTGGTTGCAATATTTGAATTGAAAGTATTTTAATAATATGAAATGTAGTATTAAAAATAGTAATATAAAAGTTAATTTAATGCGTAACGTTACATTTACATATCAATAAAATTAAAAATTATGATGAAATCTTCTTTGTCAATAATCCATTAAAATAAACTATTAACAAGATGTTTTCATTAACAGTGCATAGGTTATTATTCTTAAATTTATGGAATTACAAGAATTTTTTTATTCAATTTTTACGATTACAGGATTTTATCTTACTCCCTTAATCACATCATTTTAACCCAGATATCAATACTCGTTCTATAATTAAGTGGATTTAAATCATCTACATCATCTCGAATGATAAAATATTAATTTGAAATAAAGATAAATAAATAAATAAAAAATATATAATATATGTATATATGAACAATTCTGTATTCAAACAAACGTTTATATTGAACAGAGGCAATCTAAATATTTGAACCAATGAAAAGGTTGTTTTTTTCTTCTTCTCTCAATACATATACATACTTTTGACTCGTCGAATTATAGCATTCGACCGAACTGAGAGTTTTCAACTTCTTGTCCCTGGATAATCCCCCGCAAATGTAGAGTTTATCCTTCAATGCGGCAACCCCGTAATGAGAACTTTTTTCCTGCATTGCCATTTGGAGGACAGTCCACTCGTCCGTAAATGGATTATATCGTTCGATCTGACGAAGAAAATATTAGCGTTTAATATATATACAATTAAGAAGATTCGAGTTGAGGCGCTGGAGCAAAAAATTTGGGCCGTTTATTGTTGTTCGTGAAATAGGAAATTTATAAGCCGAATAGTGTATTTTTTTTCACAAAGTCACCGGAGACCTTTTTTATCATGCAATCTTGAATCAATCTATTGAATTTTTATTAAATATAGTAGGTGGAATGTTAAAATAAAGATACACGAAATAATCTTTTAACATGAACTTTATTTCAAACGAGGAAAGAAAAGACGTCTGTTTAAACGAAAGGACAACGCAAGACTAAAACTGCAGTACTCGAAATTGAAAACTCTGCAAGCCTTTGTGAGAAACTTAAAACCTATATAAAAACTCATCAGGCATCTAGGCAATAAACTCATAAATCATTTGCCGCGCAGGGCAGCAAAGACGCAGATCGTAATAAGACACAGTGGACACATATGTTTACATCCTTTTACGATACTCTCCAATATTTAGTTTCAAGTATTTTTTGCTTTATTATTTATAGAAGGCTAAAATAATCTAACACAATCTCAATCTGGAATAAAGTTTTTATTTCCGTATAAGCTATATTAAATCGCTATATTAGTGACTCGTTATGTTTGCCATCTACAAACATAACGAGTTGAGCATTGAGTGAATAAGAACTATTTTTGAGGAGTTTCTCTTATTATTGTCAGCTATCTTCGTACACTGATACGACGAAGCATGTTCGATGAGCTTTATTCCACTATTTAATTTAGCTATGTATAATATCCTTTATACTAGTAGTTACTTACTATTATTGAAAACAACTCTGTTTGATAAAACTTAAAATACGTATTGAATATAGAAAAATATAGGGCTTCGCCAATACTCAAGATAAGTCTTTCTATTGGTCGGTCTCATACAGGAATTCAGAACCGTATTAAAAAGTTCCAAGACCAAATCTAAGTCCTGAGACACAAGACTATTGGTCTTTGCAAACCTTCATAACTAAGTATTTTGAGAATCTAGATCTTAGTTAGATAGTACATTGTTTCAAACTTGTAACAAATTGGGAACGTTAATTGGGAATGTTATTTGAATACTAATAATGATGATAAATCAAATATACGACATCATTGATATGTACCTTTATAATTAATTAAAATATCTAATTTGTGATGAACAGCCCTTAAAGTTACTATAATTACTTGATGTGATTGCAATTTTTTTTCTTCAAATTGCTCAAAATTTAAATGATAATAAAACGTAAAAGAAAAAGATTACACGATTGTTATTTAATAAATATATGAAAAATTGTTCATAAAATCGTGTATATATATATATATATATATATATATATATATATATATATTTGCTATGCGTTTGTTGTAAAAGAAAAGCATTATTCATTCCCGTTTTATTATTCAATTCATTCAGATTTATGAAGAAAAATAAATATTGTTCCAATATCAATCTTTAATATTAACGGTTTGTGGCTTATAAGGACCAAGCTAAAATCCAGTTATATTATGTTTAGGTTTGGTCTCTAATGTCTTTTTTCGATGTTCATTCTTGGACTCTACGTCTGTACTTTTCAACGAAACAAATGAAGAGTAGATGCAAAACCGATATTTGTACCAGTTTTCACTTCGTTTTTCGAAAGTTTATATACAGTTATAAGAAATTATTGTCAAATACTTAAGATTCAAATTAATATTTTCTTGTGAAGATCAAGACAATCACAAGACTGATACTGGACTAAGATAATACTTTGACAATATTTTTCCGATTCCAAGATAATATCATTACGAAATAACATTTTTTCTTCGCGTTGGTGATGAGCTAAAAAAATTTTAACTAACTAATGATTTAAAAAAAAAATCTTACAGATAATTTTTGTCCTTTTTTTAGGACTCATTTTAAACTCATTTTAAACTCATTTTGGCCAGATAAAGAACAAACGAAGCTTAGCAAAGACAAATTGTTATTGAGTTAGTTATTTATAAATTATCTGAAAGGTTCATTTCTTAGGAGACTTTTCTTAGGAGATCATTTTCACTATTAAATCATTTTTGATCAAGAAAAGAGAGAAAAAATACGTGCGAAAAAAACCAATATTTTTCGATGTTTAATATGGTACGAGGTTGACTATTTATATTTTGAGCCTTGGCATACCAAGTGTTTGCAGGCGCCATCTGATTTGTTCAATTGGAAGTTTGAACTTTTTAACCATAACCTTCTTCAGAACGTTTTGTCATTTAAGTATAACTTGTGATATCTACAGGGACTTGAAAATTTTGGCTCAGCGAAAAAATGAAACTAACTCGTGAAAATGTTCGTGAGATGAATTTTTACGATTTTCGATGTGGCTTATCAAGATAAGAGTGCATCGATCAACTGACTTCGACTTTTGGCGATGAAGCCTCCATCCTTGGCCACTGTGAAATACTGGTATGAATGTGAAACGTGACCGCAGTTTGCTCCAGGACCAGTTGCGCGAAGTGGCCAAAATCGGTTGTTCTCCCAGAAAATATTGATGCTGGATTGAGGCATCTTTGGGCATTATTATGACGTGCATCAATAATATATTTTATAAACAGTTAGGTGTTAAAAGATTTGTTCACGTTGGATCTCGCATAATTTGACCAAAGCTCAAAAAGATTGCTCGTTATGATATCTCTTTCTATACATTCTTACGAAACGATGAGCGTATTTTTTTCATTAATATTACTCTTCTGTAAAACAGAATAGAAAATTCACTACAAACTACCATAAAAAAGCAATTGAATTATGTTTATAATAAAAGACAAGCCGTAACACGTGCAATAAACTTTAATAAAAAAAAAACAATAAATAAAAAACAAACATGGTCTTGTGCTATCGTCATATCGGCTGCCATATGCTTCATACACTCGTGTTTGACATGGTTATATTAAATCAAATATTGTTTATTTATAAAAATATCTATAAAAAAAAATTATTGTAGAACAAAACGATTATTAATATAACGGATTGAAAATATTTTCGTGAAAATTCATATAACGAACAGCTATGTGGGAAACAGTGGCGTAAAGAATATTTCAGTGCTCAATGAAAGAGAGGAAAAAAGAGCTTGCAAATTATTCTGCCAATCAAACGTCGGGGAGGATTTAAATTTTTAATGTTTTTTTTTCTTCTTTTTTTTACTTCCGCCTCCGCTGCTCTTCGAATGGCACGGTGAATGAATTCTTCGCCACGTCAAATTTCTTTCCAGCACTTTCGCGCATTTAAAAGAATGCATTTGTAAGAGATGGTATAATTTTTTATAGTGTTGCTTCGTATTACGAATTAATGAAGATTTTTTTTTGTAAAAATTAGGACCTTTTTGAAGTATTGGTATATTTTTATGTTTGAATTTTTCCAATATTGATAATTAAACATTTTTAAAAAAGATAACAATATAATAAGTTAAATAAGTATGTTGTAAATTTTATGCATAAGAATTAATGTTACTGTGCGTGAATATAGGAATGAAGGGATGAAATAAATATACTTTGAACAAAGTTAGGGGACAAGTCCTGAAATTACATATAATATTATTACCAAGATTATTCACATGTCGTACTATAATATAGTTAAGGCTTGAAGCATGAATATCTAGTAAATTAAACTTAAGCTTAAAAGTTACATTTATATGTTAAAAAACCCTTTAATTTTAAAATAGATATATCCATTTATATATTTCTAACAAATATTTAATGATAAAGCATAAAAAACTGTACTCATTTTTGTAAGTCCTATAAGAAAATGAAAAAAATAAATAAATACATTTATACCATACATTTTTATATTATAGAAATGCGCCACGGTATGTGTAAATCTGTCTAAATTATATACATTAGTCATTTTTCAAAATATAATAAATTATTAAAGTATATATCAAACTTGTATCAATCTGTCACAAGTAGCTCAAGAAAAAGCACTGCATCAACTTACGTTAAAACTTTCATAAGCCAATCGCTGGTCAACAGAAAAATGTTAAGAATAGATTCATGCTTAATCAAAGATTGGTTTACATTGAAATTTTTTCAGAATTGTATTCTCAATAAAATGAGATCACATTTTATTTATATATATATATATATATATATATATATATATATATATATATATATATATATTATACATTTCTACACTGATTACGATTTTTGTTCCAGAAGCTTCTTTTGATGTCACTTTGGCAAGATTATACTGAACAATAAACCCACCAGTCTAAGAGCACCATACCGGTTCCAATAAAATTATTCTCATATACCTTCGGCTCGTAATTTATTTACGCGCAGTCTGCTATATATTTTGCCTAGAACCTCTGAACCTCTTTAAGATCCCCATATATATATATATATATATATATATATATATATATATATATATATATCTGTGTGTGGGAGGCGCATTTTGCCAGGTGCACTCCTGTTACGAGAGGGAAATTAGGGAGGTAGCTGCAGCCAGCGATCAAAGGTAAGTAAGGAGCCCAGGCTTCTTTGCGGCGCGGCATTAAAGCAGACTTGATGCCTGAAAGGAGCTTAATAGGCGCTTAACAGAAAGATAATATAAAAGTGTTCGATGCGGTATTATATATATATATATAATACCGCATATATATATATATATATATATATATATATATATATATATATATATATATATATAGGCAATGCAGAGATGGAATATTTACGAAGCCAGACGCGAGTCTTATATATATATATATATAGTGTGAAAAAGATATCGTTGATACATATCTCTTACAATGCAATGAGTCTGTAAAACTAAATTATTGACAGTGTTCGGTGACTGATTCGGTGGCTTTGATTTTAACTGTGAAACAGTATAGTTTTCCACTGGCGATCAGTAACTGCCAATATCTCTAAAACAAAACGAATGTCAGTTTCATTGATTTTCCACTCGGTGACTTCGATTTCAATCTAATGAATCCAAATGCTTAATAAAAGTTTATGGCACGAACAAATAGCAAAAAAAAGTTAAAAACATTGAATTACAGATATTTGTGTGGATCAACTTTGTTGTAACATCAAAAGATAGCTATGAAATTCACTAGGAAAGCACTGGAAAACAACTGCGATTGAATCGGTATGAATCTTTTTAATAATTAGCTTTTTAAAATTAGCTAGATAGGGTGACTTGATACTAATTCCCTTATACAATTCAATCAAATTAGAAAAATTGCGAACAGCAGTTTTATTTATATAGAGAATATAAATCAACATATATTCTTACAAATAATAGATTATGTCAAATATGAATCGCATAGTCTTTTCGCAGGAGATTTCAATGTAGGCTATTTTTCGAATTTTAGTAAATTTCAAAATTAGTTTCAGTTGACAATATTTTATATTAAGCATATTTTGCAAAATCTACAGCTATGCATTTGTTCATTGCTATACAATCAATATCTGATTATTCATATTTAGAACAAAAACCGTGTTTTATTTTTTTAATCACTGTTAAACTATAGGCTTGATTGACACCACTTATAAAAAATTATGTACGATTGATCTTTGACATATTATCTACAAGTGTGTGTAAAAAAATTTCTGTTCGTCCTTTGTTTCATATTTACCTTACCTATTTGCTAAATTGACTGGATTATTAGTGACTGTTCATCGGCTACTATTGCTTAATCGCGGATTTTATTTTTAGTGAGCGCGTAAAATGAAAAGGAAGTCATATATTTGTGTAATGATAAGTGTGAACTTAGCAAACTAAAAAGAGCATTGGCTATTCAATTTCTTCATGATCTATGTACACATATACTTTAATATTCCTATAATATATCATTTCAGAAATGAAAAAATAAGTGATGGTAAAGTGATTAATATATTATTTCGCGCGCAAGCAATGAAGCGATAAAAAGAGGAAACACCTGCTTTTCTTCCAAAAAGAGATGGCAGAATGAGGAGCAAGAAAGAAGATTTTTTCCCTCGTCAGATGAGCGCGGGCTGCTAAGCGTAAGAGAAAAACGCGCGAATCTAGGATGAAGAGGCGTATATTACGAGAAAAGTAGAAAACGAGAGGGATGTGCGCGTACATGTTCCTCCTTTTTTCCTCCTCTATGGCGTTTCTATACCCCCGGGTTTGTAGTGTCGTCCAAAGAAAAAAAAAATCCCGCGATAAGCGTGGCGGATGGCAGAGAAAAGGGGGGGTGGGAAGTTCTGAGATAAACAAGATTCCTGCCACGCGCACCTCGGAAGGTAGAGCGCGTCCCTCGTGTTTAATACCGTCCCGGAATTTTAATATACACGTTCTTCATTTCCAGATAGATAGATATGGAGAGAGAAAAAGAGTGAGTGACTGAGCGGGAGAAAGAGAAGAAGAATGAGAGGGAGACAGAGGGACAGAGATAGAGCGAGGGAGGGCGATGAGGGGAGGGAGAGCTTGCGCGCAAGCTTATATATTTGTCGCGCTACTTCTCAAATATTTGCCAGGGCGTTTTAATTTGAAGCGGTGCGCGGGAATGTGTCGCGCGCGCCGCGGCGTATAACGGCGCGCTGTATCCGGGATTAATTTTCATTTGGTACATTATTAAAATTAGCTCCGGACGCGGGGATCCAGCCGGCCCGGCGCTGCAGTCGCGCGGGACGCCTCGCCTGCGTCCAAGGCATACACGGTTTATTGTCCAACGACAACTTAGTGGACATGCGATCTAGTTGTCCAGCGCGAGTGGCAGCGAATAGTCAGCGATTGATATAGCGCCAAGCCAATGTTCGAGGATCATTAAATAATTTTGTTCATTGAGTTTTTATGGCTCTTTGGTCAGTCAAAAATTATTGATTGAAATTTGCATTGTTTATGAAGCTCAATTCATATAAATAATTGATAAGACAGACTTTATGCATTTCAGAAAGTTCTAAAGTTCCAATAACATTATTCAAAATTGCATGGAAATCGAAGCGTTGGTTCGAAAGTTATAATGGTTCGCAGTGTACAGAGACTTTTGTTTATTTAACAAAAAAAAAATTCATTGGCGTTGATTTTTACGTTGATCTTTAACAATGAATGGAATGACGGTCCACCACGACGTGACTGAACGAATAAGATTCTTAGACCAATGGACAGCAGTTGTTGAAAGTCGTTTAAAAAGATCAAAAGCTCAAACGTCAATTGGTGATTATTGATGAACTTAAGAAAGATAAGACCAATAGAATTATAGGATCGACAGAGAGAAAAAATAAATAAAATAAACGGTTTCAAATAGAAAATGCCACTGTTCTATAATGCTGTACCATGTCACCAATCGATGATATTCATAGGCAAAATAAAAAAAATGCACTTCCAATTGATTCTCCATCTTCTGTATCTATGTTCCAGGTCAGGTTTCAAGGGATTACCTTCTCTTTACAAACCTTTAAGAACTCTCTAAGAAACGCATCACCTTGGATCAACTGAAGAATCAGGTAGAATCTATTCTCAAAGTTAAATCATATTTTGAATGGACAGACACATTCTTTGATGAAAATGATATAGAAAATGTCGAGAAATTCAGAACTGAATATATTCATCTTTGAAGATTTTGGCTATTAACTGTCTATTAATGAAGAATACTGAATTTTTATTAAAAGTTTTTGTTTTATTAACTAGGTCCTGGATTTATGAAGAGATGTGTTACGTATTAAAGAAGTGGATCTACAGAATTACCTGGAATTCGGTAATTTTAACACTCTTGCAGATTCTTTACACATTAAGAGAAGTAATTTACAATAACTGCGTGTATAATACGAGTATATGCTCACCGGAAGGTAGTAATTACTCTGATGTAAGCAGTTATTGCCCAGCCATTCGTAAGACACCTGTGTTGTCTACATTAAAATTATGTTGAAAAGTAAACGCCACATTCTGACTATCAGTTGAGTAGATACTGATTTTTTTAGGAACATTTTCTCTCTGTGTAGTGTGAACGCAAATTACATAAATTATACAAGCATTTCATCCAACTCATCTCAAACAATTCACATGATTAATTGCTAATATGAAGATGTTAGTAGAGCTAGTATGAAACTTGCAAAAACTAATTTACTGGTAATATCTAATTACTTGATATTCAATGGAAAAGAATTGTTTTTTAATGAAATTGATGTCATTGAGCAATACAGTATAAATTTCATCTAGAGAAATATGTTCAAATAATTGATTTAATTTATTCAAAGTTTCTTAAATAATTCTTGATAATTCTGCAATAATAAATTTTAAAGATTACTACGACAACGTTGTAATATAATAAGTAAATTATTTTATTTTTATTTTGTACAATTAAATAAAAAATAATTATAAAGAATTGTGTAATTCTTTTAATAATTAAAATTTTTTCTTCAATTTTTTTTTTAATCAAAATTTTTTAAATTATTCTGGTTTTCTTAATTTTTAATGCATAACAATCGTCAAACAATATGAACTTCTTAAGATCAATTTTGGACAAGCCAATCACATTAAGGTCAGGTCTTAAACAGATCTTAACAGAATTGGATGACAAAAATACCTCTTCGTAGTAGGTTGGAGTTTGGGACATCAGGAAATGTGTGCCTGTGTATATTTTATATTATAGAAAATTTATATTTATGATTTGAATTAATGGAGAAGTTCATGATAAATACTTTTCCGTTGAATTTTATGATCGATTGCCAAAACTGAGAAAAACGACAAGAAATAACTAATTGAACTAAATTCCTAATAATCTGATTATCTACGGATTGATGTCAAATTTTCTAAATTAAATGTTTACGGCGTGGATCGATCCAGAATTCAACGGCAACTACATCATTCATGATGTTTCTAAAAGCGTACATTGTATTTTCTTCCTTTTATAGAAATTTGATGTTTATTTTTCATTAGTATAGATACTATATTTATTTCATTATTAGAAACAAGATTTTGAAGACAATATTTTCTTCTTCAATTTTTTTTATAGATATTGAAAGATTTTGAGAATTCTTTTGAAATGGAAAATCCAACATTTAACTGTTCATTAATAGTGGATATCCAGAAAACTTTTCCAGCTCTGAATAACATTATATGAATAAATAATTTCAGGATAAGTTTTTTTAAACATAGAGTGTGAAGTTAGAGAGTGTTGAACTTAAATTTTACCATATTTATATTGTTCGGATGACTATTTCAAAACCGAATTGAATTTTCAAGCTGGAATTCTATTTGGATTTCATATTCCTAAGAAATAAAGTGATTTACGAAGAATTCTTAGGTCAGGTAACTTCTGCATTTTAGAATTAAAATGTATATGAAATATTTACATAATTTTTACTTGGGCGTGTAAAAAATTTTAGAATCTAATAAATATTTTAGTCTTACAGTCTTTATAAAACAATATAATTATAATTATATAAAAATAATGTAAAATATAATATAAAATATAAAAAATCAATATACTAATGTTAGCAAAGACTAATCTGACTGTCCCCGACACCAAATTTACCGAAATTCTACTTATCTCCTTTGTTCACTTCACACTTCAAGCCAATTCCACTCATCATCAGGGATTGGTTATTAAGTATTTTACATTTATAGAATAAATCATCAAATACAAATCTTTCAAGATGACACAAACATTTATTTCGTAATTTAAAGACAGTAAATAAAAAATAAAACTCGAGAGTGATTATAATAAATTTATGTGAAATATATCTCTAGAACAAGTTTCACAGTTATCCGAATGATATTTAAATAAAATTGTTCTAATACGATCTTTCTGATTGGTTAATAATTTTGTTTATAAAATATTACGTAAATTAGAATTCAAAATTGTACTTATGTCGACAGTTCTGAGTTAAATTAATAAATATTTTTATCAGTCTTGCAGTCTTTATGATATAATTTATTAGCTAAAATAATGACAGTCAGATTGTTCTTGTTTATGTTTATTCCAGTAGAATCTGAAATAAAACTTATCATTACAATAAATTGTATTAAAAATGAAAAATAAAAATAAAATAATAAATAAAATAAAAATAATAAAAGTGAAACCGTAGCGGTTCGAAACGTCGGACACTAAGGTAATTCTAAATTTAAGGTGGTGAGGGCAGTCAGGTTGTCCTTTACTAACACAGAATATTACTTTTATTATTTTTATTTTATTTATTATTTTATTTTTATTTTTCATTTTTAATACAATTTATTGTAGTAATAAGTTTTATTTCAGATTCTACAGGGGTGAACATAAACAAAGACAGGCTGACTGTCATTATTTTAGCTAATATATTATATTATAAAAACTGTACGACTGATAAAAATATTTATTAATTTTATTACGTAAGTTAAAGAATCCGTTTTCGATTCTTAATCATTTATAAATATAGGAAATTTTTCTAAATCCATAAATTCAAATGAAAAACTTATATCATTGTAAGCGTATTAATAAACACTTGTTTTTCCCGCGTCTTACCAACAACGATCTACAGAGTCGGTGAGACGCGCGCATTACAAGGTGCCTCGCGATCTCTCCGCCAGGTGTCTCTACCGATCCCTTCGACAATGATTTACCCGGACGGGCGCGCGCGCACTTGCCATTGCTAATGCGCGATAGACTTGGCACTTCGCCTATATGCGGGCGCAAAAAGTGCGCTCGATTCGTGCAACGAGACCTCGGTTGCCGAATGGGGAGGGGGTAGAGAAGAAGGATACATTAGACACACACGCGCGCGCGCGCGCGCGCGTGGACATACATATACACAAATGCCATTTTTGCAAAGGGAAATCTTGCAACGGCGCGCTGTGTGTGCGAACATTTCAAGCCACGGCTACGATATTATAAATAATTGTTTATTCGTGGAATGAACAGTCGTAGTCGACGTGGAGTCGCTGTTAACCGCGTTAATTAGACGTAAGCTAATGAGATAGCGCCACCGTCGAGGAATCAAAGCAGCGCGCTCGCTTCCTTATATCATTTTTTAATGCCTTTTACGAATTGCCTTGTCACACGGATTTTGGAACAAATCGAGATAAACACGGATTAACAAAAATAGTTCTCGCGATAACGGATTTATAGAGACGCTTATTTTAATATCTCTGCTAATTTTTTTTCAAAGGTTCATTTACGTTGTTCCATTAAAATCGAACAGATTGATTGCATGGGTTTAGTATTTCATGATATTGATTATCAGCTATTTTTAACTTTTTATTTAAAATGTTTAGAAACTCCCGATGCCAGTGTTTCTCAGCGTGCGGTCACGTTACACAGTGGGAAATTCGAGTAATACTATTTCTTATTTATTGCTTCTATTCCATTGTATGCTTCAAAAATTTACTTTTCATATTTAATAATTTTCTGAATTTTTTCCTAATCGTTACAAGATCCTTTGCTGAATATTTTAATTTTTTAATATTAATAATTTCATATATTTATTTGCTAATATGGCTCTAAAGGTCATGCAGACAAGCAGAAAAAGACTGGTAATATAGGTAGATTGAATTAGCTGAACTATTATCTTCTGGAAATATTGTTTATAATAAAAAATAAAATTATTCAATAAAATATTAATTTCTTCGAAACAAAATGAAGAAGGTTTGATATTGATATAACGGTAATCAAAATAGTACACAAATATCAGACTCTGAGTGCCCTTTTGAAATTCGTTATTTTTCGTTAAAACTTTTTATAGTTTTCATGAATTCTTCTCACAATTGTCTTCTCTATGTTAATAGCTGTAGAATTTCTTTACATGCAATACCAATTCGAATGAGACCGAATCTTGTATCGTGTGCGAATGTACTGTGATCTTTTAAAAAGGCGTTTCTTAGCATCATCGCCAAGGCATTCGATCATGACTTTACAAATTTCACATTTATAAATTCTATATATAGGAAACCTTCTCGATGCTCCACCATCTTTTCCATCGTCTTGTAACACAGCTCAACAGCGCGAGAAGCCCTCCTGCCACACTTTCCCGTCCCGCGGCGCTCAAGATTCATATATACATAAATACTTACATAGATACATACATACATACATACATACATACATACATACATGCATACATACACACACGTACACACATATATATACACGCACACACAATCAGCCTTTCTCATAGATAGGAATTCCGCAAGGTCAGGTCAGATCCGATCATCGCCCGCGCGCGCGCTCGCGCTAGTGCTTACTTGAAATAGACCGCGTCGCCCTTGCCGCGCTGCTGCTGATGTGGCTGCATACACCGTAAGGTGTATATATATATAGTATATATATATATATAGTAATACGAGTACACCAGCTAGAGAGCCCATCATCGCCCATCGCTATAATATATATATATATATATATATATATATATATATATATATATATATATATATATATATATATACTCATCAGCAGGAACTTGCGCGGATGCGAGAAGGGAAAAAAGGCCGTAATAATTTCCATCCCTACCCCTTTCTCTCTCTCTCTCTCTCTCTCTGTCTCTCGTCAGTCGTTCCTTCTCCTCCCATCCTTATCCTCAGCTGTTACGCGAGAACGCGCATCGCGGCCCGCGGGAGAAGAAGAAGAAGAAGAACGTAAGGTGGAGGGAAGGGAGAGAAGGGAGGGAAGCTATGCGGCGCCGCGGTGGCCTCTCCTTCCTTCGCCCGTATTATCTGGGTTTAGGTGCGGCTAATGCATCCCGTTATACCGAATCTCGTTCCAGAACTAAGGAGCGAGAGCGAGAGAGAGAGAGGCAGGTGAGCGCAGGTAACTATATATAGTTATACGAGAATACCGAGACCTAACCTGGGCGACGTTAGCAACACGCTCGACTCTCCGCGCTCGCCCAGCGCGCGCGCAGCGCGAAGGTCTAGGCTAGGCCGGCATTCAAGGTCGCGCTGACGAGAGAGCCCGGGATATATTCGCGCTCTTACCTTCTCCTTCATCTCTCTCTCTCTCTCTCTCTCTCTCTCTCTCTCTCTCTCTCTTCTTGCCCCCTCCCCCCACCTTACTGCCTTCTCCGTCTATGGCCTATACAGGAGTGCCGCAACGCTGCGCGCCCTTTACTTCCCCCTCTCGCGGTCGCGGTGGCCGACATAGCGCGCCGTGCACCGGCAGGCGAAATACACTTCCGCGTTGTGTATATATATATATATATATATGTATGTATAATAGCGGCTGTGGAAGGTACGGAAGCCGCATCGCCTAGCCGTGCGTCGTCGACAGGTGGCGGCAAAGTTGGCCTAGCGTCCGAGACGGGAATTACTCGAGGAATTGCCGTAGGTTAGTGTTAGAGAGAGAGAGAGAGAGAGAGAGAGATGGCGAGAACGAGAGGAGGTATTGTTTTTTATTCGTCTTCTCGTTGTATTTCAAACTCTCTTTGCTTTCGTTTACGGATAGAGGAATGCAATAGTCGCGCTCATCGGCATCAGGTGGATGTTTTATTGATTTGAATATATATATATATATATATATATATATACACATAGGGGACACAGTAAGATAATTGAGAATCTGAGTGCAGCCAGTAAATTATATTTATATACGTATGAGTTGATGAACGAGAGAAATATGATTGATGGAGGATAGCACAGAAAGGTATTCGACCGTTGTCTGATCAATGCCGATCATCATTCTACTTAAAAGTTTTTTCAACCAACTTTTACATTTCTGAACTATATATATATATATATATATATATATATATATATATATATATATATATATATATATATATATATATATATATACATATACAGACGATCGATCAGAAACCGACATATTTCGCTTGAATTTCATACGTCGTGGTTTATGAATTTAATATGGTTCCCTCTACCTTTGCCATGTATTTTCGCATTTTTCTCGAGAACATACGGAGTCGAACGAAGAGAGATCGTATGTATATTTAGCAAGGACGAAAATAGAAAGTCCGATAGTTCGAGAAATGCCCGATGCCACAGGAGATGAATTTTAAAGTTTTCAGAGAGGAATATGCGCACAGAGTTGTCAATAAGGGATTTTTCGCGAATTATACGAAAGAACTGAGAGGATTGTGGGATGAATTTGAAGAGTACACTGATCGGATCGTGTGTGGGCAAGTGGAGGGAGGGCGGGCTGAAAAAGTTTGGCACTTTTGAAAATGTTTTTTCCCTTATGGCGTACCTTATCGAGTAATTTCAATATTTAATGAACAAAATCAGTCGTCTAATTCACCAGCAATTGATTATATAGTCAGCGTTTTACTTTATCTGATATTTTAGAATATAGACGAAGATACTCGGTAACCACAGAGCGTTATTTTTGTATAATTCTGAAAAGCTGTAGGATCGAGGGACTCGCTTTCCGGCGATCGATGCTGGCAGTAGTTATCCGTATTTCAGTAGCTCGATGCTCGATATTGAAGTCCAATCCATGATTTGCGCAGTCAGCTCGCAATGACTCATAAGATTATTTATATACAGGAAAATCTTTATAACATTGGTCATAATCTATGGATTGGCACAATTTTAATCTAATTTCTAATTAACCACGTCTGAAAAAAACCGAATCATAACTTTTAACGATTTGAGGTTATGATAATGGGTTCTCCTGTTCCCTCTTTGAGCAAACAATTCGATAAATTATCCTATTTACTGCAGAGTTTTTCCCCCAAGCTATTCGCTACAGCGATTATATTTTCATGTAGCAACTGTTCATCCAAAGATTTCCATTCTGTATCCGTTCTTAAGTTCTGAATAGAAGAGTAAAACGTGGGACTCCAATCGCCAAAAATAAATCCATCGTATACGTGATTTACGAAATTTCAACATTTGATGCGTACGTAATCCGAGTTGAAGGAAAATCCAACGTATAGGATTGACATTTCCGAGGGAATAGCTAAATATAAACCTAAAACTATAAATAAATCTAACATTCACAAAACTATATATATATATATATATATATATATATATATATATATATATATATATATATATATATATACAACATTGGTGAACCATAATCTTTTCAGACGAAGTTGGATAAATCATCCTCTCTAATACTAGAAATATCAAATATTACATGATTGCTCGAACGTATGCCGTGTATTTATATGTACAGCTGGTTTAAAACGTAACATACGCTCCCGGAACAGGAACTTACGTCCTTCTCTCCTCTATGCCGGCCTTGGAGTTTCGCCTCTCCTCTCGTAGAAACCTCCGCTGTCCCCACTCACTCCTCTTCTGCCTCTCTCTCTCTCTCTCTCTCTCTCTATTTCTCTAATCTACGACCGCTATATAAGAGAAGCACAAGAATAATGAGCATATAGCTCGTAAAGCGGAAAACTCTCGCGGATCTCCGCAGGAATATGCCACTCGTTGCGAAGGACTTGTAGCCTTGTAAACGTGTGTGCGTGTGTGCGTTGTGCGTCTATGCGCATGTATATATCTATGTTGCTGCGCGGACAAACAAATTACGTCCGCGCGAGCGCATTGAAAAACTTATTACATTTTGCGATTTCTCGCCTGGTACTTCGAATAATTCTCTCCACAACCGCGGCGAGCTAAACAGTTTTGGTCTATGCATTTTCTTTTTCACTTCTTCCTCGTGTCCTTTATTTTTTTTTATTTTTTATTTTTTCAAATTTGAGGGAATGAGTTTTACCTCAGGAGTGCGTCTCGGCGACACATCTCGGCGAATAATTTAGCCTTTGAAATAGATTTCTGCATTTTACCATTATAATTATCTGTACCTAAGATAGACACGGATACTTTCAACACATGTAAGCGCAGAGAGCGTGAATTGAAGTGAAATTATTAAATATAAATTACAATAGGCATTTTAAATTAAGTTATTTATAATCGATACTATATACGATCGATGTATTTGCAAAAAAAAAAAAAAAAAAAAAAACACGTATCTTAATTTTATGCTATCAAGTAATGTGAGAATAAAAATATTATTATAATTTTTGTAGCCAAGTGTAATGGCAGGGTTTAGCTATAAATTTGGCATCAGCTCATGGTTATAAAATGAAAGTGCGCAAAGTTAGCCACTTCATATCTGATGCCTCGCATATTCATATGCATATTTAGTCAGGATATAAGTAGCCGATGCGCACTACCTATAAATCATTCTTACGGTAAATTATACAATAAATTTAGCAAAGAAAAAAGAAAAAAGAAACATATAGCATCCACACGTATATACACAAGATACGCTTCGGTCACGGCTCTGCTGGAATTCGTTGGTGAATTATACAAAGACTATATATAGTGGTGAATGAATCCCACTGCTTTTTTTGCACATATCTTTTTATTTAGGTAAAGTTGCATATGTAATTCTATAATTTTCTTCTTTCGTTTAAAAGCACGATAAATTATTGACTGAACTTTCTTTTATCATCCACTAGATCTGATAATATTTTTTTTGATCGACAATAATGACATCATAGTTATTATTCCTTAGTCCTTTATATACTCGTATGTCGTCTTAAAATTTAATAAAACAATTTAGAAGGAATGTAAACGTCATTTACATAAATAATTATCATAATTCTGTACTAACTTAATGCAGAATACAATTGTTTGAGATATATGCCAGTGCCGATTATACAAAAACAAAAAAAAATCACCGAGATATCATTTTATGTGATTTTTCATCTTTGAAAAACTTTTCCTGTCCAATAACACAGATGTACACACAAATAGGGTCTCCCATTTTATCCTGCACTCACTGAAATAAGCAGTTTAAGAAAAAGCTGTAGAGATCCAGATTTCAGGAAATCAAAGAGGCAATCCGAATAACTGCTGAGACAATTTTAAGCTCCGAGCTTAAGTACAAGGACTTGGTAAGACCGACGAACTTCTTTGGTGCATTTCTTGAAATTGTATCCCCTTGATTTCTTTTCCTTTGGCTGCTTAATTTTTGTACCAGAAATGTTTTCGATTTTGATTAATAGTTTAGAAATGCGAATAGACTCAAAATAAGGCATTAAAATGAAATTTGATCTATCCCTGGTTCATTATATATAGTTCTTAGGTATCGCATGTTTTAGATAATCAATGCAAATTATTTGTGACTTGTGTAACATACACAAACAAAAACATTTGTTTTACTTTATACATAATGCATGCTCAAATATTCACTCGATTCTCAAATATTCTTAATTTCCTAAACTAATCTTTACTATATACATAAAAGCTTTACTAAATTGGAAACAGATAGTGATCAAGCTGTAGACAATGAGGTGAAACGCCTGCGCTTCTTTTTCAAAAAGTACTAAGGTTATGACAAAAGCGTTTTGGTCTCCTATGCTGGGGTTGGGCTGACAAAAATATAGTAGATAAAGTGACATTAACTATTCAAATTCTCGATTTTACTTTTTTATTATAGTCCTAAAATTCATATCCGAAAGACCAGAATATATTTAAGAAATCATTGATTTATATCATTTGAATGCACCGAGAAACTCCTGTCTCGCCGATAGATCGAGGTACATGCAAAGATTTGAAAGCGCGTGCGCGCGCGTGTGTGTGTGTGTGTGTGTGAGAGAGAGAGGGAGATAATCTTCTTTTTCATTATATTCGTTTTGAATCAAAGAGTAAAAGTTTCTAAAAAACTTAATTTTTGGGTACTATTGTGGTGATTTAGAAAGCTTAAATGTATGCAAAACCTAAATATAATATTTTATGTTAATATTAATTAGCCTATCTTTAACGAACATCTTAAGCTGTAGCTTGAGATCCCTTTAACTTATAATAAAAATTCTGAGGCAAGAAGTATTTAGATTGATTTTATTATATCTTAATTTGTAATAACAATTTTTTGAATTTTACTAAAATCTAGCTAGATTTTAGTAAAGGAGAAAATATAAATATAATGTTGTCTGCATCATTATATCTGAATAAGGAATACCTATTTTTTCAATTATAATCTATATTCAACAGTTTTTGAAATAATTAAATTGCTATCACTAATTTATTTAAAAATTCCTAAATGTTTGACCTTCAAAGCTCGTGTTCAAGAGTTTAAACCCTTCTATATCGCTCTTAAACTGCGAATACGTATCTTCCATATATATAAAAACCGCCTTATCTCTTCACGACCAGTCTTCGATCCGTATACGAGTTTAGCAGGTTCGTTGGTTTTTATATTTTGCGTAATCTTAAAATATAATTAGATATACTCCATCCAAGACCGAGCGCCCCCTAGGCGCCGCTCTCTCTCCTCGATATTTATCTGGAAAAGTATACATAGAGCGTGCTATAGCTATATTTTGTAGCTCTCGTCTCGCTGAAAAATCGATGTTTCCATCACGTGGAGCGGGATGGGGCCGGAGAGACAATACGCGTCTGTTAACGTCCGAAAAACCGGTAAAAAGTAAAAGAACTTTGCGGATGCGGGTTACAGGAAAAACTTGCGGCGCGTCCTGATGGCGCTTCCTTTGCCGGGACAAGTGACCCTTTGTTATATCTATTGATTTCGCATAGTAGAACTCGAACTGGTCTTTTATTATCTATGAATGAAAAAGGTTAAAGAAATAATACGTAAATGCCAGTCATCCACTGGATAGACATAAAATTTTTTCGCTTAATATATCTACACGTATGCATCCACTTGTATTTGTATAAAAAACATTTGTTGAGCAATATGTAAATAGTTAGCATATTTTAAATATAGTATGTAGCCTTTCTCGTCAATGACGATCCGTTGTTATTCTTTATTTTATTTCATTGGAAAACGAAATTCTTTACCTACACACACAGAAGTGCGCGCGCTCATACACAGAATTATATACCGTATGTATCACAAAATTTATTCCTTTGATTCATACATTTCATGCACAATTACATATTCCATTTTTCCAAATTCCCCTTTTCTCCTTTTCTCATTTTTGAACGGATCGTGCATTTCGAAAATAAGTATGACTAAGTAATCAAACAGTACAAAGAAAATAATCATTTCTTCAAAATGAGAAAAATTCACTTTCGGATGTAGAGTGGAATTTTTTCGACGATTAAGGGTCAGAAAAAAGTCGGAACTGTCTGTGATTACTACCTCTCGTAAACTGTAATTCCTCTTTCTACGGGCGGCGTTCGTCGGGTCTTGGTGTTACATGGGATCACAGCGGCGACGACCATGGATTGTCTGACGCTTCGGACTGTATTTAATTTGCCTAAAATTAATCAATCTAGCCTTGGACGACCCAGTGTGCGATTCTGGAGAACAGCCAGAGTTGTTCATCACCAACGGGCTACCCTTGATGGACAAGTCATAACAGTGTTGGAAAGACTTGGTCATGCTGCCCTGTTAATCATCAATGGCCGGGAGCAGATAACATAAGGCTCATATATATATATATATATATATATATATATATATATATATATATATATATAGCCTCTTCCTAGAGAAGAGTATCAGACTATAAGACGTCAAAACATTACCGATATAGCCCACTATATCAACAGACAAAGAAGCCGTTTGTCATCGTCTTTCTCTCTATCTCCGTGTCGTCGTGCGCCGAACACTACCTGTGGCTGCAAAATTGACATTATCACTGATATCAAGGAAGAAACAGAAAAAGCGAGAATAACCTGAAGCTTAATATTACTGAAAGAAATGTCAGTATGTATACGATAAAAGGAAAAAGAACATTTTGCCTGACCGAAAACAGGGTGGGCCGCTATTGATTGATTATGTTTATGCAACCAGCCAAAGATACCATGCCTATGTTGCATAGAAAGCCAAGATAGATGCCTGGAATCCAATGGTGCCTAAGGACATAAATGCCTATCTAACACGTTAGCCAATGTCCCACGCGTAGAGGAACTCACCCCCTTCCAGGTATGAACCGTACATGACATTTTATTGCAAGTATTGATAGCTGGAAAATATTTATCTAATATGCGTGTCTGGATGGTTACTTTGCCTCCTCGATAATATATCGACACTGAGATTGACGCAACTATTTACGGACGAGGCAACAATTATTTTTCAGAAACAGAAAGAACGGTGACAGAAAGCACATCGTTTTCTTCACTTGATATGACGGGGCCGATGGGATAGTTATTAGTCACTGTACGTCGCCGCCATCGAGATGACCACTCTATAATGCTAATTTTATTGAACGCACGTACTGCTTTAGTACCTCAAAGAATACTTTTCCAGAGGTTTGATTATGTTGTTCATCTCTGGATGGAGTTTTGAACTACTCAGGATTATGGGAGGAATAAAGAAGGGAGATCCGTTTTTCCTGATTCTCTTCAACATTAACAAAGATTGTCTACTATGATCACTAACGTAAAGAATTAGATACGAGATTTAACAATGAGTAATAGTCTGATATTTTCGTTTGCCAACTGACTATATTTTTAAGGAAGAAATTTGAATAAATAATTCATCAATTTAAATAATCAGAGTAAAAAAATTGTTTAAGGAATGAAAAGACCAATATTTCACAAAGTAAGTATACTTATTAAGGCCCCAACTTTAAAAGTCGATTTTATCTGTTTTTTTCTCAAATTGGTCTCCTATGTTTTTTCTTCGATCATTGAGTTTGCAAAATATTGTAGTGTATATAAGGTTATTACTGTTTACCTGTTAGATGGATTCTGAAGGAGATATTGGAAAAACATATTGTGTAGAACTTTTTTTTTTAATAATTATTTTTAAGCTAAGAAATACAGTAACTTTAACATAGATTTATGAGTATTAAGAAAATATATACCGATTGACGCGGTGAAAGAAATCTAATTTGTGAAAGACCTGGTACGTCTTATTCGTCTCAGTCTTCACGCTATCTGATCCGTACTGTGAAGCAGCTCACAGATCAAGAGATCTTGCCAAATATTATTGACCTGGCCACGGTTGATAGAAATCGACGTTACCCTCACTACAGTCTACCCATATCAGCAATATATCAGTTAGAGGTTTCCCCAAAATTTCTCTTGTAAATACGACTCATTTTAGATTTATAAATGAGTAACGTTACGAAGGGAAACGTAGTTTCCGCAGCTGAAAAAAATAATTAAATTTTATCTTTTATTGTCTCATCGTGAAAAAATGGAGTATTTCAAATAATTAAAATATTATTGATTTATAAAAATATACTTAGTTCATCTATATTTTTATTAATCAACCAGTTTTCTAATTATCCTCTATTTTGTATTTGCAAATTGCAGTAAAATTACTTTTTGGCTCAAAATTAAGCTATGACTATAGTGATAAATTAATCTCACCACGAGTTTTTGCGTGGAAACTCTCTATTTTCCATTATCAACGCGAATCTATAATTCTGCTGTACTGAAAATTTCAAGTCTTATTTATTCTTCTTGTTCATTTAATTATTTAAGATTTCAACATTTTTCAGTTGTTATTGTAGTTCTAATGTATAAATTGTACACTTCTTGTATATTGGGGACAATAGCAGTGGTAGAAATATATAGGTACGTAGACGTGGACTAACGAACATAAGCACAGATACTAAGCACCCTTGCCTAAGCACACATACGTACAAACAGATTGGTATGTATCCAATTATTCTACTGAGATATGTTGCTAATAAATGCGGTAGATATATAGTTATTTACGCTCGTTTCGACTGATGGCTCGTAAATCAACATGTCATGTAACGCAGTTTCATATATAAGAAATATATTGAATAATAAATATAGTATTATCATCATTATGAATATAAAGTAGACAATATGTTGAGTAAATCATTTATTTATTACCATGATCTCCGTATTTATTTATTTCAACAATTATTAAAGTTGATGAAGTTTTATTCTAGTATCCTGACTTCTAGAACCAAAATTTGACATTAGCTATAGAAACGATACTCGAATATTATAATTTTAAATTAAATAAAAATAATTCACTATAAATATCTTTATATTTTCACAATTTAGTATAAAACTATAAATTGGGCAGAGTAGGAAATAATAAAAAGAATTACTGTTCGTAAGATGGATAAAATATACAGACCTAAAGTATAACTAAAAATAATTGAAGGCTAAAAACACAAAAAATAAAAAAAGATTTTACAATTAATTTTTCTCCATTAAAATCATTTAGAAGTTTTTATTTCCGTTAAGAGCTACAATAATTTTATTCTCTACATATAAGAATTTTGACACACATAAATGAATTATTACTGCTATTTTTACCTCGTATACTGTATCTGTGTAGAACCAGATATAACTTACAACTTCTGTGGGATCGATAAGCCAGGGCAATGGACTGGCTGCTGCTGTTATAAGAATAGATATAAAAGCAATTATTCGTGCATAAATAAAATTATAAAAAAAACCGTATTGCTTAACATTATTTAAAAATTATGAATGCATGATATGAAAAATTGCGTCAAATGAATATTAAGAAACGTTTTTTTAATGATTTTATTGATGCGCTATTCGCTTGAAAACTAAGTTTGAAAATTAATTTTGTCAACCTCGAATAAATTTATACGATTTCAAATTGATATGGAATTGATTTTAAATTCATTCCAAATGGTTTAAGGTGCCTATTTATTCGTCTAGATTTGCAACGATTTCAGCTCAGTCTTTGTTGTTGTCAATGATATAAATGATTGAAAAATTCTAATATTATTCCCAATGTCTTTATGGATAAAATTATTGGAATGATTTAGTATCTGATTTCATAACGATGATTTCCCGGGGTAAAATAAAGCATTAGGACGGCACTACTGTTCACGCACAAAGTCTGCCAATTAATCTGGCAGTCTTCTGCCGCCGTCCAGCTCAGCAATAATTTAGCGCTCCCTTTTTGCGCGAGCATTCCTTTCGCGCCCGTGTACAATGCATACGAAAAAGTCCATCCGTGTCAGGTCTTTTACGCGACATTCGATTCCTCGTTACTTCGACGTCCGTTCCATTATAATATACTTATTGTATACACAAAGCGACTTCCTTCCTACTCGTTTCTCGACAGTGGGACTGTCGAACTTCTGAAGTTCTCCGGCGTCCTCTGTTATTCTTCCACTTTATTCCATACCGCGAAACTGCCTCGGCTGCTTTACTTCTTATTTTTGTTTTTATTCCCTTCCGTAATATTATATATATATATATATATATATATATATATATATATATATATATATACAATTGCTTTACACTCGAAACTACGGTACTTCTGGCTTCTTCGTTGTTTTGCTACGCTAATGCATTTTATATAGAGAGTTTAAGATGAAAATTTCAAAGGATCGGGTAATTAAATATGCGTAGATTATCATTTTAATTAAGCAACGTTATTCTGAAATAACGTTGCTTAACGAAAGTTTGGAACGAATCAAGATTCTTCTTCGGTAAACACTTTTTACATTTATGTAAAGAAGCCGTAATTGTATGAAAGGGAGTTCTCTTATGTGACACGTCGAGAAACTTTTTTATCCAAAATTACTACTTGATCGCATATCGTTATATATCTTCGGCCAGCCGAGGAGCTATATTTAATTACAAAAATAATAGAACCCATTCACGAGCAAAATATAAATTCGAAAAAGGTTTCTCGATTTCATCTCATTGATAATTCCACGCTTCGAGTCTTCAATAAGGATTTAAAAAGTGTTTTTTTTTTGTATATCTACGGTATTCTTTAAAAAAAAAATCAATTTTACGAATAACAGCAGAGACAGCAAATATGTGAGCTCTCCGATTGGGTTCCACCAACGGGACGCGTCGATACGGATTTTTTTTTCCCGAGATCATCATAAAGTAACTATAAATAACAGTAAATTTATACGATCCAGTGTGTGTAAGAAAAGGGCACTGAAACTGGGCCCACAGCTAACTGTACACGTGCCGGAGCAAAAGGTGAAGGGAAAAACCCCATCGTTGTCTGTACGGCGACGCGCTGCTGGGGTCGCGGTACGGACAACGCTAGTCACCTCCGAGGCATTGAAGAAATTTCGTTTACGGAGAGTCATCGGCCGAGATAGAGCTGCATAGGCTGTTGTGTGGAAACGACCTCGATTGACTCCTATCTGTAACAAATGTAAAATTATAGCTAAATTAATATTATAGTTGTTATATTAATACAGAATTCCTAGCAGATTCCATAAAAAAGAAATACGACCGGAAGATCTAAAGACTTGCTTTTGTACACTGCAGATAACTATATTAAAAAGAGTGTGTATAAATAATTTATTGGAATTGATTCAGTTGAATTAATTAGCTCGACATTTCATTATCATTGCGAAATAATATTTTATAACGATTTCATCGAGCACAATACTTTCAACATTTCCTATATTTAAATACAAAATAACTTACTTATTGATCATTTATCACAGTTCAGTAAAGAATCTTTTACGTTTTTCAGTGCTTTGAAAAATGTTCTATATATAACAATCCAACTTTTACAAGTATTAATTAATTAACCGCGTATTCATTTTGCATTGCAACAAAATTTCAAGTAGATTCATAAAACGATGCAGATATGAGAATATTTCAAATACTTTGGTTATCAAATTAAAATCTTCTCTTCTCCACATCGCCTGCGGAATTCACTTGAAACATTGCACAGCAATGTAAAATTGATGTAAATGAAGAATGGGATTAAGGAAAATTTGGATTGATTTTATGCTTACGCATAATCTTATTTCAAATGGTCGATTTGTAACAATTGACTTCGACAGACCCTTAAATAGAAATTTTTTTACTTATTAGATACAATAAGCTCTTAATAAAGATTTAATTTTTAAGCTACTGCTGTCCCTTACTTTGCAACAAAAAAAAACATTTCATCGACGGTAAATCGGACATTTATACGAATAAAAGTTTATCCTTTCCCCTTGCGCTGGCCATTGCGTATATAGAAAAATGAGGAAAAAGTCAAACGTCTTCAAAAGAGTTCCTCTACAATATCTACTAGTATACGGAATTTAAACCAACTTTTATCCCCTCCCCTGCCTTCTGAGCAACTTTTTCAATGAGCCCAAACTTTTTCCAGTACTATATATCTGGATACATGTACACAAACACACACGTATACATGTGTATAAAGTGAAAAGTGCATATGTGTACATTCGCGTGTACTGCAGGAGGCATTTTATTTTGAAGCTGTCGGGAAGTACGTATAAAATATATTGTTTTACAAGGAACCGAAACCACTTTTGCGATCTCTGATGTTCTTTTATTGCGCGGCAGGGGGCGCTGAGGGTATGGGTGGAATTTCATTTCGCGATATACGATCGCGTCGGCGAGTCGCCAGCCTTATATATATACAGGGTAGAGAATTTCACCGATCGTTGCTAATTGTACTTCCTATACATACGTACGTACGTACATACATAGAGGAAGGCTTTTTCTCAAGATCATTGAAATGTTCGTGCAACGAAACAGCGGAGATGCAGAAACTCCGGGACGGTCGTGTTCGCAATCATAGTCGGTGGGTGGTGCGAGGAGGGGTTTGGGGGAAAATCGAATTTTCGGCGAAAAGCCCGAAAGTTCCCGTTACAAATCTTCATCCCTGAATATTCAACGAGAGCTCGACGGCCGTAAAGCTGGATTAAGATGTTGCCCTCTTCTTTGTTAACCGACTCCCCCGCCCCTCTATTACCCAGCCTCACCCGCTGACTCTCTATCCACCCCAGAAGCGAGGACACGAGGTTCTCTTTATTTTCGTCCTTGCTAAAATTCTGATAGCCTCATTTATCGCTTTATTCTATGTCTCTGTTTTCGTCCTATAAGCGAATAACTTTGCCCAACCTCTTGTAGATCCAACCCCCCCGACCCCTCCACCGTAGCGCTTTTGACGAATTTCGTTAGTTCTTTATGTCAGTATAGGCGGAGCGAAATCACAAACGCGTTTATCGTCTGAAAAACAAGTTGTTGCGATCGTAGCTACGAATCGCTTGGTTTTTCTGAAAAGGGGAGGAGGGTCTGAAAAGCGATCGAAGCGCCTATGGTCAAAATATAATCGCATCGCTCGAATGATTTTCATATAATACTTTGCAATTATTTATTAAATGAATTTTTTTAATTTCTGGGTCGTCATTTTTAAAATTTTTAAGGATTACGGTAACAACAATTAGTCATAATTTTCATGCTTTTGAAGAGCCCAGTATAGAGTATCTGAAAAAGATGGATTAGATTTGGCATCACATAAAGAAGAACCTCCAATCATGTAACAAATTCGACAAATATAACATAATTAGAGTTAACAATTTTCAGACCAACAGCTTACATTTATTTTTAATTTCTGAATATAGCCCATTTATCGGTACAATTTTTATTTATTACTTTATTTATTTCATTAAGTTACGTATATTCCTCGGCATATGTGTGACTTTCACTGTGAGCTTGATCAGGTTCGAACTATATGTTTAATCATTAAAGTCAGACTATGCACGTGGCGAGTATTTGGTTGGTTCCTTGTGCAAGACTTCTCTAATCAATTGATTATATGCAATAAGATCTCGTCCATTGTGCCTAAATTATGAAAGGGGTTAAAGAGACGGAGGTGTCAAGTATTTTCTTATGATCATTTGTCTACGCGAAAAACCTACATATATAGCAAAATTCATTTAAAATATCCTACACCCGAGATGGAATTTAATAGGAAAAAAAACGTTAGAATAGTTTTATATATCAATATGTCTGCATGTGTATGCTATAAATTTTAATTTTAGAAATATGAACTTATTATAGTAAATAAATTGTTATTTCCAACTGTTAAGTAGCTAAAAAGAATGGAAGTGAAAAAAAATTCGTATCATTTACTTTAAACGTGAAACAAAATTGGAAGAATTAAATTGAGATTTCCAAGGCATGCTTTGTAAGAACCATGTTTCTTTAATAATTGTAAGTTACTTAATACTTAAGTGGTACTTTAGCGTTAGGAAAAGTTATAAATGTACACACATGGTTTTTGTAAATTTTTTCGGTCACTCGCTGTTCGATTAACCTTAAATAATATAAAAACAACTACCATTATAGTTTTCCTGTCCTAATATACCGAAATACTGACAAATCCACAAAATGTATTTTACTACACTTTACTACTACAAAGTCACGATCCATACGAAATTAATTAGAGATTCCACTGTATTTATATCGGACGATTCATTAACAATTTTTTCCTCTCAACTTCGCTCTACTGTTCCGTTTGATTTTATCAGTTTTCTTGTCTTCCGTTTGCGTTCGTTGTATAACAGCGATCGGCGCGGGGTGGCTCCGTTGGATATTTTGCATTGAGCTCTCCTGCTTTCTAAAATTCTTCTTCTTGTGCTTCTTCTTCTTCTTCTTCTTTTTCTTCTTCTTCGTCTTCTATCGTCTACTTGTTATTTACTCGGTGCATTTTATTATTCGAGCTTTTTCTCGATTTTTTCCGCAATTCCCTATTCTTCTCGCTCGCAAAGTTTCTCCCTGCGAACGATGAATGTCTTCTTAGCAACATATACATATATGTATATATACATATATATCTTGCAGTTTCTTCCCTTCCTCAATTTTACACGAATTTTTTTTTCGTCTGAAAGTAATATACACGTATACTTATCAAAAAATTGATAACTTTCACGAAAGACAATGTAAAGAGAAATTATAGAAAAATTGTATTTACGGTTCTCATTTGTTATCTGACCATTTTTATGAAACTCTCCTCCAAATAATGATCTCCTTGTTCAGCCTATAAATGTTAAAAACGTCTGCCAAGGTATATTTCATTCTTACCTATTTCTTTCTTTTTCTTTTTTTCTTTGTAATGAAAATAGTATAGTGCAGTCTAATTCGCAACTAAAAGTACAAGCTCGCAACTTTTAATTAAAAGCAGAGGATGTTCTAAAATATTTAAATTTAATTTACTTCTTACATCGCCTCAGAACCCTCTGTTGAAATTGGCGCTGACGCCATATGTTCACGTTCTATTATTTTAATAAAATAATTATTTCACCTTTTCTACAAATACAAAACATTATTTCTCATATTAGGAGAATATGTTTATATATATATATATATATATATATATATATATATATATATATATATATATAAGAGATGTATCCTGAGGAGCAAATGTCTGCTTTCAATTAGGAACGACGCGAGCGGGTACAAATTAATTCGCGGCCAAAATTTTCCCGGAATATCTCCTCCTCCCTCTCACCCTTACCGGGGCTACGTCGACAGCTAATCGATGACTAAAAGTGTCACAGGCGAGCGGGGGGCGGGAGGGGGGATTAGTCGAGAGAGCGCTGACTTTCCCCCTCGCACTTTTGCCCCGAAAGCAATTAACTATTTACCGAAAAACAAAATGCAGCCCCTCCGCACGCGGCTACTCCCCACCATCCCACGATTCTTTGTCTTTCTTTATTTTCGCGAATTTCTTTAACTGTAACTTAGCCTCCCTTTTCTGAAATAAGTAGTTCATATGTATGCTGCCTGTGTATTTTACTCTTTACTGCTTCGTGCACTTCTTTTACTCTTTCTCTCTACGCCTCTCTCTCTCTCTTTCTATCTTTCATTCCCTCCTTCCCTGCGTTTATACGACCTTCCCCTCCTGCTCGATTCCTTTCTGTTTTCCAGTGAGCGAGTTCTTTAAGCTCCCTACCTCCCCTTCCATAGTTCTCTCTCTCTCTCTCTCATTCTCTTGCTTTTTATCTTCCTTCCTCCTTTCTTGTTTATGTCTCTCTCTCCTCTATCTCCCTCTCTCTCTCTCTCTCTCTCTCTCTCTCTCTCTCTCTCTCTCTATCTCTCTCTATTCAATTTTATTTTTAACTTTATGGTTTAGCGCAAAACTGTAAAATAAATCCTACCGTTATTTAGCATTGTACTTATGCGGGTGTATAATACGTAACGGTTTTTTCTTCCTTTTATTGCAATAAAAATATTGCCCGGTAAAAGAATAGGTTTTTTCATACACACACCACACACACACATGTATTTTTTTGAGCTCTTTCGTTTTATTTGATTGTTTTTTTTCCTTTTCTTTTCTTTCCTTTTTCAATTTCTAACCGAATTCGACGTGTCATTTATTTTAAATTAACAATTTTCTCGTTACTTTACTTCCCTTATAGCAGAGCCATTCCCGCAACGTTCACTCGTCCTTTCATTATATTTCGTAAAATAATTGGGCACGAGAAACAGACAATATGCTGCGTTACTAATGAAATTGCAAAAATTATATAAATCATACATAAGAAAGAAAATTACAAAAGAGAACTGTATGGTATGCTCGTAATTCTATAAAAATCCATGTATTTGTTTATGAAAATGAAATAAAACACATCTGAAATATCCGCGCACCTAACAATATCAAATACATTTAGTATTATTCGCAATTTTCCAATTATTGTGAATTACATTTTTAAGAAAACCTATAGTCCTCTCGCTATATACACATGCCTGAACACACACGAACACACAATAGTTATTAAAGTCAAACAACAAAATTGGATCCTATTTCCTGTCGCCTCGCCCCCTCTACCTCGTCCGCCCATATAATCCACACCTTTCAATCCGATATAATACACCGAGGCAAAAAATAAAAGAAAGTAAAACAAAAAATAAAAAACAAAAAAAAAAGAATCCGAATTTTCGCCGCGTCCACCTATAATGTACTCGGCCTCGACTTGGGCGGAATTTGTTCAACAATTTACCCCTTCCCCGCGTCGCAGTACGTGACGCTTTTTCGAGAACCAATCGTCGTCCCTCGCGTCTTGGCTCATAATCTCCGTATCGAGTTATCCGACTTGCCCCCCCCCCCACTTCCCCCACCCCTCTTAACGTTTTCGGCGTCAGAGACCAGTCCTGCACCCATACATAGATACATACGTATATATATATATATATATATATATATATATATATATATATATACACACCAGCTGAATTAAATCTAAATCTGAATCTAAATCACTTTTTCCCTCCCTCCCGCTCTCCATCACTCCTCGCCCTGACGACGTCCGCGATTCCTCCATCGAGGGCGGTCGGGAGGAGGGAGGGATACTTTGCACGCGCGCGCGCGCGCGCATACGCACACACATGCATACCCACGCGCACACAGTTTCGCGATGGTTTTCTCCCCTGCCTCTGCTACCCCCTCTATCGCCACTCGTGCTCGTTCCTCTTTCGCGCGCGCGGGGCATCGCGGCGCTGGCGTTCTCGGTTGCCAGAGTGCAGCAGCATCGATTTACCCATAAAAATTCCCCGCGCTCGGCGAGAGAGAGGGAGAGAGAGGGAGAGAGAGAGAGAGAGCTCTATCACTCGGGCTATTACTTCCTGCCCGGGGTTTTCATCGCTCTCCGTGCACAGCCGATCCCTAAAGAGCCTCCTGGAATAAATACCCGGGAACGAGAGGTAGGGAGGGGGAGAGCGAAAAAGAGGGAGTTACAGGGAGAGAGGAAAAGAGAGAGAGAAAGAGAAAGAGAGTTGCTATTGTCTCCGTTTCCTACGTTTTTCCCTCCTTCTTTCCTTTTTTTCTATATTACCTTTTTTCTCTCACACTCTAATTCCCAGCCAGTTTTACGTGCTTTGGCGAGACTCTATACTCCCTTTCCTATAGCTTTGTCCTTATTCCTCTCTCTCTCTCTTTCTCTCTTTTCTTTATTTAGCTAAACGTCGATTTTGCTTGGCTTCTTAGCCGTTTTCGTTCTTTTATTTACGGCCGAGTATAGCGTTGGGCCCTTTTGCGTTAGGATTCGGTCGAGTGGACGATTTCCCGAGCGAGAAATTCGATTATTTTTTTTCTTCTTTTTCTTCTTGTGCTGCTTTTTCTTCTTCTTCTTCTTCTTCTGCTTCTTCTTCTGCTTCTTCTTCTTCTTCTTCTTCTTTTTCTTCTACTTCTTTTCCCTAGTTCACTTTGCCCCTTCGCGGTTTCTGTATGACGAAGCAATGTATATGCAATTGGTTTTTAGAGTACACATTGCTTTGGTTTGATTGTTTTAACATTTTGAGACACGCTGGGTTAAACTTTCAATTGAATTTCTTCTTATTTGTATAACAAAATTACAAAATTATTACGTAAGGTATTAGAAATATAAAACAATTTTAGCTTAGGCTGTTTTTATTTTTGCAAATAGAGTAATATTTCCATAAAAAATAATGTTGAATCAGTCTAGGCTTAATTTTCAAATTTTTCTAATTATAAGAAAAATTTCATATTTGTAATTAATTACCTTTCTAGACTGGGGCACCACTATAGCTGTCCGATCTTCGACTTAGCCTTGGTTCATATACCAATTTTCTATAGAGACGCATAAATCATAAATACCTGTCCTGCGCAAATTCAATAACTTGTTAAATTATTTCGCAAATAGTGCATGATGAAATAGTAATGTTCATTTTAATAAATAGTGAATTTAACAAAATATTTTCATTCTGATTGATAACTAATCCTGGATATCGAAATTTGATCTTAATACCGCACGAATAAAAATATCAGAGACCAGCTTCATTTTCTTTTATGAGCTTTCCATAAAAATAGGACGATGCTGTAAAATTTATCGGATCTGATGGATCTTTTACGATTTAAAATATTAAAGAACTTTAAAGCTCGATGTGCATTTTTTTCCCTTCAAAATCGATATTAATGTATTAATGATCGACTACATTGATAATAAGCCTTGTCAGTTGAACGGTCTCTTTTTATTAATTTAATTTAATAGAATATTTGAATTGATTATATATATATATATAGATCGGTGCTGTTAGCCTGAAGCATGCGCGTTTATTATCTAATAAATTAATCCACGAGCTTTACCGACATTAGAAAATAAACTTTTTCTTTCCAAGGCAGTACAAAATTAATTTTTTTTTATATCTAGATAGTTTGTTCATTGTAGTCGCACTTAATATCTTCTTTAACTATTGACAAAGAATGATAATCAATTATTACTAATTTTTGGGATTGCTAATATTTTAATCAAACTATAAATTTCTAAAATAAATTGCAAAAAAAGTAAGCCTATTAATGAAGTCGAGGAGCTGCGACTCATAAAAGCGTTGAATTCAGAAATAACGATTCTTATTATAAAGTCAATTGAAGTCTCGTGACATTATCTGAAATCATTGAAATCTCACGAAATAGTATTAAAAATCATTGAACATAGTTTCAAATTAATGAATACATTTAGCACCAAAAGAAATCATTAGACGTCAGTAGAACTTGTTTGTATTCAATTGAAATAATCGTGAGAAATTCTGTAAATACATGTAAAATCTGTTGTAATCATTCGGATTCATTTGCAATTATTGTATTTAGGTTGAAAGAAGTTGAGATAATTAGAAGTTAAAAGAATCGGACATCCGTGAAAACAATGATCTTTGATACTATGAATTTCAAGTATTGGATACGACTTTGCGATATCATTTTGAAATCATATAAAATAATAAGAAACCTTGACTACAACTTTATTTTTACACTTGATGTTAATGATCGCCATTTTTAGTTTTAATTAAAAGAAGTTACTTTCACGAAATTCAGCGATTACAAAACAATTATATACTATATACTATACTGTTTTATTTCGTACATAGCGCAAAGTTTTCACCCACTCGCACACACACAAGACATAAAGTAAAATTCATTTAACTTTCTTGCACATTCTTAATATAGGCCCTCTATTGGAAGGAACGATAAACTTTACATTCACATAAAATCGAGGCTAATCTATACTTCCTCCTAATGTTATTCGCTTAAATATGTTATTATCGTTTATCAATCGACCCATATGGAACAGTCTCAGCCATTTCAGTCAGCCAGTGACTAATTGATACCGACACATCCGTCCATTTATGCAATTTTTGCAAAAGTCTGCCGAACAGCTTCGCTAAATGTCATTTCGCTATACTGGATTTAGATAAGCAGAGCTGCAAATTAGTCAGATGCAAGCTTCGACGCGACCAATCAATCAGATTGCGGAAATTTTACGATAAAAATTCTGTAATTCCTTGCCTCATCCACGATTAGCCTTCGATCCCGAGCATTGAAGTCAAAAATCCAGGAGGCATATGTAAAATCAATCCAAATCTTCGGCAGATTTCGGCATCCGCGCCGGGTAAAGCTTGCGCGCAAGCATGGCTAGTCTCGTTCCTTTTGCCATTCCTGTTTTTTTTTTTTTTTTTTTTACTCTTTTTATTCAACCACGTCCAGCCCACCCTGGTATATACCTTTAAAAGAACGAACGACCTTTTTACACCCGGCTAAGCGGAAAAAAGAACGTGTATATATATATATGTATAACGAGCTTGAGCGTCTGTCTTCGTTGTAAGTTCGTTCCTCTCTCTTTCTCTCTATTCCTTCTTCCCTTTCTCTTCTAAAATCCAGGTCAGCGGAATTGAATTTACTGTGTATATATATGTATATATATATGCAGGAGGCAGCAAGAGCGGGCGAGCGGACCGCCTTAGCCAATGAGCGAGGGCGACGGCGTGTAAGAGCCACAGAGTTAAAAGAGCTCTATAGGGTGAAGAGACTTCTTTTGGCTCTTCTTATATACAAGTTCCTCAGAGTTTCGACTATGTGAACCCGTGTGCGTCTGTCCGTGAGTGTAAGTGCCCATTTGTCGGTAATGTCCAACGCCCGCAATAGTGCGCATTTGATGTAAAAGTTGGCGTGTGTAAAAAAATTTACTTCGCCACCCCTCCCCCTTCTTCACTATGTAAATTTTTAAAAATATTTTTATATGCAAGTCAGCCTCCTGGAAAAAAGGCATAGTAAGAAGCGCAGCGTTCGTAAACAAAGTTGCGATCCCTTGAAATTTTTGAGTCCCTCCCGAGCTTCACTTTTGTAATTATTCTCGGAATTTTTCCCTCTCCCCTAAAGGTCACGCACGTTTTGAAAATAATATATATATATATTATTAACGTCCAACAAGCTTTATATGACTAATATCGAATAAGCTTTTGCATCAGAAATGAAGGAAAATAAATATACTCAACATGTTATGCATTGCAATAATGTTAAAAAATAACTTATTTCATTGTATTGAACTATCACGCACAAGATCGCCAACTTTCATGTATTTGTTAAACTGATTAAAAATATAGTAAGTTTTAATCGATTATTCCCTGATTAAAAATTCTAATTGCCACGCATGTTTAAATTGACATAATTCGTGATAGATTGAAGGTCAATTTTAGGAGCGGTTTACGATTATGATTGTCCTATAGAAATGATTAGTTATTCAGTAGATTTAGAGTTTTTTGACAGTATAAACATCTATAAAAATTTCGGCCTTTTTTGCAATGTTATTTGGCCTTTTATGTGACCTACGAGTCAACGGTCAGTTACCGGTTAAAAAAAAAAATCAAATACGTAAACGATTTTGTGCGATAAAGTATCAGATATCTAAATATATCATTATTTAAATACAATATTTAATATTAATTGAAATTGTAATCTACTAATATATATTAGAGAGTGTAAATGGAAAGTATGGGTACTGAACTAACAAGGGCAATCTCAGCAGAAAATTATAGGAATCTATTTCTGGCATCGAAGGTCAATTTTTTATTTCCTTTTTTTTTTTTTCATGGACCTTCAACTCGTGATTGACCTTGACTATTGCGATCGAGAAACAAACAACCCATTTTCCATGAAGTAACCGACTCGCCATCAATGCAATAATTGACCGCTTGTACAACTCTCCACCCCACCGTATTATCCGTCGTATTTCTCCTAAATCATCGTCCTCCCTCCCTTTCCAAATTGGCAGCGCGGTCTAAGAACCCTCTCAGCGTGCCTGACTCCCTAACTCCCCCCCCCTCCCCCACTCGACATTTATCCCGGGTAATTTGGGCAGGACCGCTCACGGCCGACATATAGAGATTTTTGCGAAAGCTCGATACTCGGTGGGGATTTATTATAGCCGGATATCTTGCCAACGGGGTCGGCAATTTTTACCCCATTCGAGCGCGTGATTTGTAAGGGCGCGCTGCTTACGTAAGCGGCGCATTTAATCGATTGGGCCAATCGGCACGCGAGGAGCACGCGGCTCATTAGGTAATGGGATAAATTTTTGGCAAGTGCGATGATTTCGTGCGCTTATCAATATTAGTTTTTTATAGTTAGAATTTTTGATTCTATTGCCTGCGCGCCGACGGAAACAGGCGTTCAATTCAAATGAATCGACGTCGTTATCTTCCTCCTTAAATATATTTTCTCACTTTTAAGAAACATTGCAATCTCTGTACATCCAAATCTGAGAAATAAACAAAAAATATAAAATAAATCTAAAACTAATTCTAAAACTAAATCTAAAACTATTCTAACCCTTCAAATAATTATAGTGTGTAATATAAGTAGGCAACAACGTGTATAGTGTGTAATAGAGTAGGCAACAACGTTTTCTGCAGAGTTTCAGAATATTGATCGTGTTGGTCTATATATGTAGAATATAAAAATAATAATTAAATTACATATAATGGATTGTTATTCACTTGGTGGAATTTAATAAAGCAAATGTTAAAACAAATAAAATAATAAAAACACTTCGGTCTGTGTTTGAAAACAAAGTACTAATAACTATAATTTAAATAAACAAAAAAACTATAATTTACTACCAGCAATAAAAGAATGGAATATAGATTTTTTACACATGCAATTAGAAATTTAGTTCTAATGAGGGTTATGAGGAACAGTTAAGTAGATCGATAACTGTTAATATATATTAATCATATACAGAGTAAATTATAGTAAAATCAATATCAAATATCAGGATATAATGTAAAATCGAATAAATTACAGTAATCCATACACAAAATTATGTAATAAAATATTAATAAATTCACTATTCGCAGTTTCTAATAGTTCCATAGTTTTTTATAGTTTTAACAATGACCAGATAATGGCTAATGAATGAAATAGTTTTAAGTAGAACCCCAATTTATTAAAAATATTTTTATTCTTACCAGAATTAATTTAATCGTTAAGAAACATTTTATCAATATATTTAACAATTTTTTTTGAAAATCTTTTACTCTTATTTAATATTTTGAAATCAATTCTATAGAAGAAAGTATATCATAATACTTAGAGTAATAAGCAACTATCGCGCTTCTATAGAAGAACAAAATTCTTATGGACAGTCTATTGTATTTTATTGAGCACATTTTTTCTCACAATTCGTATATTTCTTTATTGTAATTGTCAATTTAGAATCAAATTGTCATTAAAATTAAGATATTATTGATGAAACGTGAACGAAGTGAGTTTTTTTTAATCGTCATTTTTTTATTTCAATGAACTTATAAATTTTTTGTCAGTTTAGCTCATTTGTCAGCAACTCTATAATAGATTTATCTAAGAGAAAGAGAAACATTTATTTTATGATTTTGAATACAATATTTTTACATAGTAGGTGTCTATTATAATTCAGTGAATTGAACATTGAAAAAAATTCAAATCCTGATATAGAAGGCTATCTGCGACGTTGGACATGAAACATATTGGATAATCACTGACTGAATCCATGGTTTTATGAATGGAAAATTGGATGATATAAAATATAACTAATTTATCTTATTTTAGCGAATAACAGTGTGTAGCAAATCTTACAATCTAGTCGAATAAGCAAATATAATAATCCAACAATGTGTTGAACATAGCCTTCCTTCAGTAAAGGATAGAATGCATATCTAATAGGGAGGTGTACTTTAGTTCTAAGTGAAAGAGACTTTCTTGCTTTAATCTTATGAGTAATATTTTACCTGCTTTTGAGTATCGTCAAATTCATAGAATAGTAAACTTGATTAACAGAAATAAAATCAAATAATAATACGTTACTTTGAAAATAAAGCTCCATTAGTAATGAAGAATATTGTTCGGGATAAATTATATGATATACCATGTTTATAAATAGTAAAAGTATAAGCTAATAATTGAAAACTTGAAATGTCTTAAGTCACATCAAGATACCTGTGATTATTAAATAGTCAAATACATGTATTTGTTCTGCATCATTAGAATGAAAATATAAGTTTTTCGAACAAATAAGTTTAATCGTTCAATTATTCATCAATTACTGCTTAAGTACAAATAATTAACAATTCAAAAAAATTCACGGATTTAGTTTGCCAAACGTTAAGTGGAAAAGGTTTACGCACGTGAATAATTTGATATCTGTTAATTCAAGATATTTATAATTTCGAGATACATTTGATCTTAGATCAACTGAGCTTTTGTAACTTGTTTGTAATGCTTGATCAGACTAATATAGAAATTACAGCCACGAGCACAATCGGTCGTCTAAAAGTTACTGACTTAGATGAAATAGATACTTTAGAAGTTTCTTCAGAAACGATACAGTCATTGAATCGTGGTCTGAATATCTAAAACTAGGTGAACTAAAAGTGCCTTTAACATCTATAAATGTATATAAGAAACGGAAAAAACAACGCTATGCATTGGTATTTGATTTATTAACATTTTTAGAATTTTTAATTTGTACATATGTAGACATGATATCAATGATATTTTTTATATATTTGGATAGTTGAATTTAAACTCTTCTCAATATCTAGAGGTTGGCATTAAAATGTGTTTTGAAATTCCTGATGATTTGAAGATAGATGGACCATTAGAATATTAACTGCGTATACATAATTGTATTTTATTTAATATATAAAATTCAGTATATACATAATTGATTTCGTATCATTCCATATGATTTTTAATTTATTTTTAATGTAGTGGAACCTTTTAATTTTTTGTATGTACGTTTGCAATAAATATTTTTAAATCTTATTGATTTTGAATGATTGCAAATTTGAAATAGAATGAAATTCAAAATTTGAAAAAGTATCATACTATGCGTTTCACTCCAAGATACCTGCTGAGCTCTTCAGCTAGATGACAGGTTACCTAATATAAATTTAGATATGTGGTGATAAATTGGTTCTGGTGCAATATTCGTACTATGGTGTTATATATATATATATATATATATATATATATATATATATATCATTCGTGATACAAGAATACAATCATGCAATCATAATTACAATTATAGAAAAGTTACTAATATGAATCCGGTCAAATATCACCAATAAGCCAACATCTGATAAAGAATATATAAAGAATAGCAATCCTCTAAAGCTTTACTTGAAATATAGTAAGGAAAGGTTAATTTTATAACAAAAACAAAAAGTAGGTTTGATATTAAATTATTTGAATTTATTTACCTTGCTTATCTTTTCTATTTTTTTATAATTTTATTATTTATTCTGAGAAGTTGAGTAGGCCAATTCAAAGGGAAACCGACGAATCTTTTAGATTATCAAGATTGAATACAAGTAAATCAGGGACCAGGATGATTAAGGTTTTCCCAAAATAAACACCATTTCCTAATGGAATGGCTCCTCAATTTTTGAATAAATAATCATTAGTATATCTTGCTAAAACTAGACTAGATAATCACCCACGATTTAAATTTTTTTTTCTTAAACACTGAGGAAGTTCTTCATTATTTAATTAATTTGGATTTTAATTAAAAAAGTCAAATGTCAAGAGAATATCCTGTTCTAGCCTCCAAGAAGCACATCACGATTGCGAATTGATAAATTAAAAAATAATATAATAAAAAATGCAAAATCTCTTTTTCAGACGCGACAATAATTATTATAATTATAAACACCCAGTGCCCAATCTGCCGAAGCATTACGCTTCTCTTATTCATCGGATTTGTACGTTCGATATAGCGCAAAATGAGTGCTGACAATAATGGCTCGCCCCCTCCTAACCGTTACTCGCCACAGCTGCCGTGGAGAAGAGAAAAAGACGGGCAAGGAAAAAAGAAAGACCAAGGGGAAGAAAAAGACGACGACAAAGAAGAAGAAGAAGAAGAAGAAGAAGAAGAAGAGCAGCAGCAGCAAAATAAATAAGTAAGCCGCACACGGAGGAGGCGTCGAACGACGTAATTCACCTTACGGCGCGCGCTCTCTCCGTCCTTCGCCCAACCCGGGCATCAGAGACCGCATTAGCGTCCACCCCCTTTTTTTTCACTGTCGCTCTTTAAGAAAAACGGCTAAACAGCGTTTTCGGTCCTCGTCAAAGACCGCGCGCGCGCGGTGGAGCGAGAGAAGCGAAGGGGTGAGGGACAGAGAGAGAGAGCGAGAGAGAGAGACAGAGAGACGGAGGGAGAGAGAGCGGGGAAGAGAGACGGAGCGCAAGCAGAGATGTTCCGATGAATAATACAGGAGGCGTGACCGAGCGAAAAGCCATGGGCTTAAATTTTCATCGGCTTTCGCGCGCCGCGTCCCCGTCGCCCGCGATTATTTATTCACCGGGAGAGTTGCTCGGTACCGCGCGCGCGCTCGCGCTTTCCGAGAGGTGATTCGAGGGCGCGCCCCGCTGTATTAAACAATGAGGCAAATCTCGCGCGCGAGGGGCCGAGGGTAGGGTATAGAAGACGCGGGCGAGGGGGGTCGGTCTCCTGTAACGTCGTAACCACGCCGTAACCAGCGGTTATTGCGCCCATGCGTCTTGATTGCCAAGTGCCTTGGATTTTCTCGGCCGCCGCTCTGCAGGTGCATTATATTTATATGGACGTATAGGGGGAGGGCACTCGAATCCCGGAGAGCTTTCGTGCTTTTTACGGCGCGGTCCCGTGATTGACGGCGCTCGTTCGCGGATTCTTCGGAAGCGCAGCGCTCGGGGCGGCTTATCGGGGCGAGCTTTGGCTCCGGCCGGACGGACGTTCCCGCGTAGGAGGCGGACGCACTAAAAGATTCATTTGTTTGAAAGCAGCCCCCCACCCCTGATTTTGGAATTTCAACAATAAATCTGTCGATGTGTGAAAAATTTCATATTGGTACTTTTCGGTCGTCGTTGTAATAATTGCTGTTGTCTAATTTGTTCGATTTATACCTATTAATAAAATTCTATATATACATATATAATTGCGCTGGGGAAACAGGTTTAGATTTATTGATCGTAGAATTCAGTGAACAAATGTATTGTTGATTCCAATATGCTGAGTGCTCCTGCCGTTATATGGAAGATGGCCAATGCGATTGAGCAAACGTTTTTAAAACCATTATTGTTATTCATTTGCCAGTTCGAACTTTGGCGAGAATTTTATGACGATTCTATAAAAAGTTCATTGAACTCAATGGGCAAAAGGTCGTATAGGATGATTTAAAATAATTTAAATATCACTAAATAATCTATCGAGAATGAATTTTTATGAGAAAATATGACTACGGTCACTTTAGAAATGTCGTCTCAAAATTCCTAGCTTATGCAAATTGAATGGCAACGATATCTATTCCCAATTTGAACATTTCAATGTGACATTGAGACATAACCTGTACGCTCCTGATCAAGGTTAAATCCTCAAAAAGACTTTTGTATTTGACACCTTTTTGCAAACATAGATTGCTGACGAATTATTTCAATCTTTCCACATTTTTAATTATATTATTGGTATCGATTTATCTGCCTTCTCCACTCTTACGGCAAACTACATTTTTCTGTATTTCACGCGAGCCTCATTTGGCTTTTCTTCGTTTTTCACCTCAATCAGCGGAGCGATGATGCCTCTCATCCTCCGTTTAATATTTCAGCCCTATTTATACCATACTACTTTTTTGTTCATCGATGCTTATGGCTACTTATTTTTGCCATCACACGCCCATGTCCTTCACCCTCTGCACGCTCAGTTTGTTGATCTCGCTTGCTTCGTGGTTCCTCATTATTGTTATTATTATTTTTTTTTAGCTTTTGCCTTCACTTCAATCCCTCCCTTTTTTCCTCTGTAAATATCCAGCCATAGAGACTTTCCACGGTTTTTCCTTTCGCGCTCCGCCTCTTTGCCCCCTCCCCCCATGTACTTTCTTTTCGCTTTATTCAGCTCTTCTGCTCTTTTTTGCGGCACGTACATCGCTTCTTATTTTTTCACCACTCCCCGCCCACTGTTTTATTTGCTCTTACCCTCCCCCCCCAGTCCACCCCGCGTTAAGTGCGATTATTTCCTTTTTATCACGGGGAATTTTTGGATTCACCATACCGTCTCTGGCGAGATTCGCTGGTTAAGAAATTATCGAGGAGGATAAATTATACATTTATGTACTTGAACTAAAGCAAGGGGGAAGTTTCTCAGAAATTGAATAGTATATACATAAGTAATTTAATGCGGGCGGCTTAATCTCTTTGCGAGCGGAACAGTGTTATAAGCTGTGCAAATGGAAAGGCACGAAGATTTGCGAATTTTTTTTTTATTCTAAATGTTCAAGGCAGATTATAATGAATAATTTAGTATATGTCATAAAGTATTTATTTGATAATTTTTGTAAGAAATAAAATCAACAATATGATATCATGACCTGGGACGTCATCTTATAATAGATCATAAGGGGAACTGCTCGTGAAATATACATTTCAGTATGAATACTAAGCAAGATTATACTTATTTTAATCGGTGTTTTATCGATGTTGTACACAATTATATGGTATATACAATGCAAATTCACATCAGTGGACAGCTCTGAAACTCCTCGTTAACGCGCTGATTTATCTTGTGTTCAACCATGCTGGGTACACGGAAACAAAATTGGAAAATGTTCATATCCAGGATCGATGGAATTGCTGCAATTCGATCAACCTATTATTAGATGCCCAAATCCGTAACAGCAAAAGTCCAGAGCTCCTTGCGATTGGATGGTTAGAACTTTTCAAGTCGCCGATCTAAGTCCCACCGAGGCGTGTTGAAATCGAGTCTGAAAATAACGAAAATTTACGTTATAATGTCATTGAAATTTTGAAAACTATGAAAGAACCTCCGTTCTGTTTTTGATATTCACTAAGGGATACGATTATATTCATTGTGTGCAGTTCTTGGAATTTGAAATTAATCAATTACTTTATCCAAAAAAGTAGGTCAAAAATTACCTTTTATTATTCACGTGATGAATTTTAATCCAATATTTTTTTAGAGCATGAAACAATTTAAATAATGTGCAAAAATACATTGAAGAATAGTTTCTGATACTTGTCGTGATTTCTAATACCTTGCATTGTATTTTAATTTTAATTCAGTTTTTAACAATAATTTTTTTCATTTCTATGTATTTATATGAGGTTGAATTAATAACTATAACCATCAATGATAGCTAAGCGCCTATTTTCTTTGATGTAAATTTGAGAACCTCGGAGTTTGGCGATTGCATGAAGACTAGTTTGCTTGAATCTAGGAATGTCTGATTTAAAGATTGTTATTATTCCATTATCAAAGCGGTAACCTTCAAATCTCGAATTTCGAATCGCGTGTAAGTTTCGATAAGTGCGATTACGAACTTGGAGAATTTCTAATTTTGTCAATCTAAGTTCAGATTCAATATCATAGGTAACGTGCATACAATCAATGTTTCTGGTCATTTATTTTGGTTAGTTTTAACAGTAGCGTATAAAAATTTTTTACGTAAGACTAGTTAATTAATTCTCTGTAACTGACCAAATTTGAAATTTAAACATTGTGTAGTCTTTTAATACATATAATTAGCCTTCTTACTTTCCAATAAAAAATATTGAGCATTTTTCATGCTCATATATAGATTGAATATATTGAGGTATCTTTTTTATTCATTTGTAATGGTGAATTAATGATAACTACCTATGGGTATTTTCAATTATCATAAACAGATGTGAACTAACGTTACATTCAGGTAGGAAACTTGGCCAAGACAAATGACCAATTCTTTGGTACTTAAACGAAAACTAATTAATTTTTAAAACTAACTAATTCTTAATTTAAAAATGCTGGTTTAAATTTTTAATATCGTTATATAAGACTTTGCGTGAATTGTACATTTCCGATTATACAACTGTTATTTATTACTGAATTTTCTGAACGAGAAAGCAAATATAAAATATAAAATATCCCACATTTCACGTTTAACCAGACAACTGTATGACCAGATCAGTATTCAACTCTCCAACTACATTGAAAATGAACATATTCATATTTCCTTTACCCTATATGAAATCCTGGTCGAATCGTGTCTGGCATCCTCAATAATTATATCACTGTAAGGATTTATTTTACACTCAGCCACTTGAATCCTCAAACAAAAATTCGATTGCTCGACACTCGTTTGCATTTACTAAAAGTATCGCTTCATCGTTCAATCTTTACAGAAGATAAAAAAAAAATAACCGAAAATAAACCCACTTTTTCTCCCCCCCCCCCTTAACTCTAGAGTCGTTCGCAATATTTCCCATTAGCGACTCGCGCAATCGTCCGGCCAAAACGGCAAAATCCCGGGGCTTTATTAAAAAAATCTCCCTTTGACGCAGGCTCGCGCGCTCATTTACGGAAATCAATCTGGCCTTTACGCTCCGCGAAGCGACATTTTAATATAGGCGACGCGAGGCGACGCCGCGGCCGCGGCGCCCTCCGCTGTACACCTCGAGCTACTTTTTCGAGAGTAAAAAACACCGTTACGAATAAACGGAGAGGTAGCGTCAGAGAGACAGAGAGAGAGAGAGAGAGAGAGAGAGAGAGAGAAAGGGGGGAGAAAGTGCGTCAGCAGGACAACTACAGCTGTGAGGATAAAATGAACGAAAAAGATTGGAAGGGATAGGGGAGCAATACGAGTAAAACAGTAAGGTGACAATATCAACTTCGAATTGATCTCACTAGTGACGTAAGAAGTGAATTATACGTATATATTAAGTATTAAGCTTCCGACTGTCACTAATAAATAGTATAGTACATATGCAAGACTAAAGAAGAAGGAAAATGGTATATTATCCAGCGAACATAAAGTACCATATGATCAAATTTGATCAAGACTGGTGCATCTAACTTCGCGCATAAACTGTTTGTTTACGACGCAAAAAGTTTGTCTGGCGATATTGACTATGGACTCATGGTGCGTTTCCCGAAGCGGATTTTTGAGTTTCGGAAAGAGGAAAAAGTCACAGGGAACCAGATATGGCGAATACGGTGGCTGAGCGATGACTTTCATTTCGCGTTTGGCTAAAAAGTCAGACAGAATCATGGTGGAATGTGCCGGCGCATTCTCGTGGTGAAAAAACCACGAATTGTCTACTCACAAATCCGACGAATTGCTTCACGTTGACGCCTCAAAACGGCCAAGTAGTACTCCTTATTGACCGTTCGACCTTGTGAAACAAATTCATGATGAACCATCCCATGGTAATCACGATGAGCATCACCTTGATTTTCGGTTGAGGGGCGACTTGCATGAGGCAAGTTTTCGACGACTTCACGACCTTCACTGAATGTTTTGTGCCACTCAAATACTTGCGTTCGCGATAACGTAGATTCCACAAAACACTTCTGCAATATTTTTAACGATTTCGTAGCCGTAATTCCATTGGAAAGACAAAATTTCAAGCAAACTCGTTGATCAACTTTTTTTCCACAGTCAATATGGTCAAACAAACTTTTTGCGGCGTAAACAAACAGCTAACAAACACACACTAATGGAGATATGGCGCTCAAATTTCACACGGACGTCAAGAAAGGTTATACCAATTTATTCGACACGATACGTCTATTTTCCGTTTTAATTGCAACCAGTAGTTTTTATAAGAGATAAGAAAAATTAAGAAAAAATTTATATCGAACGAGATTATCAAAGAGTATGGTCTATTAGGATTCGAGCAAATATACATTGTCGACCAACACTAGAGTTGAGAGCATTGCGTATATCAAATAATCATTGCACTAGTAAAATACAGATACATAACGCACTAAAAATATAGTTAAAAAAATAATTATCTTCGAATTATGTAAAAAGGTATCGAGATTAAGATTTGTTTCGAGGCCGTGAACTATGGACTTACGGACACATGTAGAAATTTCGCAACTTTGCCTTATTTTCTATCGAAAAATAGTTTTCGCTCCGGTCGTAAAACTTATCAACTTCCTATGATAACTAGCAATTCTATATTTTTCATATCAGATCGCTAATTATCAGACAAGGTTTTAAAGCTCCTATTTCACAGTTTAGATACGAAACCTGAAAATAATTACCCACAATAAAAAAAGATGTATTAAGTATTATATAGATAAGCATTAAGAGCTTTATCTATATGTTTAAAAATAATATAAAACAGAATATTTTTCCTGAAGCGTAAAAATCAAGCCAGGACCCTATGCGTAATACAGTTATACTTAATGAAGCTAAAGTAGATGCATATGGATTTAATATAAGCTTGGCTGTGTGATTGTGATATAGCAATGGGATTTATGAAGCAGATTTGAGAGAGTAACGGAGACTGTACAAAAAATTTGTTGTTTAAATATGTATAATTCTTGCATTACTTTATAAATTTAATATAATTTAATTTAAATTTTATCCAAATACACGCCCAACATCTTCACTTGCTTTTATCAGTCTTTGTAAAACGCACAACAAAGTTAATATCAATTATTATTGAACATCTATGGTATAATAAATACGTGCAATAAACGAATTATCAATCCGAAGCATATTCGACAATTTTCGAACGCACCAGCGCCGGGGACCTGCGGCTACTCCGAAAGTCAAATATTCGATTATCATCGGGCGGTAAAGGGTTGCACCGTCGTCGCCGTGGGCGATGCTCGCGAAGCGGAAATAAACCCAGCGCGCGCGCGCGCGGGCGCACGGGCGCTTTTTCCACCGATGCAGCGCGCTCTCGGCGCACGGGACTCGGGCGCTAATCAGAAACCATTCGCGACCGAGTGCGTTTGATTTTGCATCCCCCTCCCCCCCCCCACCTCACATCCCACGGTTTTTTTACCACTGACGATGCCTCGATTTACATTTGCCCCCGGGTAAGCCCTGCTTTGGGGCTGCTGGTAAGCGCGCTCGTATAAATCGGGCTGGAGGGGGTGAAGGTATACATAAATTGAGATCGGCCGGTTGGGAAATTATAAAAAGGGATTTTCGATTTCGGAACTAGTGGCTTTTAGCTTTCAGTTCACTTCAGAAATTTTTCAAGTAATTGAATCCAGCATGTATTACAAGGTTTAAGTCTCACGATTTTTCAAATTTTCGAAACATCCATGCTAATATTCTTATCGATCCAGGTTTTACATACCACTAATCGCATAAGCCAATGAAACTTGATCAAAAAAACATGAGATTATGTCTATTTGTTCTCAATCGTAATCGAATTAATCATTTTGACATTAAATCTTTCGAAGGCAACCAAGAAATGCGAGCAATGCAAGAAATATTAGGCAAAAGTCGGTTTTTATCGGTCCTTGTTTATATATATATATATATATATATATATATATATATATATATATATATTTCCGCTTGAAAAACGTTGGAAACTTCGTCTCATGCATATTATGGTAATTGGTTGGTAATTACCGATCCTACTGTTCTTTACTATGCTATCTTTATGCAATTTATATGGCCAGGCAAAATAACTTTTTGCATTATAATTTTAGGTTTTCTCGCAATGGCATGAATGGTTAAAATTGAATTTCATAAGTCAATTAGCCGAATAAATTAGAATATCGATCGAGTAGCCGTTAAAATAAGTCAAATAAATTAAGGTTGATTTCAAGCCTTCATGCAGCAGACTTTCCATGTATCAAAATTATTAAAGTTATGGATCGAATTACAATATAGAAAGGATATATATATATATATATATATATATATATATATCTTTGTGACGGATTAACTGTTTTTGACGCTAACTTTCTTTAATTTTGTTATGCCGTTATAAAAGGTGGAATCAATTCTTACCATATGGATATTTTTTTTTATATTTTTCATGATTTTAATTCAAGAAGACTTGTTTCTAATATTTTCAATATTTCGTTGTTTCGAAACAATATTAATATGTTTACTTTGCAAAAGAAATAGAAAAATCTTTTTATTATTAAAAAATTTCAATTGGGAATGAAAAAGTGTCGTTCAATAGTTATCGATGTATAGTCATTGCGAATACTTTTGAAAGTCTAAAAAACTAGATTAAAAAAAACGTTTTAAACACTTGTAACGTAATTCATGATCAACTGTACTATACATACAAGTCTTCCTGAAAATTTCAAACGGTTTGAATATTTTATAAAAGTAAATAAATAAAACATGATTTGGAACTACTTTTCTCAGATTTATTATTTCATGTTAATAATATAGCACAGGAACTACTTTCATTTTCCTACTTGATATCCTTTGGCACTCTATTCTTATCGCTTCCTTGCCCCCATTGTCTCCGATAACAGTTTCGATTGTCCAAGCACGAGAGAAGCGAAGATGGTATTCGTCTACTTTTCCAGATTATCATCTTCACTTGGCTAATTTAAACTTATATTGGAATCAATGTAGTTGACTGGAATGTTTTGTGTAATAAATTTCAATAATGTATAAATATTATGTAGAGCTCATACTTTAATTCAATAAAAATGAGTTCGATTAATTGATATGAAATTCTTCTGAACTGTAATATGAAAAGCAATCCTTTTCATTTTTTTAACGCAAATTTATAATACAATTTATAATACAATTCTAATCAAGTGTTTTCAAACTACTTTTATAAAATATATAAAGAATTTAATTATGTAGCTAATTTCAGTCAGTTTTAGAAAACAGCCTTGCTAATGCAACTCATTACAGAAATCTTTAAAATTAACTTTAGTTATTAATAGTAAGGTATTAAATATATTACAATTATTTGTTATCAATGTAAATTAAAAGGTAATTTAGCTGAGAATTGTAGTTGAAATTCACAATCCTCGCTATTTCGAAACAGTTAAAATGTCAAGCGAAGATGGTTTCCAGAAATACAAACTGAGTGTGTTAATGAATTACACTTTTCTAACATTAACGAGCATTCAACATAAATTATTATACAAAATCCTAATAATACTAAAATAGATAAACCTACTCACCCAGTTTTTATACAATTAATATTAATTATTAAAATTATTAAGATTTTTTAAGCGACAAATAAAAATAAAACAACTCAAGATAAATGAAACCATTAATTGGTGATCTATCTTAATCACTAGTTTTATAAAATTATACACCAAACAAAACTGGATGATATTGACGAAGAATTGAAGGTAATGCACATAAAATATTCAAGCATATAAGATTATAAAGATAAATTAAACGAAATCTATGCCATCCACATAAAAATATTCATAGAAAATATAGTAATTGAATTAATAATAATGATATTAATATCAAAATTGAAGAGAAGTTCGCTGGATTTATGAACTTATCTTGAGTATATGTACTCATAAAGAAGATAACTCACCTATGAGTGCATCAGTATCACACAAAATTACGATTTCGATAAGTCATAAGTAATCGATGATTTCAAAACTCCTCGTATCCCAGGCGGTTTATTGATATTGCAAAGTATTACGAATTCATCTTGATTTACACATGGAAGCTTTAGACGTAAGGTATCTCCGTATGTACAGGATTTGTGACGCTCCAATAATTGGGTCTATACAAATGTGAATTGGAAAGTGAGAACGTCGAACTTGAACTGTCTGAGATTGGAAAAGAGTATTGTACATTGACAAGGACCGATTTGGGCCAAATTGGGCGACATATCTTGGATCACTCAAAATTAGCTCAGAGTTTCAGAACTTTTAGACTCTTCTATGTTTAAGATTTATACGTTCATATATTTAAAATAATTACTGTCTCTTTGAATTAGTCAAAGGATTTTTTAATTTTTAATTGTTTTTAATTTTTTAACTGTTCTTAGCATTGGATACCAAATTAAGAATATAATCTTAAGAGAAAAAATTCTAATGAACTGATGTTCTCAACTGTGTAGTTTGGTAAGTATTGTCAATTGAAGTGTAGCTAATTTTATACGTATGAATGAGTGATTATCTAGCTAACATATTTATAATTGGGATAACTACAATTGAGAAAAACTAAGAAACTATATATTTACGAACATATATTGATTAGAATTTTTTACCTTAAATTATTTCTTAACTTTTTTTTAAACTAGCTCTAAAACTAGAGGTTTTATTATTATTAATTGCAGATAAAAATGTATCATATCTTCAAAATAGGAAAGCATTTAAGCTTGTCACTTTGCAGGACTTATTTTGAATATTAGCAGAGTTATTACTTAATTTGGACCAAATCCGTGACCTCTATGTCGGAATCTCTCCTTGTGAGATGTATTTGAAATGAAAAGAAAGAAATCATTTAGACTTCTGAATACTTCTCTTAGTGATTACTAAGAACTTTTTTATTTAGCATTGTATGCTTCAGCTAAAATACGTCTGAGTTTAACGTATTTCGGATTATTCCTTGTGCAGACGCCCCATATGCCCAAATTTAAAATTAGCATATCTCAAACTGAACTTGATATAATTTGAATTCTTGAAATTTAAGGGATACTAATGATCCTAATATCTTATACCCCAATACCTAAGATCATTCATGATCGACTCTATATGAAATTCCTTCATTAAAGAAAATGTTTGTGTCTAAAGTTATCTTCACATAATATTCAAACTTCGTGAAATTTAATTTACGCACAATGTAGTTGATCAAAGATATTGTATACACTTTGTGTATGAGTCTATAAACAATTTCGCTTTATATTTGCATAATTCTATATACTAATTATTTCCTGCAAGCGGAATTTCTCTGTTGGTATGCATAAATAATATTCACTCATCTATTTATATCTTTTGTGGAGTTCGTCTCTGAAAACAGGAAAATTTCGTGCTTTGCAACGAGCTTCGGGATAAAAAGTTAGGAGCCCCCCCCCCGCACAGAAAACGGCCAATTGAAAAAGTGCATCCTACGCAAACACTGATTATAATCACACCCGTGGGATAAAGTAGCGCGATCGTCCCGAGACGTAACTTCGCGAAGTTGCCGGTAGGATAGAGTAAAAAGGGTCTGGGCGCCGAAGCCAGTAGCCAGTAGTAGTCCAGGTCAGGCCTGGATCCACAAGTGGTGATAAACGAGGGCAATGCCATCGGGGCACGCAGCGGGGTGAGGCAGCAAACAAACACCTTTGAGTTTCCAGTTTAGTCGAACTAGTACCGCGAAGAGAAAAGGCGAGAGGGAGAGAGAAGGGGGGGAAGAGTAAGAGAGTAAGCGAACCGAGCGACGTGCCGGCATCGATCGCTTCTCCTCCTCTGAAGCTTTACCTACCCCCCCCCCCCCCGCCCCGCCCCAACTCCAACTCCACCCCGACCGAGGACGGTATGATTGGCCGACGGCGCCCGGGACTTTTCGCCCGCGAAAAGTTTCTGCGCGCCAGCCGTGCATCCGATACTTATGAAAGCGAACGGGTTCTCAGGTGAGATGACACTCCAGAGTTCGGTCCTTTCTCTCCTCTCGCTCTGCCGGAATTCTGTTAATATCGTTTTAATAATACAGCAACTAAAAAGTTTCGGCCACGGTTTCGGTTCTATTGTGTCTAATTTCATTCGAATAAAACTATGTCATGGACATAATAGTATTATCTGCAAGCTTTAACCGGTTAGTCTCAAAAACTACTATTTATTTCTTTCTGCCTCCATTATATTAATTTCAAACATACATATTGGTTTATTATTCTTAAGTTTTAGAAGTACCAACTGTAGTTTGGTATTATTAATTTCCAATTCCATAACTGAAATCATTGCGAACCTCTTCACAAAAAATAGTAATAATAAATAATACATACTTCGACATCTATATGTATATATAAATTTTCAGTTATATTAATAATTATAAAAATGTCCATTTAATGTGTCATAAGATTTTGTAAAAATTGGTTAAAAATTATCTATAAATTATACAATTAACAGATACCTGAAAGTAGTTGCAGCAAATGAAGAAGTAATTTGATAGTAATAAACGACATACTATGGAATCTGTCGCCTATATGCAAGATGTAAATAATCTAAATCCGCAGCGATATCAGATTAAGCTTTTCTTTAGCAAAGTCGCGCAATTAAAAATTAACGAAGCTTTTCTTCCAATAAATGATATCATCTGCATTGAAAACTTTTATTCTAACCAATATTCCTGAAATTGCACAAGTGGCCACGAATAAAATTTCCACGATATAGGCAGTTATATTTTTCCATGTAATCCAGAATACGATGACGAATAAAGCAGAGCCAACTTTTAAATCGTAAAATGTTCACGAAAAATTAATAGGAAGACGCTTCAACGTCCAATTCATAGATCGGCCATCTCACTTATTTCGATGTATGTGTATGGGCACGTGCGCGTATATGTTTATAATGTATTTTTCAAGTTAAATAAAAAGAACTGAGATACGCGATAAACGATGTTGAGACGCTCTCAAGGTCCTTTGTAAATTGGATTGAGAATTCAATTGAGAATTCAAAGTATAATTTGTCTTACAAAGGGCCTTGAAAATTGATTAAGTACAGTTTGACTCTTTTTTGTTTTTGTAACACTGTATGACCGAGTTTTCTGTAGTCTCTGCTCATCCGCTCGCAGCAGCTCTTTTTTGTTGAAAGGGTGTATGGACAGATATGGAAAATTTTGTGAATATTTTATTTTTAGGCTATCGCTGTTCCTAAAAAATATTTCTTTGCCAGCTCATTTCTAAAGTAAACACGTGATTTGATGGATTCATAAAAGTAGAGATTGCTAAGTTTTAGACTTTTTAATTTAATTACATTCAAAGAATAGAAAGAGATTTTATTTAAAATTCAAATTGTATGGAAATTTATAACAAGTCTTAAGCAGTATAACAAATTTCAATACTATTAATTATGATTTTTGAATAGAACTATTTCAAAAATAAATTGAAGAAAATCAGTATTCTGTAAAATGTTTAAGAAATCATTGATATACTTAAGGAAATCGAAAATTTAGCAACGTATATTCACATTAAGAAAAAGCTTGAGCCAAACTCAACTTCAGCAGCACTGTTACATCATTCATGTTACTCGAATTAAAATTCACGCAGCTTCCTCTCGATACTGGTTCAGCAAGGCAATAAACCGTTATAAGAACGCGAACTGCATTGATTGAAAACAGCAAAGTTTATTCCATTAAAATAATGCAATTTTTTAGGGATGGATTGCCGATCTAGAATAACAGTCGAGAATTTTCTTCTTTTTTTCCCAATCAGCCCTTGCCGAGCGAAATATTTATCTTCGACGAGCTAATTTTTTGCTCAGTAAGTATGCTAATGCACCGTAAAATGGACAAATCTCATGAATATCCGACAGGTCGGCTGTTCCGTAGTTCGAAAAAGATTTTTTCCCATTTCAAAATGGCTACGAATATTAATTAGTAAACATACACAAACATAATTGATTAAAAATATTTGTCAGCACAAATAAAGGAATTCGTTAAATGGAAGAAGATTGAATTCTAAAACTTTGTAGGTTTCAGTATGGAGGTAATCCGTGTTGCTTTTCTCAATCTAGGCAATATTCTTCACTCCAATTTGATGGCCCTCCTTGTAAATAACCACTAGCGAATAATCTATCATGTCCTTTTCTATTGTATACTTCTTGGATTAAAAAATGAAATACTACATTAATGAATTAACTTATATTATAAGAATAGCATATATATTACTTAAATTTTGCATACATACATAGCCAAGTAAACGTACTTCTTTGAAGTTTTTAAGAATAACTTCATATTTTTAATTCCATAGTTTATTATTGAGTTTCATTATTAATAACTAATATATCTACATTTGAAGAACAGCTGAATTAATTTTAATAATTTATTCTATAATATGCGTTACTACAATAATGGACTTAAATAACACATTATGTAATAATCTTCAAAACTGAAAATTCAATTTTTGAGCTCGGTAAAGAAATTAAAAATTAAAAATGCTTAATCGGCCATATCGGGACAATTTTCTCGACGAGCGAAATTCTGCCATCGATCATAGGGCCAAAGTATTTCGTAAGTATGGAGTGCGGGTCAGCCACTCGCGATTTCTCGGTGAAATTCCAACAATTACGATATACCGAAAATTTCGACGAACAGGATATGCAACCGCTCGCGGGGGGGGGGCACGCGAACGGTATCCTATACACATATCAGTATGTATATGTAATTTAAATGTAATTAGGTGCCAGAGCTAGGACGATAAAGATGTTACTAACAAAGAATTTTTTCAGCTAATATTTTATTTTCAGATTAGTCTACGGGGGTGAATGTAAACAAGGACAGTCTGACTGTCATTATAATTTTTTGTAATTGAATTTTTATTTTTAATTTTTATTTTATTTTTATTTATTTTTTATTTTTATTTTATTTTTATTTATTTTTATTTATTTTTATTTTTATTTTATTTTCAAATTGAATTGATTGGACTATAAGACCAATAAAAAAATATTTATTAATTACGATAAAGATGTGTAGCATTTATTATGCTAATTAAATTAATTAAGCGAAATTGTTAGATTTTTCGACAAAATTCGAATTCATTTATTCCTAATCCTCTGGAAATTCCGGCCGTCTAATCGTTATAAATTGTTTTCGTGACTCATTATTGGGTGAGCATATTTTTTGTCCAAGTTAGGGGGAACCACTTGCATTAATTATCTAGTGGAAAATCACTAATGCTCCATGTTATTTCATATATTATTTTGAAATTATTAATTTTTTATCGCAAAAACAAAGACAATAGTTATTACAAGTGTCTAGAAAAACAAAGAACCAAGATTTTTCGCCATTGTAAGAAAATCTATTATAACTCTCAAACTTATTAAACATGAAAATATTTTATAAAATCGGAGGATCTATTTAAAATTTATTCATGGTTGTTAAATAATTGGGTTAGTGTATTGAAAAAACTATTGAACTGTTGGTCAATGTTTTTCCTAACAACCAAGTAGATGAACTTCAATAATAATAAGTCAAACAATTTAAAACAAGAATTGGATACACAATGAGAGATAAAAATAAAGAAATATAAAGTTTATCAATTGCGGGCATAATCAGAGTCTCCACTCATGTCTAAAACAAATTCTGCATCATGACGAGAAAAATCTATAAAATTTACCCCCTTCCCCTCCTCCTACTTCAGGGAACACGTCGTAAATTTCATATTTTCGACTCGCTAGCACGACCGACGGGACACGCACGACCACTCTTCTTATATATATAGTCGAAAGCTCTATCGCTGTATGCGGTGTTTATCCAGTGATCCTGAGAAACACTTGCGCGACTCGTGTGTTATATAATTCGAGTGAACGCGCGCGTACACTACGTATACGCGCACTTTGAGCGCCCTCGATGTGCCAAGACTGATCGGTGAGAAACACTCCGCGTCCTGATGCGATAGGAGAGAGTGCGGAGATCAGCGAGAGAAGTAGAGAGAGAGAGAGAGAGAGAGAGAATAAGGCACGTAAGTATAGGCTGGATAGAGGATGTGGATATCGAGATAGGGGTTGAGGTTACGTGAGTGGCGATTTTCGCGATCTCGGTGACTTCGGATTTTTGGATTTATTTTTGTTTTACCTTATTTGTGTATGAGAGAGAGAGAGAGAGAGAGAGAGAGAGAGAGAGAGAGAGAGAGAGAGCAAAAGAGCAAGAAAGAAGGGGGGATTACTGAGGAAAATTGAAGTGGAATGGAGATTTTTATTTTATCAGAGAGTGACAGATGCGAAATCGTATTTTGAATAAAATCAAGAAATTACTCAACACATACAAATATCTGAGGGATACTGAAATGACTTTTTTTACTTAATTCTTCTCAAGATACGTTCGATAAGTATAGCGGATTAATTTCTTTGCTTACATTTCTGTCAAATTCGTAGCATTTACATTGATCCAGATTGAAATTGTGAATGAGCAGTGAGCAATATATAAGGTAAGAGAAACAGAAATTGTTTCAAAATACAATATTGAGGTATAAAATTAAAATAACAATAATATTTATCAATGTTATTTAAACTATTCTAAGTCATTTATACTTGATGTCTTTTGGTAAATAATAAATATTTCAGTATATAACTTCGTTTTACAAATATCATATTAAAAAGATGACAGGAAATGTATATATACAGACTATCTAATTTATTTCAATTATTTTTGAGCTCTATATTCTATTAATATAATTTTAATTTACTATCAGTCAGATCTAATATACTCTGCGATATTGCCTGAAAACTATAAATTTTGGAGAAGAACATTTTTAGCAAAGGATCTCAGGGAAATTGTCGATTTATTCTATAAATCAAATCTTTTGAGCACCAATTTGTTGACCCTGACCTTTACGATTATCTTGAGCACATTTTACACATTTTGAAAATAAATTCAGATTTTTGCACGGGAAACTTCTCTTTGAAGAGGCAAAAGTGTTGCAGTACATTAAAAAAAAATTATGTATCCATAATCGAACCATTATTGATCTTAAGGTTACAGTAAATATAACCAGCTTTAATTCATTCTTAGCTTAGCCTACAAATATTGTTTAAAATATTTTTCTTCAAATTGTATATATTCGAGACATTTCAGTAAGTTTGTTCGAAAAAACGCAAAAAGTACTTTTTGCCAGTAACAATTCTTGGCTGTAATAACTTTATGAGAAGTCTAAAATGATAATAAAAGAACGTAAAACAGAAAATTAAACAAAAATGAGTTGACAAAGGGATGCGATGTCGAAGTTGCACTTCTAACGAATTCAAGGGACATGTGCGATTTGTAAAGTCGTACGTTAGAACTAAGTTAAGTTATAATTTATTCATTAAGTAATGAGAAACAGCGTGTGAATATATCCTTCTCAAAGGAGACTCGAGAAAGTGAAATTATTATTCAGATTGAGAATACACACAAAGCCACAGAATGAGAAGAATCTGAAATAATAATTGTGTCATAGCTGGACAGTAAGACTTGACACCTAACGGTAGGTGGATCGTCTATGTAATGTAGAAGTCCACCACGGGAGATTTTTCATATCCATAGCGAGATGTGTTTATATGTATCTTACGCGTATTCTGAGTCGAAACTGATGATTAATATCAGTTTGTCGATAAATTACAATAGGTTCTCGAACAGTTTCCTTTTGAGTTTTTCTTTACCTCATATCAATGTAAATTAAATACATATTGTTTAAAAAAATTACAATTTTTTTTCCGTAATAAACTGAGTTAGCTGAGGTAATCGTATATCGATCACATCTAAAGCAAATATGACAGAACTTATCGCCTGTATCAATGTTCATTCGCAAAATACATATTGAAGTCGAAGCAGATAACGCGCTAACCTCCGAATAGAGCTCCCTCTTTCCTTTCGCGCCTTTTCGCGAAGAAAGAACGAAGTAAATAAAAAACAAATATCGACACTAGAGCGATCCTTAACGGAGCTACATGTGAGAGCTTTCTTTGCTTTCGCAAGGCGCCTCGCGCGAGACTTCTCGCGGCGTGAAACCATCGTGAAATGGCTATCAACGTCCGCGATATATATACGCGGCGAGGCTCGCGAAACAACGTGGCAACAATTGTCCCCATTGTTTCTCCCCGCGGCGCAAGCCAGCGACCGCCAAAGCCCTCCTCGAAATGCCCGTCATTATCAGGGCCGAGGAATCTTTTGCGGGCGAGGATGGAGGGGGGGGGCGGGACGTTTCGCTTCGATCCATCCCCGTCCTGCGCCCCTCCCCCGCCCATTCCCCACCGTCTTTACCGCTACGAAAATACACCTCGGGACTCTTTTCCTCCACTTTCCGCACATCGGCGAAGGAGAAAGATTCGGATAGAGAGAGAGAGAGAGAGAGAGAGAGAGGGGGTGGCTTTTAACTTGAAGCGGCGTTTACGAGAGTCCGCTTGAGTGGATCCTCTTCATCTTTTATGGATTTCATTCTCTCCGCGGCGCTCGCCGCGCACGAAGACGGCAGGCTTCAATTTGTCCGGATCGCCGGAGAGAGAGAGAAGGGGGGGAGGGAGGGGAGGGTAGTTCAACGAAGGTGGACGCGGATAATAAGACTCCTCCAGCAGGCTCGAGTTCGATCGAACGACGAGGAGCTTCTTGTTGCTATATATACAGTTGCGGAATGCCACGGCGATCCCTCATTCCTATAGGGCAATGAGCATTCGGCCGAGGGGGCGTGGGGCATTTTTAAATGCTCTAGACTCATCTGGCTTCTCTGGGTTTTACGAATTGAATTTCGATTACTCCACCGAGAGTAATTCGTTTTGATTGCACAGTATAAGCTTTTTATTGTATCAGTTTATAAAAAAATAATTCACGACAGTTGAAAAATAGTTGAACTACACGATCATTGTATAGCCGAATGAGTGTACTGAAGTTTGTCTGACCGATCATACTAGTCAAATTTTTCATCAATCATAAAATGCTCAAAACCATACGGTTACTCATATATCATAGTTTTTATCGTTTTATTATCTAATGTTCTCAAATGATATTCTATTCGAATTACAGAATCGAAGAAATTGTATATTATTGTTCTCGAGTACTATTTTCTCGATAATTAATGAACTTTATTGATCGATCGCAATCAGTCAACACATTGAATATAATGTTTCCACGGATAGTTCTTATAATGTTCGCTCGAGTTCAAACAATAGTTGACAGATTATTTTGGTATTGTAATTTTTTATTAAAGGTCAATTTAACAAAATACAAGTTGACTAACAATCTCTAGAACGCTCTTTTAGTACTTGCGAAGATATATGAATAGATGTTCTATCTCGATTGACTGAGTTAAACCTTCTTTTCATTGAATTAAGCTGCTCGTTAAAATGTTGCACTTTATTCGAGATATAAAAGTATATATATATATATATATATATATATATATATATATATATATATATTTCTGTATACACATATAAAAAAAATCGTACGGCTTACGCATTCCACCCAAATACTTCGCCAAAAGCGCATTTTTGTTCCTGTCTTTTCAAAATATTCCATTATATAAAAATAAAAAACGTAAAAGCAATGAGGGTAGTAAAAATACACCTGAATCTTTCGTCCCAATGGCCTGCTCGGGGCTTTACATTTTTCTATGTAAATACGCACTGTAGACGGTTGGAAAAATCCCCGCGGGCGACGGATCCGCGCAAAATGCGCATGCAAACCGATGAGCGCCAACGGCTATTGAAGGATTAAAAAGGGCTCACAGCGTGAGTGCAAGAGCAAAAGATGAGGATGGGAATATTGAGAGAGAGGGAGAGAGAGAGAGAGAGAGAGAGAGAGAGAGAGAGAGAGAGAGAGAGAGAAATAGAGAGAGAAAGAGAGTAGAAAGTAGAGAGAATGGAGAGATTTATATCCAGAATATTATCTGCATACATGTGAGCTTAGTTATATTTTGTTGAGGAATGATAGCTCCAGTGCCGATAAAGTATGAGGCACAATAGATCCTAGTTGTTTATAATAATATTCCTTGTGTCGGGCGGCTTCAGCCTAATTTTAAGGAAATACATGCAAAAAATTGAATAATTCTTTCATTTTTCATCCATACTGCCAAATCATTGGTGAAGGTGTCATTAATGGATTTTTCAATATTTCCAAATTATATCTTATTTGGATTTCCTATTTGATTCTCCTGAAATTCACAAAAAATAATTTTGTTATCTCAATTTCATACTTTAAGAAACCAAAAATTAATAAATTTTGGACAAATTTGGCAATATCAGTAGAAAATAATTTGTACCCTACTAAAAATAGATAATTAAAAACGTGTCAAACTTATATTGATTGAATTAGTTTACATTGTATTTGTATTTATTGTGTCTTTCTTAAACTTTAATCAAACAAATGTATAGTATAACTTAATAACAAAACATAAGATAAAGAGTAAAATTAGAAAGATATGTGGAATATAGTGATGAGAGTTTGTAGTATGGCGGTATAGCTCGAATATGTATTTATACAATATTTTATCGCTATTTCATTTTGGGATGATAGAAAAAAGCGGTGATTATACTAAGGTGAAACTAAAAGCATTTACCTCAAAACATTTGAATTCGTTTATCGTAATCTTCCCTCCATTTATAAGATCTTTTGCATGGGAATTGGAGTTATTATATATTTCATTAGTGAGAATGGTCTCTGTTTGTTTTTAGATTAGTCATGTAATTTCTTATTAGTTTTCTTCTGACAATATTCATTCTTAGTTGTTTTAATTCGTATTTATTAAAAAAATATAATAATAATGGTCCGAACAATTTGACAAGCATTTTGCTATTACGACTACTATATACGCTGCATCTTCTGAACGTCGTATGTAAAATTTGTCCCAATTTTTACTTGCAGCTAAATAGCTTATGCTATCAAATCTCCTTTATTCGACAGCTCAATAATCAAGTTCCAAAAAGTGGAGTTGATGTATGGAATACAAAATCTTATCCTCCTAAAAACTATTTCATTCCTACTGGTATATATCAAAGCACGACTTGTAGATTTCTGCAGCTGTTGACAGTTAATTCCTTCAAAAAAAAATCAAACTATATTCTCTTCTACTCTAATGATGTCTATGATGTTCTGCAAAAAGCTAATAGCTGACAAATTAGATAGCTGCACTAATAGCTTAAATTTCATTATTTTAAAGCATGGCTTACAATGAAGCTCGTATGAGGATTTCAAAATACACTACTGAAATTACAACGCCTTCGGTATGCATTATGACTAGTCAAACTGAATATCGTAATACTTGTAATAATATTCAAAACAATAAGCTAGAAGCATTCTTAATTGTAAGTATATAATAATGTGCAAGTATCGTCGTCTGTTATATTTATTTTCGAAAATAGGCGTAAGATAGTGCCTGCGCATACTTCTATCTTTATCATATAAAACAAAATTGGTGGGTAAGGAAATTATCAATTAATTGAGGAGCAAGTAGCCTTGGGCAGTGTGTAAACATTTATGTGCACATAAATATATGGTTTCAACCTTAAAAGTTAATCATAGATATTTTAACAAACTATAACTGTTGAATGCATCGATTCTATTTAACGTATTTTGCGAGGTCCCAAGTCATCCTATTTGTCGATCGGTAGGTACTGTTATAAGAAAAACTTGATATTATAAATAAATTTAATAGGAATGCCGCCATGAAATGCTCAATGTGTCAAATTTTGGGGTAATCAGTTTTGATCTATCAATGGAAAGTAAGTAAAAAATCGTATTTACATTCATGTTCTGTTATTTTCTGTTCTTATGGCGTAAGTCTATTAATCAATTTCATGAGTTATATTTACCTAAATCATTAATAAAATATTTTTACAATTAAATTGAAACGTTCTTTGAATTTCAGTATACAGATCAATTATTATGCATAAATCGATAATAATAATAATAATTTTGTTAAATATTTGTATTTCAACAAAGCCTTGCAAAAAAAGTAATTATACTTTCATTACATTAATTCAATTTTACGTAATTCAAGTACTCGTAATACGTGTAATCATATTACAATTGATTGACTTTGATATATTCAAAACTGTAAATATGAATACGTATCTATTGATATAGAAGAAAAACGAGATGTTTGTTAAATGCTGAAATTAACAATCGTGTAATAAATTTTGCTATCTGGCAATCGAAAAGTAATATCATTATTTCATATATTAAATTCAAAATAATAAATTGAAAATCGGATATAAATGTTGTACAATGATATAGTCTAAGATTGGGGCTATTTGATAATTATTCCACGATTTTATGGCACTTCTTCTATGCATTCAAGTATCGATTGCATTCAATTATTTACCCTTGCTGATAGAAACCAGTGAAAGTACTAAAAACTATACTTAAAAAAACGTCTTTACATTTAGGAACATTTAATTATCTTTAATTAAATAAACATCGTAAACGTTTTCTACTATCCGCCTGACGGTTTTATTTTAGGTGCCTTGAAGTAAAATTTGATTTTTAAATGAATATAAAGAAATTACAGATCAATATTATTTTCCTTCTGTGAAAACTAACTTAGTTTGAGGGATTAAATCTAATTTAGTTTGAGGAGTTTCTAACGAGTTCATATATATTTTATAACCTTTGGCTCAACAAAAAGAGTTAGCGTAACCTAAATTAGGATATTAAAATTCGTATCTCGTAATGGTTTTTTTTTTTTGGAATTTATTGGAAATTATTTGATTTTTCGATCTATTTGAAAATTGATATCCAATTCATCTGTTAATTATAAATGTGTGCTTATGGAATATTTGAGTTAGGTTCTGTTGAGATTACGATGCGTCTTTATGCATCCTATGTTTAGAAATAAACTATTACTTTAAATGATTGAATTTAGATCATTCGACGTTTGTATAGAATCAAATTTTGACACTTTGATTAATAAAACTAATACTTACTTTAACAAAGCTTCTGAAATATTTTGCAAGCCCTCGTCGATTTTGATTTTATGTAAACGCTTTATTAGATTATTAACTAGGCAGACAGATAAATTTAAGCGGAGAGGGAAGGGAAATACAACAATGGGGCGGAGGGATACAGAAGAAGAGAAAGAAGCCAACAAAAAAGATACAAGATCGTGCAGGAAAAATCGACTTTCGAAAACGTGGTTGCATACACAGAAAACTATACCGAACACATTGATAATCGATACTCATTACTGTGGTATTTTGCGAGCGAAACTATGAAACAGATATAAACATAGTTACAATGTACAAAAGACAGGTACATGGATAAATATATAGACAGAGTATGCGTGGATGTGTGTGTGTGTGTGTGTGTGTGTGTGTGTGTGTGTGTGTGTGTGTGTGTGTGTGTGTGTGTGTGTGTGTGTGTGTGTGTGTGTGTGTGTGTGTGTGTGTGTGTGTGTCTGAGAGAGAGAGAGAGAGAGAGAGAGAGAGAGAGAGAGAGAGAGAGTGGGAGAAAGGGACGGCGATTGTGGAGGGGAATGAAGCTTCTAGCGACGAACGCATAATTAATGTAGTGTATAGTCAAAGTATCGATTATCGCATGTGTGTGTCTTTGTATGCGCGAGCGCGCACATACGTGTATAACGCTTCAGTAAATGGATTATCATTTTGTTGAGCGTTGTGCAAGCGTCGGCGGAGGGAGGGGGGGTGGGTGGAGAGAAGACACAGACTCGGGAATAATTGCACGCCACTGCGGAGGCGAATTGACGTTAACACTGGCTTAGAAGGAGTCTATCGGGTCATGCGGAACATCCGATTGAAATGTAACTGAGGATCAGAGCTTTTAAGCATTAAACATCCAGATTTACGCAGTTCCAATCACAACTAATACTCGATAAAGAGCTAAAACTTATGGATACGTAGAGATAATGATAGTGAATTATTATAGTTCGATTATTGTACTGATAAATTTAGTCGATATATCGTATGCTATGATTACTGAACATTATTCGCTAAATTATTAGAAAATATTGAATGCTTGGAAAATAATATTAAAGAAAAGATTTCTTCTTTATAATTATCCTGAGTAAAAAAACGCCGATAAGAGATAGTTTGTACCTCATATCCGTGTAAAATTGGTTGGTTAGAATAAAGTTTCGATGGGCACTTCGACTATATCTCTATATATATATATTAGTTTAAATTTGGAATTATCAGATTTTTATTTTTTATCTGAACTGAATGAGTGAAAAATTATGTAACAGAACAATAACAAAAAAACTATATAATATGTAATTATTTGAAAATTTTCTCTAATTTTGAATAAATATTATAGACCAAAAAAATGTCACCGGTGGTACTATGAAATAGAAATGAGGATATACCATTTTGAAGCTGATGAGAATGTTAAGCTCGAATTGGACAGTTCAACCAATTCATTGAATTGGAGTTGAAGATTGTATTAAATAATACAACCTAAAATATTTCTTTGTTTATGTTTTTGAGAAGATCCTCGTTTTATTGCATTAATTAATTGGGAATGCATCTTTAAAATATGGACATGCTTTAAAAAAGCAAAAATATTTCTCCAGTTTTTATATAAATAGTTGTATATTGTAAATTTTCAAATGGCATCTTATAATTAGAGGATTCTATTGTATACGATTTATCGTAGCGTCACCACGATAATATCAATATTATAAACTATTTTAATGATTGATTTCATGAAGCTGGAAAGAATCATTGTACTATGCCATAATCACTGCAAGTTTTCAAGGTATGGCAATGCTCAAGGTGGAATGCATTACAGAAAGTTTTCTTTGCCTTTCTACATCAAGATATAACGTTAATCTACTGATACACCTACTTCAACGCTTTGTATATCATAGAAAACTTCTAACTTTGGTATTATCTTAAAGACTTGCACATTAGGTTACAAAATATGTAAAAATTCCATTATGGGTAAGTTTAGCAGTCATTTCGTAATAGAGCATGTTCGTCATATTACTAATTAAATCTTACTTTCATCGAACATATAAGTATACTTGTTAATACTTTAAAGCATAATAATTATACATATTTAAAAAAAAAAAATTTTTCTTTGTCCCTTGATATAATCAGAATTATGGCTACTATGTACTAATAATGTTTAAACAGATACTATTAGTGCATTCTGTTTTCATTATCATATCGTATGGATTACATCTTCAGTACGCATTCAACTCAACTACTATCCTGGATTTATTGGATTTAAATATTCAGGAAAACCTACAGTCTAGTCAATTATTCATATTTTTTAACAGTTCCTCTTTTGTAACAGGCATAGAGTTATCAAAATTGGAAAGATCGATAAAAATATTAACGCATAAAATGCCTCCAATTTTCATAATTGACTTTCGTAACACTTCAAATAAAAGAGAGCTTACGCTGAGGAATTCATCTTATTATCTTATATGCAATGCAATCAATATCATGTTCCATGATGGCGTGAGCGAATTTAAAAGTTTCATCAATTACTATTCGCAGAAGTTTATGTCATGTAATAGTCCAAAAATTTTAACTGTTTCCCTGAATAACAATTTGATATCGGATGAAGTTTTTATAACTGGTCTAACCGATGCATGGATGAATCGGATTTTAGACTTCTCTATTTTAAGAAACATCAGAAATATGAAAACGAACGAAGACAGCTGCATTTTCCAGCATTATAATCCATTTTATGGAGAAATTGTAACAATAGCTTGTAAAAGAAATATGATTTTATTTCCGGACAAATTACGCAATGTCAATGGTCATCGCATAAATTTAGGCTTAATTAGCGATGATATAACCTCGGAGGCAATCAGAAATTCAGAAGGAAAAATTGAATCGGTTCGAGCTGTTCAAATCGAACTGACCACCACCGCATTGGCATCAATGAATTTTTCTATAATTTTTAGCGAACTAGGGATAAATGAGTCTTATTTTAGAGGATTACAAGTTGTACGTGAAAAATTAGTTAATAATAAATTAAATGCCCTTGTAGGGCCAAAAGTCATAAATCTAGCAGCCGCCGTTACTAACTTATATTTGGAAACCGATTGTGTGAAATTCGTGGCAGTTGTCCCTAGGTCGCCTAGTACTAATTCAATACAGGTTCTATCGGTTGAAACACTATTTATTTATTTCTTCGCAATGCCCTGTTTAATTACTATTTTAATTCGTATATTATTGCACAGAAATACTGATAGAAAATATTGGAATTTCCTCAAAATATTCCAAAGCCTCTTTGGCGTACCTATAGGATACTTTCCAAAGAGCTTGTCTAATTTTATCATTTACTTTGCTTTGTTCTGCTTGTCATTTATATATATTACTACGTTTTATTCTTATTTTGTTAAAGAAATATCAACGATGCAAGAGGAACCATATAGTACGTATAAGAGCATAGATGAATCTGGCTTGGAAATCTATCTGTTGAGTGGTGCCAAGAATCAAGTATTTTCGCTGGACGATTATTATGTTCGAAGAATAAAAAATAAGGTGAAGAATGTTGACAATGCAGCTCGCTGTATACAAAAATTACTCGCAAACGCGAAAATAATATGCGTAATGGCGCAAACCGTCGTCGATGCTCACCACGAAAAATTATCAGTTTATAATAGGTCCAAGTTTAGCATTGCTAAGCCGGTATTCACCTGCATGCTGCCACAATACGTGTTTGAATCCCAGTCGCCTTATTCTCAAAAATTTGGTCAAATTTTGCGCAAAATTCACGAATCTGGAATAGAACGCGTATTGCAGTATTACTCGAAACATTCGAATACGATAACACGATATACTGTAATTGAGCGCAGATTGAAAAGTCCCTCGGTCACACAACTTGTCTCTATCGCATTATGCGGATATGGATTGTCAATTTTAATATTTGTTTGCGAGTACGTTTTAAAATCAGTTTTTGGTAAAAGTTTCAAAGAATCCGTAACAGAATTTTGTTAATTTATGAGTTTTCTTATTGTATAACATATATTAAGAATTTTTTTAGGTTATTTCATTGCTTGCGTCCTTTAATAATTTTTGATGTGGACAACGTTTTTGTTTTTATTTTCTCGGTAATATTAATTGATATTAATTGATACTTTTTTAGTACCTTGATTAAAATAAATTATTATATATCAGCGAATGTAATGAAATGGCTAAGATTCAGAAGGATGAAATTTTGCAACAAAATAGAACAATACATTGCCAGGGACGAAAGTGGATCATTTTTCCCAGTGGAGAAATTACCCACAGCAGCGAAGCCGAGGTGGGTAATCCATTGGGAAGGATGATTCAGTGTTGTTCCGTGTGATGTATACTATTTTACTTTATATCAGGTGGAAAATTCGCGACCAATTATGGAATTTAAAGATAAATGCTCTTCGAAATTCTAATCTAAATTATAAGGTTAGCGAATACCGAAAAATCTAAATTAAAAAAGACTGAGGAGCAGAATACCGTTATATATGTACGTCTTCACCTCAATTGTTGCATTATTTTTCAATCTTCTGAATCGTAAGTTTTCACTAGAAAAATTATAATTAAAAAATGTAATTATATTATAAGGTAGTCTGTTTGTATAGTAAATCAAATATCTATTTGTAAATATTGATTTGTGTTATGTTCCTCTATTATAAGGGAAACAATTATTTCAATTTTGTAAAAAAAGTTAGTTATGCCTGAATTATCATTTAGATATTTATTTATGTAATACAAACGTATAAGATATTTATGAATCTGATGAATAAGTGTCAATTTATTACTTATAAGAGCTAGAAAGAAACAATTTAATATTTTATTCTAGCATTCAAGAGAAAAAACAGCGATTTTCGACATACACATACAAGGAGAAATTAGTTCAATCATCAAAATTAAAACCAATTTGATTTTCGATAGGGATCAGATAAGAAAATTCTATACCAAATAAATTTTTTTATTTTAGATTATTTAAAATTTTTAATATAAAATGTTACTGGTGAAAGTTAAATGGCCTTCGGATATGCATTTGCGCTGATTTGTTATTGACGTGGAATAATCAATAAACTAGTTTTTAAAGTAATTGAAAGTAAACGTAACATAATTAATTAAGACGTTACTCTAAAGCAATGATAAACGTTCCAATTTGGAAAAATCGAACTGGAATTTTTATAGACTTATACATTTAGCACAACTACTACGTATGAAATTACGAATGGTCTGTTTTAGAATCTATTTCCTTTTTAATACCATAATGGCAGATTATATTACAAATGGGTTGGAAATGTCAAAATTGACGATAAAACAATGGATTTGGATGGTTATTAAGCTACATGAAGTTAAAGCTCTCCTATTTCGAAAATAGGTTACTTTTTTACTTTCTTACATATAATTATAATACTTATTCTCAATTAATTAATTCCTGTAAAGTATACAAAAAAAATTTATAAGAGCCACGACTTTTGGCATCGAATTCGAAGAAAGAAGAAGATTTCAGTCAGAAACTTTCTCATGAAACTATATAACATATGCTTTTTATGTCTTAAAAAAGTTATATGCAAAATTCGAACCGAAAATATTTCGTTGTTTCATCATATTCACTTTATTATTATTACTTTTATTCACAATTATTTAATCTGAAAGCATATGATTATCATATGTGTATCAGATATTAAAAAAATTAAGATTAGAGCCCCGATAGGGGCTGTTGAGCGAAAATATTATATCTATATAAGCGCAGATGGGAAAATAAAATATTTGTTATAAATTCCAATTCCATGACTATAGTTATTTATACAAAAAGAAAAGGTAATATATTAATATAAGTATTTATTTCATTATTTTTTTTTTTAATAGATAGAAAGAAAAATAAACTATATTTATTTACTGTGTTTATATAAAATATTAATCAATGTGATAATACTAATAATAATAATAATTAATAATAATCAATATGATAATTATAAATATGATAATACAGTTATAAAATGAATTTATTAATGACAAACTCTTTATTAAGCTAAAATTAATTTAAAATCATTTTCCATTAGTACTTTAGATCAAAATACTAACAAGTCACATTTTTATATAATTTTAAAGAATTTATTTAAACGTTTAATAAATATTAAAATTACATAAAAATCGAGCGTTGATTTCTTCAGAGAACATTTTGAAATTTATATGTTGACAGGCGATTGTTGACAGTAGAGCGATTTTAAATATTGCAAACTTTGGCAAGATTTTCCGTAGATGTCACATCTATCTCTTAGATAAATTACATAGATGTAATTACATAGATTTTGTACAATATTTGAACTGTTTTTAGCCATTTTTCATACAATCTTTGATACTTGCAATAATTTTCAAGACCTTCATGAACTGTTATATAGTGTATTTGTGTTGTTATGCTAGAATAGTTTCTGCCCGTTTATGCTTAGTTTAAATATATAGTGTAATTAATATATATATATATTTTTTTTTCCACCAATAGTATCACTACAATAGTAGACTTGGTAACATTGGTAACATTGACTGTCACCTCCGTTCACTTCCACTTCTGCTTGTACAATTTTTCTTTATCTTGCTTAGATTCCTGGTAACTCATGTGGGACTATTAAAATTACTTCATTATCATATTTATTTATTTATTTATTTATTTATTTATGTTATTTCACGTCGCTCTATTGATGTTCCCAAACACTGGTGCGAATCAGCATCGGATTACCTCTTTACTTTACTTTATTCTTTCTAGACACGATAAAAAGAAAAAAAATTCAGAAACTGCAGATGAGTTATCTGAGAGAAAAATTGACAAAATATTCAACACAGTATGTGGAAAACTTTTCTGATCAATGACCACCATTGGCAATGCTTTTTGTACAGCTTTTTATATGATTTTTTCCTATGTATGAACTCATTAGCTACATATAAATAAATATAAAATCGTGTATGGAACTTATTAATAATTCACAAACCACAGTTATCAGATGTTTTAAAAAATAAGTTTCACAATTGAAGGAACAGATAATACTGTATGATCAAATCAATTTTCGAGGTATAATTACAATATTTAAGTGGCTATTCATGTTGAAATTAATTATAAAGAAATTACTCCTGTGCACTTCTATTTTTATTGACACGAGTTGAATTCAGCATAATCTACGGCAATTTTTAAGATTTTTCAAAATCTTTCATAATTATAGTTTTTTCTTATTATAGTTTCTTATTATAGTCTAATTATAGTTTCTTTCTTAATTAAAGTTGTCAACGTTATCGTATCATCTTATTTGTAATGCAATCAATATACTGTTCCATGATAGTGTCAGCGATTTTAAAAGTTTCATCAATTTCTACTGGCAAACTGTTTTCTCGTATAACAGCCTAAAAATTTTATCTGTTCCTCTACATAATAATGTAATATCAGATGAAGTTTTTGAAACTCGTCTTACGTATGCATGGACGATCGTATTTTAGATTTTTCTATTTTAAGAGTTACCAACAACAGGAATTCTCGCAGAAATAAATGTAGATTACAATATTATAATCCGTTTTATGAAAAAATTCAAACGATAGCATGCAACAGCGAGATGCAGATTCTTCTGGACAAATTGCGTGACGTAAATGGTAATCCTTTAAATTTGTCCATATTAATGAATGATTTGGAATCCAGGATAAGTTGTAATTCACAAGGACAAATTATGTCCGTTAGAGGTTTTCTAATCCAAAAAGCCATCGCTGCATTCGCAACAATGAATTTCTCCATAAATTTTGTGGAGTTAGGAATAAATATGCCCTATTCCAATGTCCTAGTATCTCTGATTGATAAATTAGCTGATAATAAATTACATGCATTTGTAAACCCCTAAAATTCTAATAAATAAATAAATGAGTTATATGTGGAATCCGACTGTCTTAAAACACTGGCAGCTGTTCCTGTGATTTCTGTCTTACTGCACCTTAAATCCGTTCAAACAATTATAGTTTTCTTTATTCTAATACCTTGCTTAGCTACTGTTATAATTCGAGTACTGTTATGCTGATAAAGTAAGCTGCAATTTTGACATGATATTTCAAATACTTTTTGGTATACCCTTATCGTAGTTTTTAAAAATTATTTCTATTCATAGTGATATAATTTGTTTATGTTTAGTGTGTATATCATTTTCATACAGTAAAGTATTATATATACTTAATATGTTGAGGAAATCCCAGGAATAAATACCCAACAAATTTGATACTTTTGAAAGTATAGCTCAATATGATTTGAATATATAGGTGTTGAATTGTACTATTTTTTGTGAATTAAATGAGAGAGACGATTATAGAATTCAAAATATAAACAAAAAGTTTTATAAATAAATAATATATTCGACTGTCATGCAAATTTTACATGTATTTTACATATTTTTACATAAAATATGGATAATTGTAGAATAAGTTTTCGACACTGTCCACTAAAATCATGCAATTCTTAATAGATTAAGATTGAAAATTGCCAAGCCTACATTCAGCTGTTATAAAGCAAAGTACATCGACGATCGTCAGTAACCGTATATTCTGAAATTTAATCGAATTTTGCGCAAAATTGATGAATCTGGAATAGACCGCATATTAAACTATTATGCACAAGATTATAAGATAACTCGATATCATGACATTCAAGACGGAATGACAAGTTCGTCTGTTATACACTTATTTTTATCACAATATGCGGAAATTGTTTGGCGACATTAATATTTCTTGGCGAATGTATTGTAAAATCAATCTATTTTAAAAATTTTAATATGAACAGAATTTATCATAGTGCAATAAATGGTAATAATATCTACTATATGTTCGTTTATTGAATACATCATTAATATTTTTTTTTATATTTTACTTTTCCTTAAACTATTTCTGAGCTCTGAAACCAAGGAGTATTTTTAGACATTAAGTAGACGACTTCGACTTATCGCGTATGTTTTTAGTAAACTAAACATTACATATATGCTGTAGTGCAATTGGTGCATTTACCAGTTGTTTTTCTCATGGCCGCCCCGAAAGTTCTACTTTCTCTCACTGAATTCCATGGTGAAAACGCACGATACGCACTCTAGGCCAAATAAAAAACCGGCGAAGATATCGACTAACTAAGCTCTTTATTTACAATATGAGATCATCAGCACCATCAGCTAAGGTGTGGGTTGTAACGATATTCGTAATAAATAAGCCTAAATAAGTAAGTATTTTTCCTCCTCAGGAAATAGGCGTCCAACGTCTGATTTGTGAGTAAAAGAAAAAGTATATTTACACATACGCTATCTCTCTCTCTCTCTCTCTCTCTCTCTCTCAAGTAAATATGTTTGGAAAATATATATAACGAAAAATATATTATTTCAGGTAGTTTTCAGGTATCTTATTATGCCTCTTATAGTTTATTAGTTTATTTTTTATAGTTTATTAGTTTATTAGTTTAGCGTTTAGATGTCATTCCTTAATATTAGTTGTTTTTTTTATATCTATAGAAAAGTGTTCTAAGCTCTTTTAATTAACGTATGATCCCATATGGTATTATGCCGATTAGGTTAGGATGGTAGTGTATGGGTTATTTTTTAATGTATTTTCATATTCTGTTAATTATATTTTTTTTATTTCCTTTTTAAATTTTTTAAAATATTTCCATAAAATTTTCTATTTTCTGATGCCACATAGCCCTGTAAGGAAAGGAGAGGTATATCAATTATCAACGTATATTATGTATTCTTTTTCCAAAATCGGATTCCATCGAATAAGCAACAGCATCTCCTGAACCATATAAATCAAAACTCTTGCATTCAGTACTCGAATCTGTATAAATGATGAAATCCTAAGTCAATCCAGTCTCACATCAAAAAGCATATATATCTTGATCACAAGCATATATATCTGATCATCTCTTGCTCAGATTCTCCAGTGCTGGCGGAGCTGCTGAAAAATATCAAAAAATTAAAGCCTAATGTTCAAATGTTTTGATGAATGAAAAAGAAGAATTTTCATAAAATATTGTATGATCAGGGATATTTTCAATTTCCTCATTATTCATTTCAATATAATTATCGTTAGAATCATAATCCGTCTCTAGCTCAGATTCTCCACTGCTGGTGCGCATGCTGTAAAATACCAAAAAATCAAAGTCTAATTAGTGGTATTTAGAAATAAATAAAGAATTTTCTTTCAATTGCACCTTTATAATTAGAAAATCCTTTTTTTTGAGGATTGGGTTAAAAAACTAAAATATATAGGTATAATTTTAGCCCGAAACGCAAGTGAATTTAAATTTATTATACATGTCTTAGTTATTGTAGTTGTAGAGAACAACCTATTGGACAGTCCCTAGCTAGCGATGATTGCTATCATCAAACTTTTGTAGAACATAGGAGATATAAAAATTATATTAGAACCAATAAAATTCTAATAGAACAACTTTACGAATTACTATTTATGATTTTGAGGTTAGAGAAAGTGAGTCACGTGATAATTCAACTTGGACTGTAAATTTGGATTATTTACAATTTTGAACATATAAAAAAGTACACTTAAAATACACTTCAAAAATATGCACCACATGGCGTAATTTCTGCCCTCTAGCGTTTAAAGCCAGTGGTATTATAGACAAATTTTACTTGCTTTTTAATTGAAATGTTCTTAAAGGTTTTTGTTTCTGATTTAAATAATTATTTAATTAATTTATTGAAAATTTTCTATACGTTCATTACAATATTACATATTTCTTTTGTACTTATTATCCTTCACCTTTCCTTCTGAATGCGCATCATTACAAAAAAAAACCAAGATAATCAGAGAAAGGAATAAAGATGCTCAAAAATTTCCATCATCCTTATCACTATGCACACTATGAAAATTAAATTGATTAAATAAAAAAATAGGCAATAACTCTTCGATATGGGTATGAGAAAAAATCGTATACGCTACACGCAACGAAATGTATCACGTTTTCATTAAGATATGTACGTTCACATTAAGATAGGTACTTATTGAACACAGACTGTCAATCTGCAGTGTGGAACTTGAATTTCGAGCGGAACGAGGATGACAATCACGTGAGTTAAATCGATTTCAGTTTACTAAATAGTTTACCTTGCACACTATTTCGAATGCGTATGTAAAAAGATTAGTGAACGTACTAATCCATATACTATATGAGAAGTTGCGTGCTGTCAGTATTGAAATATTGTTTTCACGCAAGCGTGAGAATTGATGATTTGCCTTATCAGAAGATTTTGCTCTCGAGTGAAGCAAGGGAAGTAAATAAGATAAAATGAACTTAATATATCAGTTTTACAGGCTTGTATTTTATACCACCAGGGCACAAAAATTATATCAAAGTTGGGATTTTGAGATAAGAGTAATGTTAATGCAACAATATCTAGTGAGGAATATACGTTTTGGGATGGTGAAAGCGAGAAAAATCTTATATTAGTCGATAAGTTAAAGAATTGCTAGATTCCACTTTCATCATTATTTGAGGCTATAATAAAGTCAAGTGACAGATAGAGCAAAGTACCAACTTTATGTATATATTTTAAAAGCATTTTTGATTTGATACTATTTCATTAAATTAATATGGATAAATTATCCACGTTTGGATAGCACTTTCATTGTTCCAATTGTAATGCTTTTGCCGTCATTTCGGTGGCTTCGATACACTCATATCTAATTATATTTGCCGGTTATATATACACATTTGTATGTAAATTGGTATAAATATAATCTAATTGAGCTTTAAAAAATATACCGCTTTGTGAGATATTTTTGCCTTAACTTCTAAATCGAAATCTTGTGTTGTATTGGGTACAATACTATCGCCGCTCTAAGCGAGTAAATTGAGAGGAAATTAACTGAAATTATCAATTTATTTGGAACAGCTCGTTCTTAATAACAATTGAACGCATTTAAAGTCGTTTAAGATCATCCAGAATTGACCGTTGCACTTGATTTCACGGGTACATACAGAGATTTTCACAATGAAAATGGTTTCGTTCTAGAGATAACCTTTCTGTTCATACGCTATCTATTTTTATGTCAAATACCGAATCAGTTATCAGGATAAAATTCTCGTTCAATTTTGATTCCAATAAAGTAAGCTTCTATTATACATATTTTTAATACGAATATAAAATGAAGTTTCTTTCTTTTGAAGTTTCACAATTTATTTACAGTAAATAGCTGATATCTTAGTGAAGTGAAGAAGCAAAGCCACGAGTCAGATGATTAGTGAATGTTAAACAATATTTTTGTACATTTCGACTTTGTTAATTGATTGGCGCTTTTTTTCAGTTAACAATTCGAGCGAAAGATGTGAAACTTACTAATTCGGTACCCAAAGATATGAAATGATTTATTAACAATGATAGTTGATTTATTTATACCACGTAATAACTACTTTCAAACCCATTTAAAACTGTCAGATTTTCACGATGGCATGAGGCTCTGGTTTTCGAATCAATAATTATAATGTTGAAATCGCTATTTAAGTCCAAATATTTTAAAAGTGAAACTCCTCCCTGTGCTTGTAATTTCGCATATCATAGAAATATGCTGATAATTCTTTATTTAGTATATTTCCAATCTTAAAAAATTATTGGATGTGATTATTCGGAAGTTTTGAGCATTTTATAGCAATAAACCATTTTGAAGTATAGTAACTTAAAGGTGTATAATTTGGAAAGATATGTAAACTATGGTATCATATTGCAAATACGTTAGTCTTAGCATTGATCACTATCGATGAAAATCAATATTTTCTGTATAAGTTAGAAAAAATATTGAACGATCTTACAAAATCCAGATTAAAATAAAGATCTTAATTCGTTATTGATATAATTCCAAAAAAATACATCATTTTTAAAAATTTATTTTTAAAAATATATTCTAATTACACAGTAAAAACTTATGTACAGTTCAACTTTTTAAAAAGAACAAAGACAAACCAACTTTTTCAGAAAACAAAAAGTTTTAACCTTTTTTATATTTTGAAAAAGTTCTAGCTTTGCTATTACAGAAAGAGGAGCCCTTATTAAATCGCGCTTTCAAGCCTATAATTAGACAGTATTTTATACATAAATAAAGCGTTGATCGTAATTAAACGAAATTGCTTCGGATTTGAAATCACAATAAGCATTATTAATTCAATACTGACCGACATGCAATTTCAAATAAACATACTCTGAAATTAATTTTTGTACCCGAGTAATGTTTTGATTTAAAAATGGATCATAGAGTAAGAAGTTTTGATATATATAAAGTTTTGATCAAATAAATATTTCATTCTTGAGTAACTGTATGCCTGCTATTGAAATAAAAAATAAATTACATGCAAAGTTTTATATTAAGCTAAAAATATTTTTCATCCCATGGTTATTTTTGGCTCCGGTAAGTATAGGTATATTTTTTATAAAATTCTCTTCAAAAGTCAATTCTTATCTTGTAAAATTGTTTCCAAAAACTTCTTTTCCTACCTTGTAAGGAAATGACGTTACATATTATATACTGTGAACACTAAAAGCATAAATACTTGAATGCAAGTTCAGACAAAGTAAGTTTTATTAGGAGAATTAATGCGAGTTTTTTCCTCTGACATGCCGAGCAGATGCTGAATATCTCCTATGTTGGCCCAAGATAATCTGCAATGGATTGTGAAAAGTCACTATGATTGTGATATGAAAAAAGTATCATAAGAATATTTAATATATAAATAATATATTAAATATATTTACTCGGAAAAGGAGAAAGAGCATAGATTTTTTGTAAATAGTGAACTAACAGTACTACCTAGTAGATCATTCCATTAAATCTGTAAGTATATTTTTTTATCGAACAAAATCTATTAATTATAAATTATTCTAATCTATTTTTATATTCATTGACCAACAGATATCTAATTTTTAATTAGTGCGACATGTTTCTAAAAAAAATGTTGTATCTCCAATCTATTATTATTCTGTCAGCCTATGGATTGAATCTTCAATGTTCGTTCAATTTACCTGGAATGATGGATTTAGTCGATTTATATATTCAGCAGAACCTAAAATCAAAACTTGTATATCTATTTTTTAATAGTTCTTCAGAAGTAGGCTCATCCAAATTGGATAGGTTTATAAAAACGTTAATGATTACAACTCCTCCAATTCTGATGATTGACTTCAATATTCTTTCCAATAAAAAAGAGATTCATTGTAATGCAATGAATATTATGCTGCATCTTGGTGTTAACGAATTTCAAACCTTCATTGATTTCTACTGACACAGCTTTAAGTCTTGTAACAGCCCAAAAATTTTATCTGTGCTGCTCGATAATAGTTTAGTATCAGAAGAAGTTTTTACAACTGCATTTACATATGCATGGATGAATCGCATTTTAGATTTTTCTATTTTAAGAGTGACAAATAATGTAACATCTATGGAAAATATCTGTATTTTTCAGTATTTTAATCCATTTCATAAAGAAATTAAAACCAGAGCTTGTAGTAGAGACATGCAGTTATTTCCAGATAAATTGCGTAATGTCAATGGGCAGATTGTTAATATAGCTTTAATTCATAATGATTTACTACAAACTATTACAAGAAATCAAGAAGGAAAAATAGATTCTGTCAGAGGTTATGAAATTGAAAAAACAACTACTGCCTTGAAGTTAATGAATTTCACTTTAAATTTTGTTGAAGTAGGAGAAAATGTATCCTACAGAGAAGCGCTCCAATGTTTGTATGAAAAATTAACCAAAAATGAAGTACAATTACTTGCACTTCCAAAGCCGATAATCGCAGAAGGCGAAATTACCATCTTATATATAGACAATGATTGTTTGAAATATGTGGCAATTGTTCCCTTAATACCTGTTAGTCGAGGGCAGATTATATCTTTTCAAACAATTATTATTTTCTTCTTTTTATTTCCTTCCTTACTTATCTTTCTAATTCGCATGCTCTTATCTAAAAAAGCAAATAATGAAGATTGGAATGCTCTTCAAATATTTCAAATCCTGTTTAGTCTGCCTGTCGCGCATCCTAAAAAAAACCTTTTTAATTATATAATTTCTTTGTATTTATTCTGCACATCAATAATATATAGTAACGTATTTTATTCTGATTATATTCAAGAAATGTCAGGAATAAATGATGAGCCATTTGATACTTTTGAGAGCATAGATCAATCTGCCATCGACATTGAGGTTGTTGTAAATTCTAAAAACGAAATTTTTTGGAAAGACGATCATAACATTCAAAATATAAAAGTAAAGTCAAAACAAATAAGTGAGGCCATTGCTTGTTTAAATAATATAAACCTAGGTCAAAAAGTTATATGCATAACGTCAGAATTACTTGTGGAGGCTTATTTGAGAAAAAATTCATTTTGGAATAAAATTAAATTTAAAGTGGCAAAACCAGTATTCACTTGTCTTGAACAAAAATATTATTTTGAAAATCAGTCACCATATTCTCAAAAATTCAGTCAAATTTTACGTACAATTCATGAATCTGGAGTAGGCCGTGTATTAAGTTATTACGCAACATATCGTAATAAAGTAAATAGGTCTATTGCAATTCAAGTTGAAAAGCAAACTGATTCTGCTGGTCAACTTATTTCTTTTGTATTATTTGGTTATGGATGTTCAGCTTTAACATTTTTTGCCGAGTGTATTCTAAAAACAACTTCTGTGGAATATTTGAATAATGTAATAAGAAAATTTTGTTAGCAAATTAATACTAGTAAAAATTGAAAACACTTTTAAGCTATCTAGAGTCTTAGAAACAGTATCAAGTTTCGTCAGGTTTTATGCTTAGCATTTTCAGAACTCGGTTAGTTGGCACAAATTTCCTAGATAATTAATGAATTTTGTTTTCTGTCTCTTCTTTTAAATAGGGTGGTCAGTAGATTGAAGTTCGAGGTGAAATTTTAAATTAAAACCGTTTTTTCAGTTGGCTCGTTTGGTAGAAGACAAAGTATAGGTTATTCAAAAAGTATTAGTGCATCAGTTTGAAAAGTAAAATTATGTTAGAAATTCACTGATATACTATACATACTGATATTAATATAAATACTATAAATATTAATATAAATACTATAAATATTAAGATAAATACTATAAATAGTAATATAAATACTATAAATAGTAATATTTAAGCATAAAGGCAGTCTAACTCTTATTATAATTATATGGTATATGAGTTTATTGAAAATACTGGATCCAAATATTTACTGGTTCCCCTTCTATCAGTCGATATGAGTAAAATTTTTAACTTACTATATGAAAACATTAAAAACATTGAGAAACTAGTGAGGTAAATTACTACGAGGTGAAGATGAGTTGATTCTAATCTACCCGCAAAAAAATTGTACATTATATTGTTTTATATTATGTATAAAATTAATTTGAAGTATGTAAAACAGTTTAATTGACAGTGCATATTTTCAATGATAATAACAAAGATATATAAAATTTTTAATTGACAATTTAATTTTTAATTGACAATTCAACGACAAATTGGAAGTTTTTTTAAATGCTTGGTCATGTTTGAAGCTCGTGGATTTTAATATGCATTTAATTATTAACATAGTAAAATTATGTGTGTGTGTGTGTGTTTTATGTGTTTATTGAATTGATTAGTAAATACTACTACTACTACTCCTACTACTACTACTACTACTACTACTAATAATAATAATAATAATAAAATTCTGTTTTGATTATATTTTACTTCTTTAGCGTAGAATAAAGTCTAACTATATAAAATACGATTATCAGAAAATTACAAGATTTTTCTCTTCCTTAGTTCAGATTGCTTACGCATAAAATTAATCTATTTATATATTAGTGAATCTGGAGGTACTATTCACTTCAGGTTATTATGAAGGTCTGAAGCATATAAAAATTATTGTGTATTCTCTAAGATTTTTCAAGACTAAAAAATCTGTAAAAATAGCTGACAGTATATAAATTAGTGCCATAATAAATTTCGAAATAATTTGCGAGTTTATATTCCAGCCATCGTAACCGCTACCAACCTTCGCGATCGCATTCACCATTTTTTACTTTTATAATTAAAAAATGTTTTTTCGATTTATGCTAGGATCGAATTTGAATAGGTCAGAAAGAAACGATTATACTATAATATAAACTCATAAATCATTTCGAAACTTAGTATCGTACTTTGAAATTTATCTAAGTAAAATTCACGACCATCTTATCGATATTGAACTATGAGATTTGTGATTGGCTGATGGATATACACTCTGACACATTCAATTTATTTATTAAATGTAATTGTAAAAATACCCAAACGCATTTGTTTATTATTAATCTTATATTATTGAAATATATTTCAACAAGTGCATAATGAGTTTTCACATTTTTATCTTTGTTTTAAGCAAAGTAATTCAGAATGGTCAGGTTGATGTTCTCAATGCGCATCTCTTGATCCTCAAATAATTTTTAATAAAATGTTTATACAAATGTTTAAGCCGAAGGCTCAAGTCGCTTCAGTCGTTTCATATATTATTAAAAAATAATAGAAAGGCAATGAGATATGGGTGACAGATTTACTTGAAATTGAGCGAGCTAGCTCTAGGTATACCTTTAATATAACCTCTAAAAGCACCACTGCATAGCTTTAGGAATTATGCTTCTCCGATGTCCAAGATATCAAGTACTGCGAATGCTTTTGCAGTAGCTTATGCATTTCAAAAATAATATCTGGCTTTTTTATATACAATGAGAATCTAACCATCAAGCATCATTGTGAGATTCTCCATCACACCAAGTAAATTAAGCTTGCAAAGTTCCTTGACGTCGTAAAAAGAGGCTCTTCTATCATTCTGAATCTCATCCGATGGAGATTGCGGGCGATAAAATAAACTAAGACGTTGTGCCGCCTGATTCGGGTGTTATGCGTGTTACCGCAGGATATGATTGTTAGTTTCTGCAAGTGTGTAGTTCGCGTGACATTATCCATCTTCATTTCTACTCCCAGTTATGCGGGAGCGAGAGTTCCGCATAAGTTTGTGATAATGTATGTAGTCACGTCAAATATGAGCCAAGAAATGTCGTCGGCAGCCCATTGATGTTATCCGGACACCGAATCCGAGTTCTTGAATGGAGCCCCCTCTATTTTCCTGTAAAGAATGTTCGATTACCGCTCTTAGATCTCACTGAGTTATATACTCACAGAGAACACTCTGTTACAGATTCGTTACGCTAATGAAGAGGCACTAGCCAGTGGGAAGATGGAATGCTCAACCGTCCCTCCTGGACATGGGTGGGGTATTGGCCAATTACTGTATTTTGGAGAATGCAAACCACTATCTGATAGTACCTCCGGTCATGTTGTCCACTCTACCTAGTGCCTCCATGTTCAGATTACCCACAGTGATCTGAAAGTGGAGAGGTAGCAGGGTGAAAAGCCGTTGTTATATGTTGTGCATTTGATTATGCTGTTCTAACTTTAATTATAAGTCTAATTTCATTCATTCGAAACAAAGACGGAAGCATGACTAATGACATGACAACAGTTTCCATATGGATATGTTAAATGGAAGGGCAAGTATAAGTTTTAAAAATATAATATTATGTAGATATACTATATAACAAATTCAGTTTTTGTTAGCACAATATGACTGATCAGTGGTGTTCGCTGATTGTTTAGATTGTATCTGGACCATGGTCACAATGATGATCATCCTACTCAGATAGCAATATCTATCCAACTCAGATTAGATCATATCTGGTATCAGATGGGTGGCTGGTGCACGTGCGTTATGTACGCGGAATGAGGGAGCTGTGCTTCTGGATCACTCGTATTCCAGCTAAAGGTCACGTAAGGATTTCATGATTTGCAAATAGTGTTGAATGATGGAAGGGGAAAGTATACTTATTACATCAATGTTGAAAGCAGGGAGTCGGAAAGCTATAATTTATCCATTGGGGTATATATGGATCTCCAAATTTTTTTTAAAGAAGTGTTTTTGAAATAGTGTGGTGATGTAGGATGGTGCGAAGATGTTAATGCATAATTATTTTCCTAAAGTTATAATGTGCCTGTAACGTGTCGACGAATGACCTGAATGACACAACTGGGACATATTGTTAATTTTTTTTCTCTAGGCAGACTTCAAATGGCTTGTAATCATTGGATTGTCATTTATTTCTTTTTCAAAAAAGCTAATGAAAAAAATAGGTGATGACAACCTTATTTTTCATTACTTTTTATCTTATTAAAATTAGCGTTACCCATTTTACATATATTGAAATCTAATATTCGCTCTTATGTGAGTGTACTCTCATATCAAGGTTACAATTTTATTTCGATTTCAAGCCTTTCCCAGGTCAGTGGATTATTGTATATATAAATAAATCATTCATGGTAATTAAAGAAAATTGCTTGGAATTTAGAAACACAGTAATCATTATTAATGTAACGTTGATCGACATGCATTTTTAAATGAATTCAGTTTTAAATAAATTGTTGCACTAGATTAATATGTCCTTTAAAAGAATAACACTGAGCGAAATATAAAAAAACAATCGTTAGAAAAATCTAACTAAAATTATTAAATATAATTTTAAATATATTTCAGGTTAATAATGAATTTTAATCTTAGCAGTGAAATAAAATTGTTATTTCAAGTACATTACTTTATTAATGTAATTCTATGAAAGTGAAATTATATAATGATAAAAAAGAACTTTACAGTCAGTGTAAAATTGAATGTTGCCATAAAACTAATACTATATCTTGGCATTTCAAACAATTAAGATACAAAAGATAAGCTCTTGTAAAATATTTTTAAGGCGTATCAAAATACTATTTGTTATTTAAAATACTGTCTGGCATTTAATATATTGACGATTTGTATTTTGCATTATTTTCGGATTATAAAGAAGTGTTAGGAATTTCGATTTCAATTTTAACGCAAAAATATAGCTTGAAAGCAACGGAGAGATATAAAAATGGGTTTATATAGAAATCAATATTAGCTTGAAGAACGATAAACGCTTCCATTACATGAAGTATATAGAATTAAAAAGAAAAATACAGGTGAATTTTATTAATATGTATGAATTTATTGATGATTAGTTTTAAAGGCTATGACGAATTTCATCTAAAGAATATTACAAAGAGTTTTAGAAATTTATACGCAATTAATAACTCTGATTTTTGTCACTAAAAAAATGGAGCGATACTGTCTTGATCTCGCAAAATTCAGTGCGGCAGCGTTGAGCCAGATTCACTGAGCAGTCTCAATCAAGTGAGATATCTGCCATTTTAAGAGATACGAAATATTGTCTATTTGGGGTCTATGATCTCTTTAAAAGGATTGCGAAAGAGTCACGACGATTGTGGCATTCAAAATTATTGTAAAAACATTTAATAGATAAATAATAGATTAAACATATTTACTCGTATAAGAAGAACAAATAAAGGCTTTTTTGTTAATAGTGGACTAACATTACTAACTAGTGGATTATTCCATTAAATTTGTAAGTATGGTTTCTTTATCGGACAAAATTTGAAATTATTAAATTAATCGGAAGCATTTCTATTTTTATTAATAAATAGATATTAAATATTTTAATACTGCGACATGGTGTTTATTAAACAAATGTTGTATCTTCAATCTATTATTATTCTGTCAGCCTATGGATTGCAACTTCATTGTTCATTCAATTTAACTGGAATAATGGATTTAGTTGATTTATATATTCAGCAGAACTCAAAATCGAAACTAATATATCTATTTTTTAATAGTTCTTCAGACGTAGGCTCAACAAAATTGGAAAGGTCTATACAAATTTTGATGGTTAGAAGTCCTTCCATTAGGATGATTGACTTCAGTGTTATTTCAAATCAAGAAGAGATTAATTGCAATGCAATGAATATTATGCTGCATCTTGGTGTTAACGACTTTCCAACCTTCATTGATTTCTACTGACACAGGTTTAAGTCTTGTAACAGCCCAAAAATTTTATCTGTGCTTCTCGATAATAGTTTAGTATCAGAAGAAGTTTTTACAACTGCATTTACATATGCATGGATGAATCGCATTTTAGATTTTTCTATTTTAAGAGTGACGAATAATGCAACATCTATGGAAAATATCTGTATTTTTCAGTATTATAATCCATTTCATAAAGAAATTAAAACCAGAACTTGTAGCAGAAATATGCAGTTATTCCCAGATAAATTGCGTAATGTCAATGGTCAGATCATTAATCTAGGTTTAATTAGTATAGATATACTGTCAGCAGTTACAAAAAATCAAGAAGGAAAAATAGATTTTGTCAGAGGTTATGGTATAGAAAAAACAACTACTATCTTTGAATTAATGAACTTCACTTTAAATTTTGTGGAAATAGGAGGCGTATCCTATACGGAAGCGCTTGAAACGTTGTACGAAAAATTAGCGAAAAATGAACTACAGCTATTTGCAATTCCAAAGCCCGTAATCGCAGAAGGCAATATTACTATGTTATATATGGACAGCGACTGTTTGAAATATGTGGCGGTTGTTCCCTTAATACCTGTTAGTCCAGGGCAGATTATATCTTTTCAAACAATTATTATTTTTTTTTTTTTATTGCCTTGCATACTTAGTCTTCTAATTCGAATATTCCTGCCAAAAAAAGTGAATATTAAAGATTGGAATCCGCTTCAAATATTTCAAATCCTGTTTAGTCTGCCTGTCGCACATCCTAAAAAAAACCTTTTTAATTATATGATGTCTTTATATTTATTCTGCATATCAGTGATATATAGTAATGTATTTTATACTTATTACATTAAGGAAATTTCTGGAATATACGAAGAGTCATTTGATACATTCGGGAGTTTAGATCAATCTGAATTTGATATTTATATAATCGAAAATTCTAAAGCAGAAATTTTTTGGAAAGATGATTATAATATCCAAAATCTAAAAGGAAAGGCGAAACAAATAAATGATATGTCTTGTTTAGATAGTTTAAATCTAGGGAATAAAGTTATATGTATAATGGCAGAATTACTTGTCCAAGCCTATATGATAAAAAAGTCATTTTCGGATAAAATAAAATTTAAAGTTGCAAAACTAGTATTCTGTTGTCTTGAACAAAAATATTATTTTGAGAGCCAATCGCCATATTCTCAAAAGTTTGGGCGACTTTTCCGTATGATTCAGGAATCTGGAATTGAACGGGTATTGAGATATTACGCAACACATCATAATAAAGTCAATAAATCTACTTTTATGAAACTTGAAATGCGAAGTCCTTCTGCTATTCAACTTATTTCTATTGCATTATTTAGTTACGGTTTTTCAGCTGTAATATTTTTTGGCGAATGTATTTTGAAATCAGCTTGTGCAAAAAAATCCAATAAAATAATAAGAAATTGTTATTAAATTTGTATTAGTAGAAAATGAAAATACTTGTAAGCTATCAAAAGTTGTTAAATTTTATGTGTTGCTTGTAGCACTGTGACTCAAGTTACCTAAGTAACTAAATATCCTAAAAAGATCGAATTAATTTTTTTAATGGAAAATGAAACTACAAATATTGTATTTATCTGAAATTAATATTTAAGCTCGAAGCTGAGAGTACATTATCTATTGATATGCGCAGCTAATATTATTTAACTTCCTAATTATCGATATTGATACCGATATTGTTAAAATATTAAAATTAAATATAATGTGTTTATTTGAATATAATGTCTTATTATTGATTAAATTTATTTTATTTCTAATATTATTGATTATAATACGAACGGATTGAATCTTAAATAATAATAAAACTTTCAATTGCATTTATATATATATATATATATATATATATATATATATATATATATAACGCAAGTTAACGTCTATAGGCATATCTATTAATTATGATTATGATTAAAGTATCCAATTTTCTCTGTCACCGTTGCGTTTACTTAAGCATATGTTTTTTGATAGACTACTCGCCTTAACTTGTCAGCAAAGTTTTTAGCATATTAAATTTATTACATATTTTCTAATAAGTTGACGAATTATAAACTCATTGATAATACTTGACAGTATATAAGTGAGCACCAGCTGAAACGGAAGAACACAAGTGTTATTATATATCAAACTATCAGTGTCGTTTCTTGGGCGGGTGATGGGGGGGGGGGCGGCAAACTTGAGCGACACCCAAGGACACTAAATCAGTACTACAGAACGCCAAATAATCTGGTATGCTAAGCAATGGGCTTTATAAAATATTTTTTTTCGAACCTTATCTAATGGTTTACTTAACTCTGATGTAATAATGTCTGTCTGATCTGTGTAAATGGTCTGAGAGAGATCCGAAAATGTAAACAAGTCCACACATACCGATTCATTTAATATATCAAACACGAATTTATCTTTTTACGACCTATTCAGATCTGTACAGTTGTAGTTTAACGCCAAGCGTCTAAGCCGAGTGGAAAAGTCACTATTGAAGTTTCAACATGCTTAGTCAAAGTCTTCCTCTCATTTGAATATAATTCAAAGAATATTTTTGTTTCGCATGACATTTCATCATCTCTGTTCTCGTTTCTGAAATAGGTTTCATTGTTATTGGTCTCCATGTTTTTCCAGAACGTTCGTTATTTCGCTTGCTATTCTAATTTCCAACTTGACTAACTCCATTATTTTCTACGTAGCGTGTCACGTGGTTCGTTTTGCTCGACTCTTATATAAGTCTCTTACTGAGACTAGTTTAGCATCAATCTACCTTCTAGTACATTGAAAGTCTTGCGTTCGTTCATCCTACAAGATATGTATCCGTATACTTTATGCGCTGTTTTATGCCTCATTGAATGTGTTAAGTTTCCATTACAGATTGTTATATTCGGGCCTGCAGAATCTTCAGAAGATATTCAATAAAAAGGTGAGACACGCGATCATATGCTATTCATGCTCTGTGTATTATTAAAAATGTTATTATCATCGCAAAGACGCTCATGATAGGTAAAATGTTGGCATTTTCCCCTATTAATTTTATTATTACTCTTAATAATAAAGATAATAAAGAACGATTTAAATTTCCCGATGAAAGTTTTCTATCAGGAGGCGAACTTAGTTTCCGATCTTCACGTGGAAGTGGCGATGTAAGTACTACAAAAATTCAGATGTGTCAGCCCTACTTATCATTCGACACACATTAAAGTTGTGGTTACTCTGAAATGCTGTCATATGGATCACATCTTCAGAATATATATATATATATAGTAGGTATTTTATGCCTAGATTATAAACAGGGAATGAAGAATGGCGGGGAAAAACCTAGGAAAACCAGGTTGGGTGCCCATCGATCGGCGGTCATGAGGGTCGCGCAGGTAGTGCAATAAATAATCTACATTCATCAGTACCTCCCTCCTTAGCAATAGTATTATATACTAAGATATAAATAATATAAAACGGGGACAAGTTAGTCTCCAGTTCGTCCAGCATCTATAAGGTCAACTTTCTATAAGATTCTATAAGATCAACAATCTATGGCAGAATCATTTGTGAAAGACAATTTGGAAAAAATTCAACTTCAAATATAATTACAATTAAAGTTGCCGAGCCCGTATTCACTTGCCTCAGACAAAAGTATTTGTCTGAAAATCAGTCGCCTTATGCTCAGAAGTTTGGTCACATTCGTAAAAGTATCAGCATAATCATGATCATTCTACTAATTTTAGGGAGTGGCCCATTTGTTATACAACTTACTTCTCTTGTGCTCAGTGGTGATTTCTTATTTACCCTACTGTTTTTTGGCAATTGTATTTTAAAATACACATTTGTTAAAAATTCAAAATATTTTCTAAAACCAAGGGTTTCAAAAAAGGGTGAATTTTCACTGCTTTCAAGAACTGTCGTGTGTATTAATGATTTGTAATGATAAAAATATATATTGTAAAGAATTATGCTGATAAAAACCACACAATAAGTCATTTATGTGAATGTATAAAAATTAATTATATAGTAACTTATGGTTGAAAATAATGAAAAGAAAGAATTCATCAAATATTAATTTTTGACATTTGTCATTATAATAATATTTTTCAACAGATAATTAGAATCGAAATGAGATAAGTTAAAAAAAAATTTTAAATATTTATATACAAAACGACCGTAATTAGAAAACAATAGTAGACTATATCTTGTTCTAAAAAAGTTTCTAATATGTATACAACGTGATGAAATGTTTAGAAATTATGTCTTTGATGTCAGTTTTTTCTTATAATATACTGTGGTTTCGCTATGCTACAACTCTTATATAGAATAGAACTTATGACCACACTGTAATCATTGATCTCACAGCCTTTGAAATCAGTAGTTTCGTGGATGGATGAAGAGAATTCCAACATCCTGAATAAATGTGGTTTGAAAACAGAGAATCGTAATTAGTGAGAAATGGATGTCTAAGTAGGACAGTGAAAATTTCACCGAATGGATATTTTCCGAAAGCTAATTTTGTTACAAAATGTAATTTTTTATTTATTTCATTTAGTATTTATTATTCTAAATCTTGCGGGACTTTACTGCATGTAACATTTTCTTCTTAAAATCTGTCACGTGATCGAACAATTTAACACATGGGGTAAATATAGAAAGAATAATACTGTGAATGAATTGAATTATCAAACATAATGAAAAATAATGGGAATATACCAAGAATACATACTTTATTCACACAATTTTACAATTTACTGAGATATAGATACGGTGGTAGAAGAAGAAATTATGACTACATATTGTATTTTTCTATACGAAATAAGTTGTGGAGGTATATAATAGAAAGGGAAACTATTATCATTTACACTTCCATGTCCAAATTCTTTTTCAATTTCTTTTCTAAAAGAAATTCAATGAAAATTTAACAAAACAATTGTAATATAATCACATATATCTCTATTATTGAGTCTCTGATGAATTTATAATATTTCGACCTACACTCTAAAAAAACTAGTGTATATGCATTAGTCATTAGTGAATTGTCAGTGACTGAAAAGTCACAGTCAGTGCAAAGTCGGTAACTGAGATTCACAAAAGAGTCACTGAGATTGTCAACTTCATTTTTATGTACTGCTACTGACTACGCGCTTAAAAGTAAACTGAACGTTAAGAACAATATAAAAGAAGGCCTGCCCAAAGTGGTAGAAATAGTTGACGTTTTGCATCACACACTTGAACAAAAAGAAGAAGGGGAGTCTCCTCCAAGCCAACACAACAGGGAGAAGTGATCAGCTTTAAGCGCCCTGTTGTAAATTTTAGACTTCTGTAGGTAATCTCAGACGTAAGGGCGGTCATAGGCGGCTATGACAGAGAGCTAGGAAACACGGAGACGACATGGCTTGATGGAGTGTTGAACATAAGTTATCCAAGACAGGACTTCGACGAGCTATCGAGGCCAGCAAACATTGATGCTGGAAAGTCTTTTGTGAGGACCTGAACAGGAAACCATGGGATCTGGGATATAGTGTAGTTGCTGGAAAATTTGGTACACATGGACACATGGATACCTTGGATTCCGGCACACTGCAGAATATCGCAGAAACTCTATTTCCAACCTGCTCTAATTGGTCTGATCCAGTGCAAAAGTAAGGAGAAATGAATATCCCTCATTCCCCAAATCCCCCCCCCCCAAAGGGGCGGACAGGGTTGACCGAATGATAGTGCAACTTGGTAGGTTGATGACCAACGTTGGTGGTCTTGTACTCGGTAAGCGGAGTCTGCTCATAAGAGTAGCTGAATCCATTATGCTATACGGACCGGAGATATAGGTCAATGCGTTGAAAGCCGAGAAGTATAAGAAAAGAATCGCGGCACTGCAAGAAAGAGAGCTACTACGTATCACGAGCTTCTACGGCATAGTCTGTTAGTCGGCGGTGCTAGTTATTGCATGTGTTATTCTCATTGATCTTCAAGTAACGGGAAAAAGGTCATCCATCTAGATAAAAAAATTCTCGGCAGAACGATAACTGCTAGGATAATGTTACGATAACATTGAGACGCTGAGCGAAGGATCCCAGTGGTCAATGGTCGGCTCGTCTCATCAGTAAGTGAAAACCATATATCCAGCGGTCGTATGGAGAGGTTAACTTTAACATTCATAAACTCTCAAGATATTTTGCATAATATTATGAATTTACTCAAACATGTTATTACATCTTATGTTACAAAACATCCATATATTGATCAGTAACCTTCAGGCACCAAAGGATAAGTAATTTGTTTGTTTGTTTCACACTTGAATATTGTACTTGCCTTTTGTGGGCAATCAGTCAAATCATTATTCCTATTGAAGCAGATTTCAACATGGTATAGATATTGCTCCTCCGTTTGATAATACTAAAATAAAATTCGATAAAATAAGTTAAATGAATATTATTCAAAATAATTAGTTAAATTAATATATGTGAGAGAGAATTAATCTCTACTACTTGAATTGTTTCACAATGATACAAAACATCGAGAATTCTTCCAAGAGACGGTTAGGCCAAAATTGAGAACTTACTTTCTAAGATATATAGAAACAAATTGGTTTGAGAGTATACTCAAAAATTACAAAGGCTTTTAAAGTAATGGACAAAAATACTATTTGTACATTTTGTCCGTACCTTTTTGTTAACCACTACCTGTTTCGCTCGTCAGTAGGCCGATAGGTAACCATTTTCTTCGCGTACGATACTTGTTCAAATCAGTGAGAATTTATAATAGAAAAGTGATTTAGCTTAATTCAGGTATTAAGTAAAGGATTCTCCCTGTTGGGAGAATTGTCTATGTTTTACATCGTCTCAGTGTGAAACGATTCAAGTGATATTGAATCATTCTCCCTTAAATGTATTTGATTTCATTTATTTTGTTAAGTTTTCTAACTGCCATAGAGCAATCATGATTTCATTTAATTTAGTTATACATATCATATCTTACCTCTGGATGTTTACATTTCACAATTATTTGAGTTTGCAAAGCCGTCGAAATAGTATTTGTAATAAAAGATAAATCATATTTCCCTCCTGGATTAATTCCAGCACTACTAAGTATAGTTTTTATATTATACTTATCATGCAGATCCAAAGCATTACGGAAGTAAAGTGATGCATCTTCCGAATAACAGGAACCATGCTCAAAATATGATATTTTCCAGTCACCAATATCTGATCCGTCTATTGTTAAACGAGGCCATTTTAGCTTCAAATCTTCTTTTATATCCTCATCAAGATTTTCGTAATTTAAATTCAATTGCTTCTTTTCAGCGTCTACACAAGCTCTCAAATTTCGATTAGCTGAATCGTACATAACTAATTTAGTTATAACCCACGTCTCGCCCTGAAGTGCTTCCATATGTTCTGTTAAATATGTTTCTATTTCAGGAGAGGATACATCTCTTCTATATATTTGATTGTAAAAAATAGGAGAAGCAGAAAAAGTTCTAACCAATCCAAGCGTAGAATAACTGCCGGTTTCCCTAAGAAATATATATATATATTTATTAGAATTTGTAATATATCTAAATCAGTTAATTTATTTAATAAAAGTATATTACTAAATGGAAAAATATAGTATATTAAATAGTATAACTATTTTGCTCAATATTCATATTATCGGATACTATTATCACTAATTTAAGACTTTCACTTATGAATTAGCTTTGATTATAGAATTCCTTCATTTCAAAAACATGTTGAAATAAAACGAGTATTTAAAAATTATACTCACTGAAGGATCGTAATCTTATTATTTATAAGTATTAAAATAGAACGAAGCAGAATAAGAAATGAAAAAATGAAAATTTTATATTTCTATTTGGTTATTGAATATGATGAATTCGTGGTTAGTGAGCTGAAAAATAGTTTATATCTATTATTAATATTGCAATATATTTACCTTGGTGCTTGGCCCTTGCAAAAAGATATAAAAACTGCTAGGATGAATACCAGCATATTGTATAACTGCATGATGAAGAGATATAACAAGAAAAGTTGAGAATTTATTTTCGGAACTATACAGATCTAATATTATAAAATATGGGCCTACTTATGATATTGCGGTTAAAAATATATATTATAAAGCAACCTGTCATAATTCATTATACATGTTTATATTTTGATAAGATTGTTTGAACAGCTCCGATATTTTATACCGTAAAATAATTATATGTATGAAAAATATGTTTTTAAAAACATTTTTTACGTACAAGTGCGTAGTAGGCTATATCATAAAATTTATGAAACTATATGAATTAAATTTTTTCAAAGACAAAAATAAAGGTCTACTGAAAACATTTTCGGCATAGCATGCTTCTATCTTTATCTTAATATATAATTAAATTTTCCATAATACATCAAAAAGTACAAGTTAGTCTGTGGATACGTCGAGAAGGGAATTAATCTTCTGTTCAAACTATTCGGGAGACGAAGACAATTGACATACTCAATTTTCAAATCTGAGATATTAATATCAAACTGCGAATTAATTGAATTATTGAAGATAATGAAAAATAATGGGAATAAACCAGTAACACATACTTCATTCACACAATCTTAAAATTCACTGAATGTACATACGGTGGTAGAAGAAGAAATTATGACTATATATTTTATTTTTCTATATGAATGAAGTTGTAGAAGTATATAAGAGAAAGGAAAACTCAAAATTCTAAAAGAAATTAGTTCAAAGGAATTCAATGAACATTTAACAAAACAATTTAATCGAAGCAGATATGTCTCTATTAATGCGTTTGTGATGAATTTATAATATTACGACGAATAGTCAAAAAGCTACCAGTGTATATGCACTGATCGTCAGTGAATAGACAGTAACTGAAATAATGCAAGGATGAGAACTGAGTATGGCAGGGATTTAGAAAAATATGACAGTAGTTCTAAATATTACATAATACAAATTTAATAATCTACAATTAAACAATCGACTACGACTACTATTACTATGACTTCTATAATTATAAAGTTGTCTTCGTAAAGTCTATGTGTAACATTGATGAAAGCTCAAAATATTTTGCATAGTATTTTGAATTTATTCAAATACGTTAGTACATCTTATGTTACAAAACATCCTGATATTCATCAGTAACCTTCAGGCACCAAAGGATAAGTAATTTGTTTGTTTGTTTCACACTTGAATATTGTTTGCTGTTGTGGGCAATCAATTAAATCATTATTCTTATTGAAGCAGATTTCAATCTGGTATAGATATTGCTCCTCAGTTTGATAATACTAAAATAAAATACAATAACATAATTTAAATGAAATCTATTCAAAATAATTTAGTTATTTATTATATCTTACCACTGGATCTTTGCATTTAACTTGTACTTGTCTTTGTAAAGCACTCGAAATAGTATTTGTAATAAAAGATAAATCATATTTCCCTCCTGGATTAATTCCAGCACTACTAAGTATAGTTTTTACATTATATTTATCATACAAATTCAAAGCATGGCGAAAGTAAGCCGATCTATCTTCCGAATAACAGGATCCATACTCGAAATATTGTATTATCCAGTCACTAATATCTGATCCGTCTATTGTTAAACGAGGCCATTTTATCGTTAAAGCTTCTTTTATATCCTCGTCAAGATTCTCGTAATTTAAATGCAATTCTTCCCCTAACGCGTTTACACAAGTTCTCATAAGTCGATTAGCTGAATCGTACGGAATAAACTCAGTTATAACCCACGTTTCCCCCCGAAGTGCTTCCAAATGTTCACTTAAATATGTTTCTATTTTCTCAGGGGATACATCTCTCCTATGTATCTGATCATAAAAAATAGGAGAAGTCGAGAAAGTTTGAACCAATTTAAGTGTATAATAGCTACCCGTCAGCCTAAAAAATGAATATGTATTTGTTAGAATTGGTAAGATAATAATATACATCAAATGAAGTCAATAAATTTAATAAAAGTATAGTACTTAATGGGCTAGTCTACTATATGAGGCAGTATATCTAGACATTAAAGGTAGACTTAAAGAATTTTGTTCAAAATTCTTATTGTCGGATAGTACCATCCCCAATTTAAGACTTTCACTTATGAATTACATTGGGTTCCAGATTTCCTTCATTCCGGAAATGTCTTATTATTTACAAGTATTAGAATAGAATGAAGCAGAATAAAGAATTTTAAAAAATGAAAATATATTAGTCCGATTTCTATCTTAGTTCTTGAATTTAACGATTGGCTACTGAATAGTGATGAAAAAAATATTTTATAACTATTTGTTCGAGCTATGCGACTTTCCGCGACGCATGCACGATGAACTTGGATTTGCGAGGGATCAGACAAGCTCGTTGCTCTCTATCTCCCTATCTCTGTCTCGCGATAGAAAACCATAGAATTTTGGTTATTATAGCTCCCATAAATAATTAAATGAATATGGTAATTCACGATATGATGCACCGGAGTTCAGCACGTGTGGTGTATAACTAATTCAACAGAAAGACGCTCGGTTCTGGATTAGTTTATGGCTAGAAGAGCTTCTCCCGTTGGTCAACACCATCTGAAGGATATCTCCTGTTGGATATCTCCCCTTCCTCGCCTTCGACCATCAAACAACCTCATTTTCGAATTTGTATTCGGCGTTGGTAGTTTAATGATCAATTTAGTTGTATTTTCGCATTAGCTTATACTTGCGTTCATTCGTAGCGGTGTGAAATACTTTTCCGAATGTGTCGTGTAAACATCTGCGTATTGGGCGTATTTTATGTGTAGATTAGTTGGATTGTTAAAAATTGGCGCATCAGCGGAACAAGGGGCATTGTTCTTGTGGAGTATCTGCGCATATTAGTATATGCACGGATCTCCAAAGTGTTTCCGGCGGCCCGATGGCTGGCGTTGAGGTGAGGCGAAAACCATTTCCAAGATGTTGGGGTTGCTCAAGTCTTACCGCAGGAGTACTTCGCATATTTAATTATATTATTGGTAAGAGCGCTCCTAGATTCAAGATTATTTATGTATCGATTGGATTACTTGTAGCGACTAAAGTCATATTTTCATCTATTATTTGTTAAGTGTTAATAACTCAGAATCTATAGTAAATTTTTACTTTAACTATTCGTTATTTATTTGAGCTTTTTCCTCCACTCTTCGAGTGGAGGTTTTTTCAATTATTCTATTTTTATTATATCATATGAATTTCAATAAGTATATTTCAATTTAACTTCTGACCTTTTATTTACTATACTCGAGCACACTTTTTATAATTATTACATAAATTTTTGGTGCCTCGAGTGAAGAGGAATGTGTGGTCCAGTATAAAATCAAACTCAAGCATTCGTTGCATTTTATTTCATTTGTAATATTTCGTGCGATAGAATTTAATATATATTTCTAATTTAGCTTTATACTTAATTCCTATTTATAATTATTGTTTAATTGTATTGTTTAGATTAAATTAATTTTTACATACACTAGTATTGATACAGAAAGATATTTACCTTTGTCCATTGCAAAAAGATATAAAAATTGCTAGGATGTATATCAGCACATTATATAACTGCATGATGAAGAGATATTACATTAAGGAAAAGAAGTAGACTATTTTTTCGTAACTACACGGCTTTTTTATTATAAAATATGAGCCAATTAATGATATTGGGATTAAAAATACACAATATAAAAAATATTTCAAGGTTCCGTAGGTATTTTTCTAACTCTAATCTACTCTAGATATATATATATATATAGATTATGATAAAATTATTTGAATAAGTCCAATATTTGAAATCGTAATTATATGTATGAAAAATATGTATTTATAAAAATTTTTTTATGTACAAATGACTAGTAGCCTATATCATAAAATTTAAGAAACTGTACAAACAAAATTTTTGTGATAATGTCAATATATTTCAATATATATACTTGAATTGTCATTATATACTTAGATTATCCATACTATATTAAAAAGTACAATTTCGTATACGGATACGCCGAGAAGGGAAAAATACTTCTGTTCGAGCTATTCGGGGGGCGAAGACAATTGCCATACTCAAATTTCAAGATTGGCTTGTATGAATATATACTTTAATGTCAACAACATTTAAGAGATGTGGAGGCACCTTACCTGCAAAAACTAGATATTCACCGTTCAGGCTATGTTCAAGCATTCGTGTTCGGCGAAAAATCAAAGAACTCAATACGCTTTAGTAAATCATGCTGTCGCAACCAAAATATATTATTTATCGCAAAAACTTTAATAAATTATAGATTCATTCAAAAAATTATTATATAAATATACCATCAATTATATAATGAATCAATTTAGATTTATTTGAATCTGAATAGGAATCGTTCTAAAAATAATATGAGATAAAAAAAAACTATGGTTCAATTTGATGAACATATATTAACAATAGAATTTATGTTTTTCGGGTATATCGAATACTTCCGTAGCATTTCATAATTTAAGAACATGAAGACATACAGCGTAGAGGCCTACGATGGCTCGATCGCTAGAGCGAAGGACTAGTAGTAACTTGGTGATCCGAGTTCAAATCCCGGTCTCGGCCGATTGACACAGGTACCGCTGTAATAATTTACATGTGTTTTGTTTATAAATATGTCGTAGACCTTCGTCGCTGATTAGCACCGACATTTGGAAACATAAACAGAGCGACGTTAAATAACAAAAGAAAAAAAAAGAATTGTAAGGCGATTGTTACCCATATGTTACGGACGACTCTATCGTTTACTGCTTCTGCTGCCATTGTTATTATTGCTGCTTCTACTACTACTATTTTGAAGTGTGAATGAAAGTCTTTTTGTTTAATTTTTATTTAATTTTTTTTTGTTGTAAACAGTTGAAAGATTGCTTTCGTGTATCGTTCACTTCACATGCGGACGATCATATTGTCTTGCTCAGCCTGCAAAAAGAATACTCTAACCTTAATGATTTCATTTTTTACGCCAATAAAATTTGTCGCGTTGTCTGAAAAAATGTCTGTTGGTTTGATAGCTTTTAAACAAGTATCGGTCGTGAGATCAGTTACTAATTCTGAACGAATTTCTTTTGTAACAAAGCATACAAAAACGGCTACGTATGATTTTATTTTTGATTTATTTGAAAACTTTCTTTCCTTTAAGAGAAATGAATTACAATAATCAAGCCCCACAATTTGAAACGGACGCGATTCAGTAACACGCTGCTTAGGTAAATTACCCATTAAGTAATTTATTGTTATAGGCTTTAGTTTTCTACATCGTACGCATTTATAAACGACTTGCCTAGTTACAGTTTTTCCATCTATCGGCCAATAATTATGCCAAACCTCATTTAAGGTTGCTTGTATTCCAGCATGCTATAGTTTTAAAAGAGCATTTTCAATTATTAAGCACGTAATATGATTATTGCGAGGCAACAATATTGGAAACTTTTGCTCAAAATTGATAGATGCATTAAAAAGTCGGTCCCCTACTCTAATTATTTCTCGCGCATCAAGAAAAGAATTCAAATTTAATATTTCGCTTTTAGCATGTACTTTTTTTGCTGCTGTAACTCTTTTATTTCTTTCGCAAAATACATTTGTTGCATTACTTTTATTATTTGCTCATGTGCAGTTTTTAATTTTTGAATGGTATAATTACCCTTTATTTTATTTTCCTTGTGATTTTTATTATGTATGGCTCTTAGGCATAACGCTACAAATCGATTTAATGCACTTATTGACGAGAAACGCTCAAATATTTTATTTTTATTATTTATATTATTTAATTTTGAATGATTAGTATTTTCAATTATATGCATCGTTATTTTTCTTCATTGTTCTGGTACTATAATCGTCTTTAAGGGCTTCAGCTTCCACATCTCTTCATTTTCAATGAGCCAACTCGGCCCGTGCAGCCAAACTTTGTTTGTAATAAATAACGATGGATATTGCCCGCGCGATATGTAATCAACAGGATTTTCCTCCGTTGATATGTGGCATATCGTTAAAAGTTGTTGTTTCCTGTATTGTGGCGATGCGATTGGCTACAAAAGTTTTTAGTTGATACGGAGGAGTTTTGATCCAATTTAATACAATAATGGAGTCCGACCACAGTATTTTTTTTAGTAATTTCAATATTCAAAGTGTTCTCAATATTTTTTACTAAATTTGCTAAGAGTAGCGCCGGAGCAGGGCTTTAATCTCGGTACTGTTATCGTGCTTAGCGGCGTAACTCTCGATTTTACGGTTATTAAATTTACACTTCTATTCTTAAATTTATCTATTGCCCGTAAGGAAATACATGCGCCGTACGCCCGTTCACTTGCGTCGCAAAACCCATTGTTTTATTATAAATTTATTTATCAAAGGTAGCTCTTTTCTAAACTTTCTCCAATCCGTATTTATTAATTGAGGAACTGACTTATCCCAATTTAATTTGAGTTTCCATAATTCTTGCATCAAACACTTTGCTATAATTATAACAGGCCCTAATATACCTAACGGATCAAATAACTGAGCTATTTGTGACAAAATTGTTCTTTTGGTAATTCTTGTATCATCAGATAACGGCTTCACTATATATTTTATATTATCATTTACCGCGTCCCAATGGATTCCCAGTAATTTTTGCGAATTTTCCATATCAAGTGAAACAACAGAATCCTCAGTATTATTTACTAAATCATGCAGTACTTCTCTTTTATTCGACACCCACTTATGTAATTGAAACCGGCATAACTGTAAAAGATAATTTAATTCAGATTTTAATTCTTTAGCCTGTTGAATGATACTTGCACCGGTCAGAAGGTCATCTACATAAAAGTCTTGTTTTAGTCGAATCGCTGCTTGCGGTGCCCTATGTTCTTCATCCTCCGCTAATTGATGTAATGATACATTAGTACAGCTCTTCGCAAAAGCGTCAAATACTACGCGTAATTTTGTCGTGATTTTCTCATACTTTACAACTGCGTGGTGAGGTATAGAATATTCGCCTTTTTGTTTATTATCAGTATGATTATCCTCACTCATATCGCCAAGGACCAAATATTGACGTAAGAATTTATTATAATCTTCCCTCAATTGAGCATCTTTACTTAATTTTCTTTCGAGCACATATCACCGTTTTAAAACCATTGGGCGCGATTCCACAAGTTTGTCTTTTGTTCTCATTGAATGGTAGTCGCACGATGTATCTACCATGTGCATCCCTTTGAATAGTTTGCACATATTGATTTTCACAATTTATTTCTTTAATCGATAAATTTTTGATACTAGGAATATTTTCTAGCTCCCAAAAACGCGAAATTTGTTCGTCTAGAGTGATTACATGAAATTTATTATGAATTTTTCCTTTTGAATTATGTATTTCAATACCATCCACGACAATCCATCCTAAAAGCGTCTTTTGTAATACAACACCCTTATCATTGTTTAATATAATCCGAGCGTTACTTAGCAATTTATAAAACATTGTTGTTCCGAGTAAAACATCGATTTGGAACGGTTTATCAAATTCGGGGTCAGCTAATTTAATATTAGCGGGTATTTTCACGAATTTTTTACTAACTGGGCGAGATGGTAGGGTACCTGTAATTTTAGGAAGTGGAAGAAATTCTAATTCCGATTGAAATGATGTTGTTTTTGACCTAATTTTCGCGCGTACGCTATATTCAGAACTAGTCGTCATTTGACCCAAACCGGATAACGGCAAGCTAATATTTTCTTTATGATGCCCGAGTTTTTTCGCCCAACGTTCGGTAATAAAATTACTTTGCGAACAGCCATCTAAAAGTACACGACATTCATGAGCAATATTACTTTTATCAAAAATTAGAATACGTGCAGTACCGAGTAAAACTTCCGAATCGTGCATTATTGTATATGTGCGCCGTGCCGTCTGTGATTCCTCAAAATTATTTTCGCGCACGGGTTCCCGCGACCTTAAGAGATGATTCTCTTGACTACCATTTCGATTATCTTTTATATCGTTATTACTGAAATTATTTTGTTCATTTTTAAAGCGTAATAATACATTGTGCTTTCTATGGCATTTTCTACAATTTGATGCAAAGCATTTATTCGCCGCATGATTTCCACGTAAACAATTTAAGCATAAGCGCTTCTCTCGAGCTGCGTCAGTTCTCTCGCGAGGTCCTAATTTTAAAAAGGAATTACAGGCATTTATGGGGTGATTTCCCTGACAAAAGTAGAATAATTTGATGTTTGTTTTGATGTGCTAATGAACGTTTGAGACCAATGTAGACCAGATTTATCCTTTTTTAAATTACCCATTTTGTCGTGCCTTTCTGCTAATTTAATTTCCGTTTCAATGCCACGTTCCTGTTTATTTAAAAACTCTACTAATTCTGTAAAGGTCGGCATATGCGCGTGGTCAAATTTTCTTTCCCAGACTCTTCGCGTCACCTTATCGAACTTCTGTATAATAATATAAACTAGTATTATATTTCATTCTTCTACAGGCTGATTCAAAGCTCTTAGGGCCGTTACATGTCTTTGCGCAGATTCTTTAAGGGCTCGAACACTAAGAGGAGATTCTGCCTTTGTTTCAGGTAAATCTAAATAATCTCTGGCGGTCTATCGCGTCTTTGTTTAAGTAGCTCCCATGCTGTTAGATAATTTTCCTCAGACGCGCCTAGAGACTCGATTATTGTAGTCAAGCTTTCTCTTAAAGCATTTTTTAATAAATGAAACTTTTGCACCGCAGGAATGTTTTTCTCATCGTGAACAAGCGATTTGAATGCATCATGAAAACTATGCCATTCTATTGGATTACCGTCGAAGGGGCGAATTTCTATTTTTGGTAATAAAGTATCATTTGAGCGAATCGTTATATTAGAATTTGTATTTACTGCTTCAGATGTACTTCTCCGATTATTTTCAATTACGGATGGAGTCAGCACGCGAAGTTTTTGACTAATATATTTAGCGCATTTAAAATATTGCTCTTCAAATTGAGCTCGCTCTGCTTCTTGGGCAATTACTATTTCTAACCCGTCCGTTAGAATGTCAATTTCTAATTGAATTTTTAAATAATTTTGATAGGTTTCTTCTACCCTTATTTTTCTAGTCTGTGTATCATCAATATCACAGTCATTATTTTCAGTGAAAAACGTTATCATACGCGTTAACTGTCCCTTTAAGGTTTATTTAATATTAACTCCCGACTTTTATTTAATATTTTATATTTTTCTTCAAGAGTGGCTAGTTTATCTATTTTAATAATTTAACCACGATTCTTTTATATATTGAAGCGATTTCAATAGATTAAAGGGACTAAGCGGGTGAATCAATGGGAGTGAATTTTTCTGATTGAGACTTACTTGCCTACCAGGAACTGCAACAGTGAGATGACACCTCTCAGCTTCAACATTCGCCTTTAAAAATATCCAATATTCTGCTGGTGCCTGCTGCCGTAATATTCTGCCTCAAAACAGAATGTTGTTTTGATACTCAAATACAGCCAATCAACTTGTGGTGAAGAGTGTTCTTGTCAGTGGGTCCAAACGGGACATGCAAGTATTTTTTGCTTATTATGCAATCTGATTTTTAACGTGTCTTCTACTCCATTATTTTTAAATTCACTGAGATCCGGCTCGAAGGACCATGGTTTGAAGTGTGAACGAAAGTCTTTTTGTTTAATTTTTATTTAATTTTTTTTTTGTTTTAAACAATTGAAAGATTGCTTTCGTGTATCGTTCACATTCACACGCGAACATTAATCGCGAGCGAATCAGTTGATTATTTTTCTATATCTAAGAAGGTAGTATAAATAAATGGACCTCAGTTAAACACTTATAAGTTTTAATATAACACGAGCAAATATTTAGGAAAGGGCGTTACCTATTGAGACAGGGCGTTTACTATAAACGTCTCCACCAATTAGGTGCAATACATTAATAAAGCTGCAGATCGAGTCATTCTTATTATAGCGCGTTGCCAAATATGGTCATCTTATACTAATACATAAAAACGGTACATCATTATCGACGCCGGCATATAATGTTTGCGAACATTGGCGCCCCTAAACCCTCAGGCGCCGGCGTGAATCCTCCCATTACTATGTGTCGGGGAAACCTAAATCTAAATACATTACTCATCAATAAAAGCGCATAATACAAGCTTCATTGCAAGTTTACAATATAATATTATATATATATATATATATATATATATATATATATATATATATATATATATAGTCCGAAAAACTACTATTATTACTATTACTTCTATGATAATCAGTCCCGTCATAAGGTATATGCATAACGATGAAGGCTCAAAATATTTTTCATAATATTACAAATTTACTCAAATAAGATTAACATTAGTACATCTTATGTTACAAAACATCCATATATTGATCAGTAACTTTCAGGCACTAAAGGATAAGTAACTTGTTTCTCTGTTTTACACATAAAAATCCTACTTCCCTTTTGTGGGCAATCAATCAAATGGTTACTCTTATTGAAGCAGATTTCAACATCATATAGATATTGCTCCTCAGTTTGATAATACTAAAATAAAATACGATAAAATAATTTAAATGATATTTATTCAACTTAATATAGTTATATATATATATATATTTGAGAGAAAATTCATCTGTATCAATTGAATCGTTTCACAATCATGCGATATAAAACATGGACAACTCTCCCAACAGGCGGTTAGGCTTAAACTCAGAATTTACTTTCTAAGACGTATAGAAGAAAAATATTTTGAGAAGATACCATAAATTGTAAAGGCGTTTATGCAAATTGAAAGAAATACTATTTTACGTTTTGCCCTCAGTTACGGTGACTAAATTTCTATCAGAGAAAATAATATATTAAAGTGAAAGATTCCAAAATCTTAATTGTATACTTTTTAGAAGCTAAGATAGCGACTTTTAGCTTGATTGCGCTACTAAATAAATTAATCTTCCTTTTGGGAGAATTATCTATGTTTTACATCGTATCTTTATAAAACGATTCTAGTAGTATTGCTTAATTCTCTCTCGAATATATTTGATTTGATTTATTTTCTAAAGTTTCATCAAATATCATAGAGCAATTATCATTTTGTTTCATTTAGTTATATCTTACCGCTGGATGTATACACTTCACCTCTATTCGACTTTGTAAAGCATTCGAAATAGTATTTGTAATAAAAGATAAATCATATTTCCCTCCTGGATTAATTCCAGCACTACTAAGTATAGTTTTTATATTATACTTATCATGCAGATCCAAAGCATTGCGGAAGTAAAGTGATCCATCTTCCGAATAACAGGAACCATGCTCATAATATGCAATTTTCCATTCACCGATATCTGACATACCTATTGTTAAACGAGGCCATTTTATCTTTAAAGCTGCTTTTATATCCTGATCAAGTTGCGTATAATTTAAATTCAATTCGTTCTTTTCAGCGTCTACACAAGCTCTCAAATTTCGATTAGCTGAATCGTACATAATTAGCCCACTTATGACCCACGTTTCCCCCCGAAGTGCTTCCATATGTTCTGTTAAATATGTTTCTATTTCATGAGGGTATACATCTCTCCTATGTATTTCATTGTAAAAAATAGGAGAAGTCGAGAAAGTTCTAATCAATCGAAGTGTAGAATAACTGCCGGTTTCCCTACAATATATATATATATATATATATATATATATATATATATATATATATATATATACATAGATTTATTTGAATTCATAAAACAATAAATTATATCAAAATCAGTTAATTAATTTAATAAAAGTATAGTATATGGTAAATAGTAAATAGTATATAGTATATTAAATAATATAACTATTATGTTCAAAATTCTTGTTGTCGGATATTATTATCTCCAATTTAAGACGTTCACTTATGAATTATGTTTGATCATACATTTTTTTCATTTCAAAAACATGTTGAAATAAAACGAGTATTTAAAAATTATACTCACTGAAGGATCGTAATCTTATTATTTATAAGTATTAGAATAGAACGAAGCAGAATAAGAAATGAAAAAATGAAAATTTTATATTTCTATTTGGTTATTGAATATGATGAATTCGTGGTTAGTGAGCTGAAAAATAGTTTATATCTATTATTAATATTGCAATATATTTACCTTGGTGCTTGGCCCTTGCAAAAAGATATAAAAACTGCTAGGATGAATACCAGCATATTGTATAACTGCATGATGAAGAGATATAACAAGAAAAGTTGAGAATTTATTTTCGGAACTATACAGATCTAATATTATAAAATATGGGCCTACTTATGATATTGCGGTTAAAAATATATATTATAAAGCAACCTGTCATAATTCATTATACATGTTTATATTTTGATAAGATTGTTTGAACAGCTCCGATATTTTATACCGTAAAATAATTATATGTATGAAAAATATGTTTTTAAAAACATTTTTTACGTACAAGTGCGTAGTGGGCTATATCATAAAATTTATGAAACGATACGAATTAAATTTTTGTCAAAAACAAAAATAAAGGTCTACTGAAAACATTTTCGGCATAGGGTGCTTCTATCTTTATCTTAATATATCATATAATTAAATTATTCATAATACATCAAAAAGTTCAAGTTAGTCTGTGGATACGTCGAGAAGGGAATTAATCTTCTATTCAGGAGACTAAGGGAATTAGCATTCTCAAATTTCAAATCTGAGATATTAATATCAAACTGCGAATTAATTGAATTATTGAAGATAATGAAAAATAATGGGAATTTTTCTACTTGCTATACACGATATACAGAAGCACATTCCCCCTACCATAGACTGCACAATCTTCGCGGACGATATAACAGTTTTCGTAAAGGGAAAAAATATATTAACCAGTCAACAAATAATGCAAGGATGCATAAATAGTCTGATCGATTACGCAAATAAGAACAGTTTTAAATTCTCCTCAAGTAAAACCCAGGCAATTGTGTTCAGCAATTCAAGCAGGCTCAGTAATGAATTAAAACTCTATATAAGTGACCAACAAATTCACTCAGTAAACAGTGTAAAAATTCTAGGACTAATATTTGATAAAAAACTGACCTGGAACGCACACACAGAAAATATTAAAAAACACTGTCTGCAGAAAATTAATATTCTCAAAGTACTAGCAGCGAAAAACTGGGGAGCAAGTCAAGAAGTATTAACGAACACATATAAGGCCATAATTCAGCCGAAACTTGATTACGGAAGCAGCGCCTATAGTTCAGCAAGTAAATCAGTATTAAACAAACTAAATACCATTCTTCACACAAGTATGAGAATAGCTACAGGAGCATATCGCACTAGCCCTATCAATAGTATATTAAGCGAAAGCCAAATGATACCACTACAACTAAGAAGAAAGAAAATAACAATGAAATACGCAATTAATATATTAAGTTCCCCAAAAAATCAGGCTCATCGGCTCCTTACTAAAGATCTGAAACATTCCATCCATAACAATAATAATAAAGCAAAAAAACCATTCTACTACAGAGTAAGAATCATGTGTCAAGAAAACGACATCGAAATAAACGATATCACGTCGGATACTAAGAAAAAAGAATGGATAAAAAGTATAAATACAGCCATTATGAAAGAGTGGAACAATATATGGACCGCGGATTCAAACAAAAGTCATCTAAGAAATATTAAACCAAATATTTCATCGCCTAATCCGGCCCTAAAATTCAGCAGACGGGATCAAGTGCTCCTAACCAGACTTCGAATCGGCCATACCTCCATAACGCATCAACATATTTTAAAAAAAGAAAATATAAATCTATGCGAGCGATGTCGTATACAACTAAATATACAACATATACTAATTGAATGTTCCAAATTTACAAAAGAACGGAGAAAACTCAACCTAAAGAATCATCTAATAGAACTACTCAATGAAAAGGAACAGTGCAAAAAGATTATTAAATTTATAGACGCCATAAATCTACGAAACCATGTATGATTATAGCCTTAATATAATGTAGAATATGTACCATAATATAATATATAATATGTAATATAATTTAATATATAATATGTAATATAAGTAGAATTTGCATAATTGTATAAAAGTGTAACTAGCGTCGCTAATACCCAACCAGGGGGGTGCGACTATAAATAAATAAATTAAAAAAAAAAAAATAATGGGAATAAACCAGTAACACATACTACGACTACTACTACTATTACTATGACTTCTATAGTGATAAAGTTGTCTTCGTAAGGTTTATGTGTAACATTGATGAAAGCTCAAAATATTTTGCATAGTATTTTGAATTTATTGAAATACGTTAATACATCTTATGTTACAAAACATCCATATGTTTATAAGTAACCTTCAGGCACCAAAGGATAAGTAATTTGTTTGTTTGTTTCACAGTTGAATATTGTTTGCTGTTGTGGGCAATCAATTAAATCATTATTCTTATTGAAGCAGATTTCAATATGGTATAGATATTGCTCCTCAGTTTGATAATACTAAAATAAAGTACAATAACATAATTTAAATGAAATCTATTCAAAATAATTGAGTTATATATTATATCTTACCAGTGGATGTTTGCATTTGACCTGTACTTGACTTTGTAAAGCACTTGAAATAGTATTTCTAATAAAAGATAAATCATATTTCCCTCCTGGATTAATTCCAGCACTACTAAGTATAGTTTTTACATTATATTTATCGTACAAATTCAAAGCATGGCGAAAGTAAGCCGATCTATCTTCCGAATAACAGGACCCATCCTCGAAATATTGTATTATCCAGTCACTAATATCTGATCCGTCTATTGTTAAACGAGGCCATTTTATCACTAAAGCTTCTTTGATATCTTCGTCAAGATTTTCGTAATTTAAATGCAATTTTTCCCCTAACGCGTTTACACAAGCTCTCATAAGTCGATTAGCTGAATCGTACGCAATAAACTCAGTTATAACCCACGTTTCCCCCCGAAGTGCTTCCATATGTTCACTTAAATATCTTTCTTTTTTCTCAGGGGATACATCTCTCCTATGTATCTGATCATAAAAAATAGGAGAAGTCGAGAAAGTTTGAACCAATTTAAGTGTATAATAACTACCCGTCACCCTAAAAAATGAATATGTATTTGTTAGAATTGGTAAAATAATAATATACATCAAATGAAGTCAATAAATTTAATAAAAGTATAGTACTTAATGGGATAGTCTACTATATGAGGTAGTATATCTAGACATTAAAGGTAGACTTAAAGAATTTTGTTCAAAATTCTTATTGTCGGATAGTACCATTCCCAATTTAAGACTTTCACTTATGAATTACATTTGGTTCCAGATTTCCTTCATTCCGAAAATATCTTATTATTTACAAGTATTAGAATAGAATGAAGCAGAGTAAAGAAATTTAAAAAATGAAAATATAATAGTCCGATTTCTATCTTAGTTCTTGAATTTAACGATTGGCTCATGAATAATGATGAAAAAAATATTTTATAACTATTTGTTCGAGCTATGCGAGTTTCCGCGACGCATGCACGATGAACTTGGATTTGCGAGGGATCAGACAAGCTCGTTGCTCTCTATCTCTCTATCTCTGTCTCGCGATAGAAAACCATACAATTTTGGTTATTATAGCTCCCATGAATAATTAAATGACCATGGTAATTTACGATATGATGCACCGGAGTTCAGCACGTGTGGTGTATAACTAATTCAACAGAAAGACGCTCGGTTCTGGATTAGTTTATGGCTAGAAGAGCTTCTCCCGTTGGTCAACACCATCTGAAGGATATCTCCTGTTGGATATCTCCCCTTCCTCGCCTTCGACCATCAAACAACCTCATTTTCGAATTTGTATTCGGCGTTGGTAGTTTAATGATCAATTTAGTTGTATTTTCGCATTAGCTTATACTTGCGTTCATTCGTAGCGGTGTGAAATGCGTTTCCGAATGTGTCGTGTAAACATCTGCGTATTGGGCGTATTTTATGTGTAGATTAGTTGGATTGTTAAAAATTGGCGCATCAGCGGAACAAGGGGCATTGTTCTTGTGGAGTATCTGCGCATATTAGTATATGCGCGGACCTCCAAAAGTGTTTCCGGCGGCCCGATGGCTGGCGTTGCGGTGAGGCGAAAACCATTTCCAAGATGTTGGGGTTGCTCAAGTCTTACCGCAGGAGTACTTCACATATTTAATTATATTATTGGTAAGAGCGCTCCTAGATTTAAGATTATTTATGTATCGATCGGATTACTTGTAGCGACTAAAGACATATTTTCATCTATTATTTGTGAACTGTTAATAACTCAGAATCTATAGTAAATTTTTAGTTTAACTATTCGTTATTTATTTGAGCTTTTTCCTCCAGTCTTCGAGTGGAGGTTTTGTCAATTATTATATTTTTATTGTATCATATGAATTTCAATAAGTATATTTCAATTTAACTTCTGACCTTTTATTTACTATACTCGAGCACACATTTTATTGAAGTAAGTAAGAACTTTAAATCTTTTTATAATTATTGCATACATTTTTGGTGCCTCGAGTGAAGAGGAATGTGCGGTCGATTATAAGATCAAACTCAAGCATTCGTTGCATTTTATTTCATTTGTAATATTTCGTGCGATAGAATTTAATATATATTTCTAATTTAGCTTTATACTTAATTCCTATTTATAATTATTGTTTAATTGTATTGTTTAGATTAAATTAATTTTTACATACACTAGTATTAATACAGAAAGATATTTACCTTTGTCCATTGCAAAAAGATATAAAAATTGCTAGGATGTATATCAGCACATTATATAACTGCATGATGAAGAGATATTACATTAAGGAAAAGAAGTAGACTATTTTTTCGTAACTACACAGCTCTTTTATTATAAAATATGAGCCAATTAATGATATTGGGATTAAAAATACACAATATAAAAAATATTTCAAGGTTCGGTAGGTATTTTTCTAACTCTAATCTACTATATATATATATATATATATATATATATATATATATATATAGATATGATAAAATTACTTGAATAAGTCTAATATTTGAAATTGTAATTATATGTATGAAAAATATGTATTAGTCTAGTAGGTTATATCATAAAATTTAAGAAACTGTACAAATAAAATTTTTGTGATAATGTCAATATATTTCAATATATATACTTGAATTGTCATTATATACTTAAATTATCCATACTATATTAAAAAGTACAATTTCGTATACGGATACGCCGAGAAGGGAAAAATACTTCTGTTCGAACTATTCCGTGCGCTACCTGTGCGCGAACTGATAAAGCAAGATCGTCATACGACATACCTTGAGATTGAGCCATCTTTGGCCATTATTATGACGAGCATCAATAAGATATTCTATGACCAGTCAGGTGTTAAAAAGATCTGTTCATGTTTGATGATTCCGCATAATTTGACAAAAGCTCAAAAAGTTTTCTCGTAATGATGGGTCTTGACAATTGGTGCAAAGAAATGCTCAAGAAATACAGTTGCGGTGTATCAAAAGCTCTGCATAATATCCACACAGGTGATGAATCTTGAATCTATACGTATGAGACCGAAACAAAACAAAAATCCACTGTATGGATCTTCCAAAACGAGCCAAATCCGACAAAAGTGGTTCGACCTCGAAGCACCTTGAGGCAAGTGCTCATGGATGAACTATTTCCGCTCGCAAAAGACATCGGGTAGAGCTATCAACATACATAACAATATGAATTAGTGTTCTGTAAGATTAGGATACTTACACTATCGCACTAGCAATCAGGAATTCGAAATGGACTAGTACAGTAGATACAGCGATCTATTATATACTGTGAGAGAAAATAAGGTAATACCGTTTCCGATTTATTATTGAAAAACTCTCCATCTGTTTTGTAGTTATGTTCAGATAGAACATAAACCATAAGCCGTATTCACCTTTGTCTGCAGTGTTAATCGCTTCTGTTGAGTTTAATGTATAAACATATCGTATAGCAAATGTAAATCCTCAGATGTTTTAGCTAAATTATCTTGCGGCCTTCCTCAGTGTTATTCCCAAAGGCTATTTCATGTTACAGAGGCCTTGCGAGTCATTGTGCGTGACAAGTTATATAGGTATTACATATGCGAAAATATATGCAGCATGACCCGCATTTTAGCTCTATTATCGATATTAAAATTTTTTGATTCATAAATTATTCTGACATTATGATTTCGATATTTTTTATGTTTATTAATTTATAAACTTTCTCCCAATAAGAATAATAGGTTAAATAAATCTCAAATTATTATTTGATTTACAGTATTGATCACAAAATTACGCTCCTCTGGTTGGCGTTTGGTACCACAAATGCGAATGAATCATTTTTATTATATGTTTTTATTTTTTCAGCGATAATATCAGGGAGAATTCAAAACTTTATAAATATTGTCATTTTTATGAACCACCGATATCAATATGTCAACAACGCGTTTTTACCATAAACGCTTCTCGTGACCATCTCTTCTATTACTTTAATTCTATCTACGAAATTTTGACATTTACTATTTGATATTTATAGAATATCTTATAGGTGTCGGTACTATTCTTTCAGCGTAATCGTCTGAGTCAGATGTGAGCGTTTGACATTCTCTATAAAGCAAACACATTTTTTTTCGAATTTGAGTATAAGAACGGGATGAAAAAGTTTTGAGAGCATTCTGATTTTTAAATCTCAGATGTAGCATTTGAATGTTAAGTGAACATGGAGATCAAATCAGTAGGCATTATATTGTATCCTACCATAATTGTACAGCTTCGGGTTCACTCTTCGTCGGTTATCAGCATCGAAGATAAAGCAGTGAGTGCATCTATATGCCCAGCCGCAAAGCCAACCAATTAACAATTCAGAAGGCAAAAAATTCCGCCGAGGTGCTAAAATGCACTGCCCGTGAAATGCCAGATTCGTTGCCGGAGCTTCATTACCCGAGGAATACGGGCGAAGACGATGAAAAAATTCCCTCCTCACCGGGGGCTGTTTAATCATTGAATACGTAATCCAGAGCGTGCACGTGCGCGCATACGTGGCCGTGCTGCGTTTTTTTTTTTTTTTTGTTTTGTTTTTTTTTGCTTTTTGAAAAAAGAAAAGAAGAAAAATGGAAAGAACGCAGTCGTGCAACGATCACTCGCAGGACGCCGCATGTATAGCCGGCACGTATGTTTACGCGGTTTTGCCGCTCTCTCGCGGAAAAGCAGCGGGCCTGCGATAACTGCGCCTCCTCCTCCCCCCCCCCGTGACCCATGCCAGCTCACTGCCGCACGCGCGCGTGCATATTGTTCCGGTTGTACATTTAAAATGCATGCCTGCGCCCTTCTTTTTGTGTATACGTATCGCGCGCTTTGGTTCAAGCCATTCTCATCCGAGAATTCATTGAAATATGCATGGAGGAGGGTGCTCAAAGGTAATTCTTGTTTGCCACTTTTAATAGAATTTTAACGGGTAACTCGTTCTTAATCATTGATTTTTCTATCCAGATTTTAATAAGTGATCAGACAACGATTTGAACTAGGACGATAGATTTGCCTTCCAAACTTTACGCTCGAGTAAACAATATATTCATGGTACTAAAAATCAGTAAAAAGATACATTGATTAAATATTCGCAGATGTACGAGGTTCATTGGATTCTCTTCCTAATATATAAATGATACAATAATATATATAGTGATACCAATAAAGAAAATCTAGTATGCTTTGAAATGCATTAGGTCACGATTTGATTGATATGAGATCATGTGAATAAATATTTAGAAATAGATGGGGAACAATTTTCAATAAGAATAATTTCGTTTTATCAAATAAATTCATCTACTTTTGTTAATCCTTTAGAAAAATATAATTCTAGTCGTAATTCAAATAAGCACATATGTGATGAATAACCTCAATTTTAACAAATCGTTGATCGCTAAACCAGTGTTATAAATATTGGAAATGAAGAGAAGTCACCTGTGTCCTGATCAGGTGAATACGGTGGATGCTCTATGAATTTGAACTTTAAATCCTCAACATGAACTATCGAAAACGGAGTTATTATCTTCAAACCAAGCCGTTTTTCTATTTTTTGATCATATAGATGATTTTATAATGATTTTATAATGATAATATTATTCAGTGATCGTATATTTTTTCCGACCAGTCAATTAATTTTTTTTTTTTATGTTATTTAACGTCGGTCTATTTATGCTTCCATATATCGGTGCTAATCAGCGACGGAGGCCTACGATGTGTTTGTAAACAAAGCAGTCAATTAATATAATACTATGTTCATCTTAAAATACGTTTTTGTCTACTTTAGAGCCCGGGTACCTTGAAAATTTCACTGATCAGTTGTTCTTCCGTTGCGAGATTGTAATTATGTATATATGTGGCATTTACAGCTATTTATATGCGCAGAAACTTGGCACAAGTACGCTAAAAGAGTTTTAGGAAAGGCTGCGGATAAAAACCCAATATAATAATCATTCTAATTTAGCAAACGTTTAACTGTATACTGAAAGTTTGCGATTTCGATTCTGGCCACGATGAGTTTATATTTGAAAAAATATTAATTTTCCTAATCATTTAAAATAAATAATAAGCAATCTTTGACATTTCTTGTACAAATGTTTTATAATTCTTATAGATAAAGAAGTAAATAATTTATAGAAAATTCTTATTTAAATATAGAAAATTTATAATTTTAAATAAGAAATGGTAAATAAAATGTTTGAATAGTTGCAAAAAATCAATATATTTATTTCGAAATGTTTTTTATATATTTTTTATTTAAATATGCTTCATCAAATTTACATTAGATTTTCAATTAGTTTCATGAAGTAATTATATTTTTTCAATGTTAGAAATATTAATCAAAATCATTTACAAACTTAAAAAATAGTTATACATGTATACAATTTCTATTTATTATACATTTTGTAAAAAATATTTCAGTAATAAACAGCGAAAAAGCTAAAGAATGTCCAATATATAAAATAGAAAAGGCAAAATATATTTGAGCAAAAGTAATCATTTCCGTCTCGGCCTGATAATATTTCTTAGGTATTACATCTTCCATTTTTAAATGAAAATTAACTATGCCATATTGAAACAATCTATTGTATATCATACGCATTCGAGGTAGTAAGGGATAATCATATGGAAAAATATAAACTAAATTTCTTCTTAGAATATTGTCTGGATAACTTTGTATTTTGTTTTTGTTTGGATCCCTTAACAGAAGTTTGATAAATCGACAATCATCTGCACATGAAATATGTTTGTCGTTACCCATTAATTTCAGGCACTCCAATATAGACTCAACCCGTTGACTAATATTCTCCCATGGCATTGAAGAAAAACTGTCCTGCACCAACTTTATAGTATAGACTTTGTAACCTTGATTTATGACATCCTCTATATTTTCAATGTTTATTGTATCTTCGCCATATTGAATCGTTATTCTCGAACTCAATTGACTTTGTATGTAAAAATTGAAATACATGAAGAGAACTACGCATACTAGTAAAATACATTTTTGGAATGAAGTTTTTGGTCTTACAATCATTGCAGCTCCAACAGATGCACGCATCCCATTCAAAAGTACATTTGTTATATTTATCTTTAAAAAATATGAGATTACAAAGCAGCTTAATAAAATGCAGCTAAGCCCTATCAACACATTTTTGAAAGGCATTATATATCCAAAATATTCATGAAGATTTCTGTCTTTTATAGTTATAAGGTGACAAATCCCCGACTGTATGAAAGTATTCAATTCGTTTTTGAACAAATTTCGTTCATATCCAAATAAACCATACATATCTATTTTTCTGTTATGAAAATCTATCAGTGATGGGTTATTTTGTTCGTCATAATTGAAACAATTTTGATTTACTGTTATAAAATTATACGAAACATTCAAGAATTCCCAAATTTCTTTAGGAATTGCTCCACATATACCAGTTATTTGTGAATAATTTTGTACAGTTATTCCAAGAATTCGTCTCTCTACACAGATGTTTATAGGATATCCCTTTATATTACGGCTCTTGTCAAAAGTTAAACCTTTACAGACGGAACTTATATCTTAAAAATTTGAAGAATATGTTAAAATTTATTAAAGCTATTGAAAATTCACAATTTACCTTCAATTGAAAGTCTGAGCAATACCATAGGATATCCATTTTCTTGGATGTAGCTATCGACAATCAACCAATGTTCTGGAGCTGCATTAGAGTAGGGATTAAATGTGTAAAATTGAATTTTAGAATTATAATCCAAGCAGAAAAATATAGCTGATTGAATTGCGAATCTCCAAATCAATTTCAAATAATTGTAGGCATACATGCAACTGTTTACTGTATGGATACTTTGTATTATGTAAAAACCGTACGCATTCCACCAAGTGGTATACTTGATTATTTGCAGAGTTTGCTCCATTTGCAGTAAAGATGGTTCAACTAATAGTATTTTTTTTGCTGGAAATAATTTTAACGAATCTTTTGAACTCGATTTAAATTTTGAATCATCAAATGCAAATTGATTATTCTCTAATGGAATTAGTTTTAAAATTCCGTAATTGAAAATAGATGCAAGATTTATTATACTCAAGTTTCCAATTACAATAATTTCCTCCGATTTGTCAGGCCAGCATTTTTGAAAAATACTCATCTGCACAGTAAATTTAGATAATTTAATTATCTAATGTATTATCAATGATTATTATTTGAGTCGAATCTTACCGAAATATCTGTCGAATATTTTTTATCGTCATTAAACCGTCCTTTTATATAAAGTTTTATGGCTATTGACGAATTACAAATCAGTAATAACTTTACAATGATAAACGGCGACATTTTAAGACTATTTGTCTACCTATTTTAGTGTCAATAAATACATTAATGGTATCTCTTTTTTCTTTTCTTCGTATATTAAACAAATTGCGTTATTTCCATACCTTTCTTTGCTTTTGTTTAACAAAAGTGTTTACCAGATGTTGATGGTTTCGTTAGGTCATTTGAGCTGATAAATATACATTTTGAATGATGTATTATTATAAATATTCACAATAGTCGTAGCATATGATATAAATATATCATCTTATCATTATTTTTTTTATAAAACGGTATATTCAATAAATTGTTAAACAATTAACAGATCATTATAGTTTGTCGCGTTTCTCAAATTCCTTTTTTCTATCACTTAAAACGCATTTCTAGTAATCACAGAGATTTTCAATTTTGTACATTGTTCAAAATTATGGTAAAAGCTTATTAAAGCGAAATATTATACATAGTGCTAATACGGAGCAAATATTTGATTAATTTAATTATTTACAAAAATTTTTTTCACTTCATTATTCAGAGGAACTTATGATGTGACTGTCAAGATGTAGTGTCAATGTAAGGAATCATAAAATTTAAAAATAACACAAGTTGACAAAAATATGCTCTAAATATAGAAGGCGACTCCCGTTTGTACAAGTATGTTGATCTGCTAGTCGATTTCGAGGAAAGTTAAAGTAAAAATTTTTACGGTGTTTAAAGAACTCTTAAGATCTGCTAACGTTATAGGATGGGCAATAAAACTCGGGTGGACAATCAGCCCATATAAAATTCGTAGCATTCTTCTTCGGTTATCTCATGTTCACCTTGGATTAGTAAGGTTTTTCAAGGATAATATCATTTTACCTATGAAAATATCCATTTTTAACGTTTCTACAAAATTCAATGGCAAATTCTATCTCTCTATATGGTCTTAAACTTTTTTTTATTGTTTATCGTTCGTGTTATATCGATAGAACAGTTGTGAAATGACTTAGACAGCCTTAAATGTTTATTTGAACTTTTCACGAAATCGGCTAGCGGGATAATTTTTATGCTAGATTTGGATTCAAAAATTCCAAATATAATAGGACACAAAAAGTCTGCCGCTTTCTGCGTTCAAGTCACTTTTTTGTAGGCCGGTATAATTTTAAAAAGTAGACACTTGTATCACATTAATTAATAAAATATAAATTAAAAACAGATATTAAAAACTGTATATATAGAAATACAGAAAATTCAATGTGTTTATCAAGACTGGCTTGTGCAAACTAGAAGCATAAACGTTGTCAATTCTTTGGCATTCGCTTATTCTAAAATGATCGCTGATATAAAAATATAATATATCTGGAAATTTATTTTTAAAACATCATGTACCATACTTACTGAGATACTTGAAAATCTTAAATGGTTATTGATCGCAATGAAAAGATATATAGACTGAATTATCAGAGCTCATTTTCTTACTGGCCCGCTTGTGCGGCATTTTTACAGTACCTATTATTTACTAACACTAGCTTAGGAAATCCGCCTAATATATATGTTGTAATGTCCGACTTAAACTTAATGAACCATTTTAATCTTCTCGTATTTTTTGAGTTAACGAAATAATGATTTTCATGATAAATAGTTGAGTGTGCTTATCGCATGCATACTTGTAGATACAGTGATCCATTGAGCGTACTTTTGCATTAAACGATTAGTGCATTTGTATTTATATTTAGACAAAATTGTCATTTATAATATTCACAGCTGACCGTATCTAAGACTATATCTTTCAGATAGTAATTTACAACTAACATTAATATGTTTGATCGAGCTGTTAAATATATATTAGCGTATAATTTATTAAATCCATTCAAGGATATATATATATATATATATATATATATATATATAGTTCCAAGGATAAACATATATCGACTGAGAGATATTAATGGTCATTGTCAAAGTACGATAGATCTTACGAAACTACATATTTTATGTTGTATAAATTTTTCCCCTAGAATAGAAATATTTTATATTATCAGATACATGGTAATTTTTATGTATCGTTATTCATTAATCATAACATTAACTAATTATAATAGATGAAATTGTGAATCTTATGCTAATTAGATTCGCAATTTTAAAGGTGCATTTTTAAAATAATAAAGCACTGGTATATACGTATGCTCGTACGAGGTTTTTTAAATACTGAAAAATAAATTTAACAAATTTTCGCATGTCCTATAAGAGCTGAAAGTTGTTACAGACTCCCATCCTCAATCCAGTGTTTTAACATAATATTGTCATCCAAGCATCTACCTTACCGAATACGGAGGCATATATAAAAAATTCCCAAAGCTCCTTACAGAGACAAATGTCCATTCAATATGCAATATCTACAACACACTTATTAATGTTTCAGCAAGAAAAAAAATTAGAGCAATAGCCAGTCCGATAAACAAAACGTAAAATGAAGGCAGCATCTCGAATAATGAAATGCCCGCATAATCGTTCTGGGCGAGCGATGAGAAATGCTTAAATCTGAACAGAGAGATTATTATTCCGGATTGATACAGTCTATTGTATATTGCACGAATTCGCGGAAGTAAATGATAATTGTTTGGAAATAGATAGACAAAAGATTTTTTTAAATTAACGTCGCGATAAAAGTTCATTTTCTCGTGGTTCATTATAAAGTTAATTAACAAGCAATCGTCCATACATGCCATTTCGTCATAGTAAGTCATCAGCTCTAGGCATCGATGCACCGTATCTATTTCATAAGTAGAATTTTCAAATTCTTCATTGGAAATAAATTCTCGCACGTACTTTGTCGTGTGAAGCTTATAGCCTTGCCTTATGAGGTCCATTCCTTTGTCAATCTTTATTATGCGCTCGCGCTGAGCCGTTATTACCGAATTCAATTGGCTCTGCATATAAAAATTTATCCACATAAAGCTAAGCACCGATATGAGCAAAATGAATTTTTGGACTACTGTTCTCGAGTCGGCGAGCATGGCAACACCTACAACGCCCCTCAATCCATTAAGAAGTACGTCCGATAATTTTTTCTTTAATAAATACGATACCCCAAATGATACTATTAGAAGAAAGCTTAATCCTATCAACATATTGTTAAGAGTTATAATGTTGCGAAAATATTCATCGATATTTCGATTTTCTTTATTTATAACGTAACAAATTCCAGAATCGATGTGAGTATGTAATTCGCTCTTCCAATAACCTCTTTTGTAATCAAATACACCGTGCATGTGAAATTTGCCCTTGTATAAATCTAAATAGTAAGGTTTACTTGGAGAATCGACATTAACGCAAGTGTGATTTGCAATTACAAGAGTGACCGAAACATTTAAGAAGTTCAAAAATTCTCTCAGAATTCTTCCACTCAATCCTATTATCTTAATAGGCTCCTGTATCTTAGGGGATACAAAGTCCTTTTCCACGCAGATTTTTATAGGATATCCCGTTACTATACGAGTCTTGTCATAAGTTAAACCTTCGCAAATCGAGTTATAATCTTGAAAAGTTAAGAAGATCGTAAAAAGTTCTTAAAAATAAATTCGATGATAATAAAAATTATGTAACTTACCTTGAATTAGGAGCCTCAAAATTGTCATAAGATGGTCATTATTTTCAACATATTTATGAACGTTACTCCAATGATCTGGAGCTTCATCCGAGTATGGATTGAATGTATAAAATTGAGTTATCGAGTTAGAATCCAAGCATAAAAATATCGCCGAAAGAATTTGAAATTTCCAAAGCAAATTTATATATTTGTGAGCTTTCATGCAACTGTTTAATGTATAGATGTTTTGTACAACAAAGAAACCAGTGTAATTTGTCAAAGCTTCCAAAGCTTCCTTCAATTCTAGCAAATTTAATTCAACCAGCAGAAATCTTTTAGATGGAAACACATTGGGATACACTTCAAGGTTGTCGTTAGTCCTCCTATTGGAATTGGTGCTATTAAATAAGATTTTATTGTTTCCTAGCTGGACTAATTTTAAAACTTCGTAATTCTTATAATTTAATTTTATCTGATTCCAGTTTCCTATAGCAACGATTTCTTCTAATTCATTACTCAAGCAGTTTTGAAAAACACTTATCTGCAAACGAAGTTACATTGTATTTTAACTTGGCATGTCAATTTTTACTATTCAAATTTAATCTTACCGAAAGATCTATTGAATATTTTTTATAATCATAAAACTGTTCTTTATAAAGTTTTGATGCAATTGATAAATTAAATATCAACAGCAATGTTATTATTAAAACTGATGACGCAACAGTAATATTGTCTGCGCCTACATTAATTTAGGTAATTATATTGAGTACATATTAAATTCATTTATTTATCGGAATCATATAAATGTATTTATTTCTATACCTTGCATGATTTATATTACTGGGAGATCATCCTATGATTACATCAATTGGTTCGCAGGAGTCAACTGCTTAAGTATAAGATATTGTTATAGAATAACAAATTAATTGCTCAAGGAGGATTGATACAATTACGTAAATTTTGTTATGTATAATTGACGTATCATTCTTGACTGGTTAATTTAGATGTTGAGAGAGATTATTTAATTTATATATAGATCTGCTAGCTTTGAAAATATAACGATTTACAGAATTTCAAGATCTTCAATTTACAACATTTTCAAGATTATTTTGGTCAGTCAATATCAATTCTTTCATATTCCTATATAAAGTTATTTTTTTCGTCCTTATTGTCGAAATTATTACTGTAAAAATCTAGAATTAGAATAGTAATTAATAATACCCTTAAGCAACGTAGAGAATTATTCTAGTATACATAAAAAATGTATGACATCCAATCTGTCTTTGTACATTATAGTTCCAAAAACATGTATGTACAAGTACTTGCAAAAACTTGTTATATACCTTCACTTTTGTTCGTCGAAAAGAAACGAGCTTGCCCTTCAAATATAACGGCGGGACTACCCCGAGTACAGATTTATTAATTCACTGGCAGGAATGGATTGAGCGTCCCACTCAAGGTCGGTAGATTCGGTTTGCGAATGTTCACATTCCTGTGGCGGGGGGGGGGGGTCGAGCTAACTCGGCGTGTCTGACGAGGGTAAAATCCGCTCTCGCTAGGTTACGGGTAATGTTGCGATGATTCAGCATTAGTGGAAAAGAAAAAAATATTTTTCCGCTTTCGTGTATATAGGAAAAAATACCGATATTATCTGGGATCGAAGGTATTTCATGAAAGCAGGCGTGGAACAGATAAACCGGAGCGAACGTAAGTATCGGAAAAAATGAAATATCGGAAATAGGCCCCGATTTAAATAATAGGGAAAACGGATGGATTGGATCGATAAAAGCAAGGGTTAGAACTATTAGCTGTGTAAGAGTAGGACGTGGAGCCAGTCGGTCTTCGGTGTGAATTAGTCAGCCGTTGTTCGACTCGCGCGAGTGAGGTTAATTTTTCCACATAAATGACGTACGTCGCTCAGCCTGTGAAAATATTGAAAATAAATAAATTGGTCATTCGGACAGATGTCGGCCTGTGTGTTTATTGTTGTATCGATTTTATATCAATAACTCGTATTAACAAACTCGTCACGGCATGAAAATACCATTGGTAGACTGTAGACGAAATGATCCCAGAGATGCTTATGTTTCAATATTTTTTTCTTAAATTAAACATTTAAAACGTATTTTTGCGTATCGCTGAAAAGTGAGGCAAAACTTCGAAATACTAAAAATTAATAAGCCTAATTTTAAGGTAAAGATAGATTGATAAAGGCGTTGTTTTATTATATATATTCATTAGTCTATAACGTATCTTCTTACTAACCTCTGTCATTTGAATATATCCACTGTACTAATTTTAATCGTAAACAAATATAATTATATATCTAGCTTAAATATAAAAATGGATTTGTTAGCTATCGTCTTTTCTTACGTGACGCAATATTACCCTTCATCGTTGTCCATATTTATTGTATACTTCCTGTAGCTGTACCTGTAAATATAGCAATGCATTAAGTTTAATTTTTATTCTAATTTATTTACGTACTTCCCCATGCATAAGTAATCGAAATATTCTGTCGGTTTTAATGTGAAAGTTCACGATTTATAAAAGTGTCTGCCTTCGGAAAGTAATTTATAAATATATCGTCGTTATATTTTGTCGTGAAATTAAGTAGATATTAACGTATAATTTATTCAGATTGAATGATCAATCGCCAGATAAATAAATTACAATATACACTTATATTAATGTGGTATTTATATTTATTTTCTTTGCTCATATTTATCGACAAATTGATGAATCGCACAAAACTGGAACATGGAAAAATGGATGATAAATTAATTTCGCCATTTAATATACCTGTATTTAAAAAATATTCTTTTTTTTCAAAAACTGCATTTCAAAATCGGCCCACACTGAAAATTTACGAAAAATACTTCATAAACAATTCATAAATATATATGCAATATTTCTAATATCTGGTTATACTTTCGACGCTCAAAGACAACGTACCGATTCGTATTGAATGTACTGCGGAAACTTGCTGATTTTACGCGCAGCATTGTAATGCCAATCCTAATGGTGGTCGTAGCTCGCTGTACCTCCGTTCCCATTGCCATACTCGCGTCTGTAATTCAGCTTGCAAGTAATGATTAAAAACTTACACGTCTGCCCGGGAACAGGTGCTTCCAAGTCGACAGCCGTATTCCTAAATAACTTTGGTCCAAACTATTGCTCTGGATTTACGTGTATGTATAATTGAGAAATCGAAGGCACACCAACCCTGAAAACTGCACACGTTCGAGGAATATTCGAAACGGTCGCTAAAACATCCTTTCTATGTACGCATTAAAATTTGGTATCATTTCAGTAATGAAAGCAACTAAGCCTAAAGCGAATCCGGCACTCAGCACGTAAAATGCGGCCTGTATTTCCAGCAATTGAATGCTTTCGTGGTTACTCTCGCGAATTTTTCGATATTTCAAATATTCCATATCCCATATAAAACCTATCACACCGTGTTGATACAACCTATTGTATATGGTAGAAATACGGGGAAAGAGGACGTAGTCGTACGGCAAAAGATAAACGTAATATCTGTCGTAATGAATATCCTGGATGATGTACGCGTCGCTCATGTTTTTGGTCAGAATACTCATGTACATACAGTCGCTGACGCACACGATTTTCTTCTTGCCGAGCATTAATTGCAGGCAATCGTGCACGGTTTCGACCTTGCGCGCGACATTGGGAATCACATCGACAGACAAGAGTTTCCGGTAATACTTGGTCAAATATATTTCGTAGCCCTGCGCTAGCAGGTCGTACGCCGTGCGAATTTGCAACGCGCGCTCGCGCCTAGCCGTCAGCATTGAATTTAACTGGGACTGCAGGTAAAAATTCATGAGCATGAATGTGAGCAGGAGGATTAATAATGTAAATTTTTCGGCCGGCGTTCTCGCGTGCACCTGCACTTGAGTCCCGATAATCGCGCGCATACCCTCGAGAACGATATCCATGAAACTTAGTTCCGTAATGCGCGAGAATACAGCCGCTAAAATAAAAACAGAGCTCAGCCCTAATAAAATCCGCTTGAGAGATATCATGTACGCGTAATATTCGTTGTTATTTATATTAATAACGTAACAAATTCTCGAATTTCTGAAAGTGTTCAGCTCGACCCGCGAACTTTCTCTCTGTTGTTCGTAAACACCGTACATGTCAATATTTCCATTATATAAGTCCAAATGGAAAGGCATGCTGGAATTATTGTTATTAACGCACTTATCCCTGGTCATCAGAACGGTAACTGAAACGTTCAGAAAGCTCCACATTTCTTTGATAATTCGTCCATTCACGTACGATAATTTGTAAGGGCCCTTTTCGGTATATTTATAAAATTCATTTTCTACGCAGATTTTAATCGGGTATCCCTTTAGTATGAGGCTTTTGTCGTAAGTTAAGCCTTTGCAAATGGAATTAAAATCTTGAAAAATTAAAAAAAAAACATGAGAAAATTTTTCGAACAATAGTGAAAAAATCGAATAAAAGGTTTGCAACTGTAGAAATTACCTTGAATCGAAAGTTTGAAAAGTCTCATGGGATGCAGATTCTCTGGAATATATTCATGGACGATGTGCCAATTTTCAGGAGCAGCTTTCGAGTATGGATTAAACGTGTAAAACTGAATGTTAGATTTATGATCCAAGCATAAGAATAGGTTTGAAAGGATTTTAAATTTCCAAAGCAATTTGAAGTAGTCGCAAGCTGTTTTGCAGCTGTTTGGCGTTTGGATATTTTGTACGACGAAGGAGCCGTAAACGTTCCACCAAGTGTAATGATATTTCAGTGCTTGCAAGGCTTGTTCCATTTGTACCAAATTTAACTCGACGATCAAAAATCTATTGGCATGAAACGAGTCGAACGAATAAGAAGAATTTATAATCAGATTCAAATTATACTTTGTTTCATTATATATGAATTTATTAATTTCCAGTTGAACTATTGTTAAGGCTTCGTAATTATTATTAGAATCAATGTTTATCAGAGTCCAGTTTCCTATCACAATAATCTCCTCCGTTTGTTGAGGCCAACATTGTTGAAAAATGCTCATCTGCAAAGTAAATTTTTTCTCAACATTACTAGATAATTTCTGTAATTTTGATATTTAATCTTACCGAAGCCTCTATTGAGTATTTTCTGCCATTATTAGATGATTCCTCACATAGTTTTGAGCCGATTGATAAATTAAATAAAAGAATTAATTTCAATGCTGAAAATTGTGAGAATATAATGATGCTTTTCGCTTCTGCTTGAACATTAATCATTATATTAACAATATGTGAGACCATATTTTTATTTATATAAAGTAAGTAATTAGTTTCTATACCTTTCATTGTTTCTTAAAACTAAATAGTGTCATAAATTATGTTGTTATGATGAGTTGATACAAAGTCTGTTGTAATATGAAACAAAATTTTTCTATATAGCATGACAAAAACTGCTCGACCTATGTTTATGCAATTTAACATAGATAATACAATATGAATAATAAAATTTTCTCTATTATCATCATAGAGGTGACTATTGGTTCATATATAACTGTCATATAACTGTCCAAGGTATTTAAATATTATGTAACTATTATGAATTTGGTTATTTATCTCTATCAAATCTTGGCAGTTCAAATTTTAATTTTTGACTAATAGCTATTTTATTTAATACGTTCTAATAAGAGTTCGATAAATAATGCATCAAAAGAATCATTCGTGTTAAATTTAAATTTGAAAATTTTCATCAAATGCAGGTATACAGCAAGAAAATTTATGATACTTGCATTGAAGATATGAATACAAATAATAAAATCTTCGGAATTGTATAAATTGAAAAATAAAGATCAATTCATTGAAGTTTCATTTTATTACTACTCCATTCATTAAGCACTTTAATAATTTCTTTTTTTCTAATCTTCGACTTGGCTCATTTTTTAACAAATTTATTAAAATCGAAAATCAATGTCTATCCTTCCTCCCCTTCCATCAATAGATATAGCAACTTCTAAATACATTATTGCGATTTAGATTCTGAACGACTTGCATTCGCGCATGTATTCTTTCACTTACACATTCCTAAATTTGCAGTTGCAATTAACATTCGAATAAAAAGCACAGCTTATCTGAGAGTAAATCAACCAAATGCTAATTTACAAGTATATCAGCGCCATTTTTCATTATGCGATTAAATATATGTTATCTTATAATTCAATCAATGAGAGCACTTCAGGGACAATTCAATAAATAATTTTAAACAAATCATTTACAAAAGTAGCAATTAAGTGAGGTTGTATTTTTTTTAATCCTTGGAGCATTAATTAATTTTTATCAAAATAATGTTTTTCAAATAAATTAAAGCACATTTAGATATTTTTATTTGAAACATGTAGGAATATTATTATCGTTTCAAGAGCTATACTTTTAAACTGTTCTTTACATAAAATATTAACGTCATTGAATTATTGACCATTATTATTATAATAATTCAGTATACAGCATTCTAAATTTTTCTTATACCTCTTCAACAAATGTATAATCTCTTTTTGGCCTATGCAGACATCCTTTATTCACTCCTCAGATGGACAATTTCCTAGCGGTAGTGGGACTCATTTATATCAGTCGACTATAGTTATATATAAATATATAAAATTGGTCATGGATGTTTCAAAAGACTTTATTTGTTGTGGCTATAATTATATAAGAAATGTTTTGAGACAATTCAAATGAAGTCTTGTCTTAAAAGCAACATTTTAGGTGAAATTTCTATTTACATCAACCAACGTTATCTTACCAGATTGTCGTGGTTTTAATTATAAATAACAAATGGCTGACAATAATCAGTCCACTTTCGTATTCAAAATAATTAGTAATACTAAGTGTAAGAAGAGGATGTTATCGACGTCGGTGATGTTGCAGGGACAGCTAAGATATATTCCTTAGTTTACTTTTGAAATCGAAATTATTCAGATTGGCATATTTTATCAGGCTACTGGTACAAGTTGCATTAGCGTGCAATCGCGATCGAGCCTCATTAAATACGCGAGAATACTTGTACAGAATGGATATATGTATCACAGAAATCCATACGTAAATACATCCAAAATAATTATTAAATTCAATTATAGTTTACTCGTATGTTATTTTATGCGAATATAATATGAAACATTATTGAGTCCAATAAGAATGCAAAATTTTGTGTACATGTAAACAAATTTATGATGTTAAAATAGAAGGGAAGCTTTTCTTTTTGATTAGCTCAGTTTCGATAAGTAGACGGTAGTACAAGATCTAATCTCGGTAGTATAAGATTCAATCATTTACAAGTTTCTACCGTACATCCACGATTTCATTCTTTCGCATTTGTTAGTAAGATGGAACAATAGCCAGTACTGTTATTGCGACTTTACTTGTCCCTAATAATCATGGAAATCTCTAAAATAGGGGTCGCTGTGATTCTAGTCTTAGTCTCCGTGTTCATTTTGCTAAAAATGTGAGTATCTATTTATCGCTTTTTATTGCTGCACAGAAAACATTTTTCTGAAACACCTTTATTCAATGTCAAGTAACTTGAACAACTCTACAAGTATCAAATATTGGCACCGAGTTCCAAAAGAAAAATTGGTCATGGACTCAATACCCAGACTATGTTTCGTGGTTTTAAACATTGCCTCGACTTCTATCTTTAAAATATCGGGCTATAACAGATGTTATCTTTACCACTGAATGTGAATGGAAGATCAATAAGTAATTGAATAATGCATCAGTGGTCACAATACATCACATTGTAATAGAACGCTAGCTCTTATTGGACGCAACTGCTTGAAGTACCAGATGGATGCTGCAAGATTCTTTGAATAGAATTCTGCTGAAGCCTCATTTATATCGTGGACAATTTATCGATAACTGAATAACCAACCATCACTGGTGGAACAATGTGTATTCTTCGTCAGACTTGTAAAGAATATAAAGTGTCCAAATCAGCTTATAATAATAAACGTCCTGTCTACTCTTGAACAGAAGAGATATCTGCGCCTGGGTCTCACGAAGTGATTACAGATAACAACGAAGCATATTGAATGACATATCGTTCAGGAGTGCTGAACGCAAGCTGTCCAGGAAGCTCCTTCGACGGGTGTTCGAAGCTAACAATCGCCGATGCTGAAAAGTGCTGTATCTGGATAGGGTCCTATAAGGATTAGGGTACGGAGTAATTATTGGAAAATTCGAAAAACGTGGATATGTGGGCACCTTCGATACCAGTACATTACAGTAAATTTAAAATGACTTGTTCTCCGTCCATCCTAAAGATTAAATCCTGCACCATCTGTGAAAGAAGAAGTACGTCGTCAGGGCAGTGAAAGTCATGCGGGATTAGAAGACACTGGGTAGTTTGCGTGTTTGTGATACTTTCCAGAGTTGATTTCGAAACTATATAATATTACTGGATTTTATTTTATGCTAATTAGTCAAAACGGAGAATCTCACAATTTGTAATCATACCCGCAGCATTATCGAATATAAAATCTCCAAAATTAAAATAAAAATAAATTCTCATAGTCTAGAACAATCTAACTGATCTCTATACAATTAATTTTACCCAACTGCCAATTCTCGACGTTTTTAACCATTTTGGAATCTTTCCAAGCACTTTCCATTTTAAACTCATGGGTAAAAATCAATTATTAGAAATGTATGTTAAAGAATTCAGCATTTAGAGCAACGGGCTCTGGAACTGAAAAAAACACATGAATTTTAAAACAATTTAGTTGAAAATTAATAAATAATTATGTTTACATATATACACGTTTCTAAGCGTTCGAAAGGGTAATAAAAACATATCATTCATTTTATGAGTTATATTAATGATTCATCTTTAGGAACTAATGATTTTGAACAATGAAATTTGTTAACAATAATTACTTAACCAAAAATATAGCAAAGCATTTGTTTATATAAAATTCTCTTTATTACAATAAATATGCATTATTTTTTTCAAATATACTATTATTTTATGAAAATACTTATGTATTCAATTTAAAGAATTATACATAATCGGAACTTGTAACATTATCTATCGCAATCGAAGAAAAATTCAGAGATGCATTGTTATTAGAACGGATGAATCTTTTTTGCTTTTTTTAAATAGTATTTTACATAAAAAGTTCCTTTAATATATACATATAACTTGTGCTCATATGTACATACATCGAATTTCTAGGTTCTTCATACCGACATACACTTTTTATCATTTTAAATTACGACAATTCATTTGGCACAATTCGAATGTGCAAAATATTTCAACTTTGTCTGCTTACTGCTTTACATAGCATTTAAATAAACTAAATTCATTTTCATTATATGTATAATAGAGTGAATAAAATTCCATATGCTTCTATGGGTTTTTACCTTAATTAGTATGCTAAAAAAGAATCAACAAAAAAGTACATGGAACGACACATCTCAAAATTATATTGATCAATGGTAATTGCAATTGGTAAAGAACCATCTTAAAAACACTTCAGTGATAAATAATGTGAAGGATACACTGAGTCCGTAGATTAAAATCGAGAACGCCGGCTGCATTTCCGTAAGCAGTATGCTTGAAAAATTGTCCTCGAAACTGCTCTTCAACGAGTGCGCATAATTACGCCGTCGGAGGATTGAGCTAATTATTCCATTTTGATACAATCTATTGTATATAATCCGTATTCGGGGAAGCAGGGGATGATCGTTGGCGAACAGAAAAACGTAGTATCTTGTAAAATAGGCGTCCGAATAAACGCGCATCCTACGATGGTCTATTATTTGGCCCAACAATAGGCAATCGTCCGCGCATGCAATCTTCGCGTCGTCGCGCATTGATTTTATACACTGTTGCACCGTTTCTATGTCATAAGTAAGATTGTAAATTTCCGTAAAGTGAAGGAACTTTTTCACGTACTTCGTCATATGTATTTTATAACCTTGGTGAACGACGTCCTCTCCCCTTTCAATGTTCACGATGCTTTCGCGCTTAGCCGTTATTACCGAATTCAATTGGCTTTGCATGTAAAAATTTATCAGCATGAAAGAGAGCACAAATACCAGTAGAATAAATTTGCGAAAGGGCGTCTCCTGCCTCCCGAGCATTGCGGTCCCAACAACTCCGCGCAATGCGTTCATAATCATTTCTGAAAAACTTTTTTTTAAACAATATGATAGCAGACTTGATCCCAGTAAAACGGGAGTTAAAATTATTAAAACATTGTTGAGAGTTATCATTTTTCGAAAATAGTCGTCGATATTCGTGCTTTTTTTATTTATGGCATAACAAATCCCAGAGTCAACGAAAGTATTCAATTCGCTCTTCCAAAAACCTCGCTCGTAATCAACCACGCCATGCATATCCAGTTTTCCATTGTACAAATCTCGAAATAAAGAATCATTTTTATTGTCAACGTTAGCACAGTTTTTCTCCACCTGTACTATAGTCGTTGCGGCTTTCAGAAACCGCCAAATTTCCACTACGATCCTCGCATTTAGATTAGAAGTTTTGAAATAATTCTGTGTAAAACCTTCGTTAAATTCCATTTCTACGCAGACTTTCACAGGATATTTACTCACCTTGCGAGTCTTGTCAAAAAGTAAGCCTTCGCAAACGAACTTCAGGCCTGAAAATAATGTAAAATATGACGAAAAATTCTCAAGAAAAACAAAAAAAAAGTAGATGAAAAGATTCCCGATTTGGAATTTACCTTGAATGGAGAGTTTGAACAGCACACCGGGATGTCCATTTTCTTGAATAACGCTATAGACGTCCTTCCATTTTTTTGGGGCTGCATTGGAGTAAGGATTCAGCGTGTAAAACTGAATTTTCGAATTATAATCCAAACATAAGAATATAGACGAGAGTATTTTGAATTTCCAAAGCAAGTTTCAAATAATTGTAGGCGTTCCTGCAACTGTTTAGCGTGTGGATACGTTGTACAATGAAAAAACCATGGGTATTCCACCAGGCGTGATTTTTCGCCATCTGCAGGGCAAGCTCCGTTTGTAGTAAAGTCGATTCAGCAATCAGGAATTTTGTAGCAGGAGCTAATTGAAACGAAGTGTCAGAATAACCTTCTATATCCATATAAATGGTCACATCATCGTATATGACTTTATTATTTTCCAATTGAACTTTTTGTAAGGGTCCGTAATAAACGCGAGAATTTAATTTGATCTGACTCCAGTTTCCCATCACAATAATTTCTCTTGATTTCTCGCTCCAACATTTTTGTAAAATACTAATCTACAACGTAATTTTGTTATAATTTCGCTAAGGAATATTTTAATCCAATTTAATCTTACCGAAAAATCTATGGAATACTGCTTGTAATTTTTAAATTGCTGAATATATAGCTTTGAGGCCATTGATAAATTAATAATAAACATTAACTTTAAAATTGTTAATATCGTTAGTGTAGTATTTTCTTTTCTTCCTGTTTGAATATTAATAATTATATTAATATTATATGGGGTTATTTTTCAGTTATTCGTAAATATTCGATTGTTCTATTCGTATTATTTAATAAAATAACATATGGGATTTACTTTTTAAAATCACACGCAGTTCTTTACTGAAGATCTGATGACTATTCATTTTTGTTCAATTTTTTCATTAGTTCAGCTGGAAAATAGTAGCTTTTTTGTTAGATTTAGCGTTATTGAAATATTAAGGTTTATAATTGAGAAAAATTAGTCATTTGAGTTTATTTAATATATGTGCACCGAAATTTTACTATTCAAAAAGATGTATTTATTTAAGGGTATGAATACTTTCATATTTCTTGAGTATTTTTTTTGTTCCATCTGTATGAAAACAATTATATAATTGAGAATAGTACCAATTATCAAATTTTAAGATCTAATAATAAGATTTATCTGGAATAATTTATATGTAAATTTCTTTTCGGCTTTTTAATTTTAAAGAAATAGTTTTTGAAATAATCTGATTCTAATTTATCCTGCTATTATGATTGATGATGATTGTTGAGATAAATAATAAATCGTTGAGATATGGTACCAGGAACTCCCACTCACTAATACGACTAGGTGAAATGTAAAAGCAGAATGCTTGTAATGCAGTAAAAAATGCTTCTTATATGTTCTAACTTAAGTCACATAACGTAACTTTTTAACATGAAAAATCTTTAGATTAATTACTATTATTTAGTATTAGAAGCTGTGATCTATTTAATAACGACAGATGCTGATACAGTGATCCTTAAAAATCTAAAGTACGATATTTTATAAAAAACATCAGTCAGAATATTTTCTTTCCTAACTTTTCCCATTCTTATTCAGGTTGACTTTTAATTTCCAACCCGGCATTATCAGCGAACGTCAAATTTTATATGAATATATTTAAACATGTCAATTGTTAAAATCCATAGATATCTGAAGATTAGTCTTTCAAATGTGCGTACACTGATTTCTAAGAGCATAATATATATATTTTATGTTATCATTTACAAAGGAAATCAGAAAATTAATTAGTCTTAATGTTAAAAATTATTCACAACTAAATCAAAATTAAGAATACTTAAGTAACGCAAGTCATAAAAATTGGGTAAACAAAGAAAACGCCTAATAATAAATTATCCACAAAGTGTATTCTAGTTATTTACTATCCTAAATTATCCTAATTTTGTAATTGAGCAATTTTAATTAAATGTCAGATCTTTCGATAAATTTATAATATTAAGTAGTTATCTAAAATATTCAATTATAATAAGTTGATAATATATCAGACATCACAACAAGAAACTATTTTTTAGACTAAATAATTATGGGTTAAATGTTTGAGCAGTCAGCATGAACTAATTACGTTAAAACAAAAGATAGAAAAAAATTATATGGCTAAAATAATCTTGTTATTATTCATAATAATTTTAAGAATTCAAGACACTTTTCTTTGAATATCAATAGTCAGAAATCTATAAAATGCATTGACAATCTATGATATTTTAGAGAAAGATCATATATCTTTTATTTTTTCCCATTTTCTCGTTTGCACAAAAACGTAAAGAAATGATCGATTGAACTAAAAATTACGTTTTGAAATTTTGAAAATCTCAGCTGAACGAAATCAGAATAAAATTACAATACAATCAAAGTAGAACAAAGAGAGTCAATGTAAATGGGTAAATACAAATTATTAAGAATCCCAATCTCAAACTCAAAGACAAGTCACTAGTTGTTAATTACTTGTTTAAAAAAGCGCTAATTACTATCAAATTATTTTGGATAGGACGTATTTATAATGTACCATATAATCAAATTTTACGTGGACTGGTGCATTTAAACTGCGTGCGTAAATTGAATCGGTAAAATTTTTTTTCCTATATTGGTACAACCTTTCTTGATGTCTGTGAGAAATTTAAGCGCCATACCTCCATTAGTATGTGTTTGTCAACTGTTTCTTTACGACGCGAAAAGTTTGTCTGGCAATATTGACTATGGACTCATGGTGCGTTCTCCTCAGCCTATTTTTGAGTTTCGGAAAGAGAAAAAAAAGTCACAGGGAGCCAAATCTGCCGAATACGGTGGCTGAGCGATGACTTTCATTTCCTGTTTAGCCAAAAAAACAGACACAATCATGCTGGAATCTGCCGGCGCATGATCGTGGTGAAAAAACATGCATTGCCTGCCCACAAATCCGGTCGTTTACGACGAATTGCTTAACGTAAACGCCTCAAAATGACCAAGTAGTACTTCTTATTGACCGTTTGACCTCCTCGAACGAATTCGATGAGCATCACCTTGATTTTCGGTTGAGGGGCGACTTGCACGAGGCAAGTTTTTGACGATTTCACAACCTTAACCGAATGTTTTGTGCCACTCAAATACTTGCATTCGCGACAAAGTAGACTCCCCAAAACACTTCTGCAACATTTTCAACGATTCCGTAGCCATAATTCCATTGGAAACACAAAATTTCAAGCAAACTCATGCATCAACTTTTTTTCCACACTCAATATGGTCAAACAAACTTTTTACGGCCTAAACAAACAGCTGACAAACACACACTAATGGAAATATGGCGCTCAAATTTCACAGGGACGTGCGGATTTTAAATGCACCTGTCCGGGTCAAATTTGATCACACGGTATAATAGCTCCACTAATCCATCTGCATCATTTCAACGAACAAGACAGGCTTTTTATTCTTCTCTTAACTGATTCTTTCACGGACTGATACTGAGTGATATAAAGGCGATACAGTTACACATATGATAAATTCCTTAATCCAAAGTCTCTGACTAAACCCTACATGTGCAAAAATTATATTACGATTCTGTGTTCTCCATACTTTACTCGAAATTGTAGTTGCTAATCGCTTAATTAAATACTTTAAAATTTAAACACGAGCTTACGATTCATTTTCATCTTAATTAATTTGGTCCAACTAAATACGAAAATCAGTGGACGTAACTGCCAGTAGCGAGAATAGGTACGGATATAAAAATATATTATCTATTGTTCTGTTATTTTTCCGCGTAGAACTATTCTTTACTTCAGACCGCAATTTTTTCCCCGGTTTTTCAAACAAATATGAATGTTTATGTAAATATGAAAGAAAATTTTCAAAACGCATTATCTATATTTTACTAATAGTCAATATAAACAATGTTTACTAATCCAGAAATCGATAATAAGGCTTGTTTGATGGTACGGCCAGTTAAGCGCGTATTTCATTATTGGGCGACCTTGAATTGGAGTCCCGGTTAGTGGCGATTGACATAAGCACCCTTGGAAAAAAATTTATATGTGTCTCGTTTGCAAATATTTCAGAAACCTTCATGACCGATATATATATATATATATATATATATATATATATATATATATATATACAGCAATTGAACAATAAATGAGGTTACGTATCCATAATACATATATAATATCAGAACTTAATCTACGATTGCGCCGTCGATATACAAAGGCAAGTCCAGTGGCTACAACACGAAATTGGATAATGTTTGCTGAAGTATCAGATTTTTTTTTAAGTATAATATGTAATATATAATCTAAATGTAGACATAAAACGTAATTGCAAAGTAAACATCCTCAAACACCCCGTTAAGTTCAGAGAGTGAGAGAAAGATTTTAAAATTTAAAAATTTGTGTATGCATATCAGTCACGAAGTTTACAAAGCAAATGTTTTTAAGCTTACAAATTTGTAGGTTAATAATCAATAATAAAAAAGGAATAAATCGAATCCAGTGACAATTAAGATCCAGCAAAACGAACGTTACAAATAAATCTTTTTCAATTTAGGATAGTAATAAGTATAACATTGTTTCATTTTATGATGTAGGTAGAGAGTGATAATAGATCGCCGTTCTCCAGTCAATTCCAAAACATCGCGAAGATTATCCTGCAAGCCTATCGACTGACAACGTACCGTCTGGGCGCGATGCATCCTAAGCATCATTATTGGCTTCGAAAACGGCGGAATTATAACCAGATCAATTTATTTACGATTGTCCTATTTTATATATTAATTTTGTTCAACTGTCAATACCATTGGTGAACTGATAAGTAAATGTTCATAATTTATACAATAATTTATAGATTTCATTATTAATAATTTTTTTTAGCAATAATGAAAATATTTCAAAATTTTTGCAAAAAATTTGCAGTGTTTACGAATTTAATAATAAATTAGCAAACTATCACTTGGATTTAGTAACTAACATATATTTATCAGAGGTGAAAAAATTTTGCAGCATAGTTCAAGATGCATTGCATAATATTGATGACGTTGAAAATAAATCAAAATTTTATTAAGCACCCATTATATTAACAAATGTTTGTTTTACGTAATTTTCTAAGTAATAAATTTGAAAATATTATCTAATGATAGATTTCTTGTTATTCAATCTATAGTCATACACGTTCAATAGTGAGATATTTTCTTCTCATGGCGAATGACATAAAGATATGATGAATTGAACGACGTTTTGAAAAGCTGACGAAAAAAGATTATCGTAAAGAAAAGAGCTTTTTCATTAAAAATATTAAAATGATAACTTAGCTCTCACTGTTTTTTTATGAAGGCGCAACTTTATTGTGCAGCACATATGCCTAGCTGCAATTTTTCCCATAGTTTCAATAGAATTCGAATACCTTTAGCATAGAAACGTTCGTCTTTTGAGGCTATCATACGAGCGTAACTACTGATTAGCCAGACGATATGACCGCGTGCCATCGATCGGAATAAGGAATAAACAGAGGGCTCAATATTTGGGGAAAACGGCTGGTGGAGTAGGACTTCCTATTTGATAAAAACTTTCCAAGCCATCAATATATAACGCACGTAATCAAATCACTAATGCTCAAAGCGGTTTGTTAACTATATGTTGAAGCTTCTCGCTGACCTTGATTCATCACTTGTTAAATATCTCGAAATTGAGCAGTTCTACCTTCTGGAGCCAGCTGCTGACCAACAGAGAAATTTCATTTGCGCACCTAATATGATTTTTTTGACAGTTAGGTAAAATGATATTGCAATTCATTTCTTCAGTTTTGTAAATGCAATATTTACGTATGTCGTAAAAATAGAAAAAGAAACACGGGTTACGACTTTATGTAGGTGATTTGCAGGATTTGTTTAAAGCATTAATGGGGTTTATCCGATTATGACTTTAGTTGGGAGTCTTTAAAATTTTTATTAGTTGAAATTTAGTTATTATCTATATCATATTATCGGACAAAGTAACCTAACATTGACCTTAACGAAATTTTAAATTCGAAATTTTAAGCATTTAAATGGCGCTTTATAGGATGAGTTGTGCACAAAAGAAAGTTTTAATCTATAGCGTCGATGATACAATTGGTGTTTTTCTGAAAAACCAGTATATCATTTAAATCAATAATTAGAATATCGTACCATGTTTTCAAAGACCCTGGCTTGAACGCTTTTAAGTTATCTTAATTCAATGTAAGTAAGATTTACAGACCTGTGCAATCTGCAGGCAGCTAAAATAAAGTGATCGAGAAATGGCAGAAAATAATCATTGCGTACGGGTTTGAGTAGACTTTCGGAAAACACCTGCGCCTATTTTACTGAATAATTTCTGGAGAAGAATTCGAAGAATAAATATTTTTCTAATTTTTTAATGGATTTCTCCATGAATGTAATCAGTGCGTCTAAAATATATAAGCGCACAAAATTTTAACTAAATCTAAAATTAATTTTTCTTCAAAAATAACTATAGTACGAAAAAATGTATAGAGCAAAAAATATATATTTTGATCAGATGTACAATTTTTGCTTGAAATATTTTTTGGCATTTTTTGTATTCTCTGACATAAATTTGAAAGACCATAATTTTTTTAGATTTTACCATAAAAATTCAATTTCCACCAAAAACTACTAGACTATTCGCAATCAACATCTTAAAAGCATAAGTATACATATTTTATTAAAAAAGCGCAATATTTAATGTTTTCAATTTGAATCCTTCAATTAAACCTCAATTAAAAATTTGATTCAATAATTATCTGTAATTTTAAGACTACAAAATTTGATTATCTCCACATCTGCAAGCCTGATTATAGTTTTGCAGTTTTGCGATGTGGTAAACATGTATATCGGCTGAAAAATTATCTATTATCTCAGATTATCAAGATATTCCGAAATAAAATTTTAAACTTTAGTTTTCATGTATTTTTTCATCATTGATATAACGTATAGTATTTTGAAAGTTTTATAATTAAAATGTCATCGCAAATTTCTTTATGCCTGGATATTTATTAAAGGTATTTATTAAAGTGCAAAACCTATACTTTAATTGTGTTTGTAGTTTTTTTATAAAAAAATGTGTTTTCAATGCTATATCAAATCCAGTTCAGAAAATTATTTTCTCTCATTTGATTCAGAATTTCTCTAAAACCTAACGTAATCGAGTAATTCTACGATCACGTGTGTGCTCACATTACAAAATGCTGTGGAAAAAAGTAATTCTGTTGGTAGGTGTAATTTTAATAATAAAAATTATCAAGATAGGCGTAGAGAATTGTACTAAATACGAGCAGAGAAAAAAATACCTTTCTCTTTATAATATTTTTTTATTACAATAAACACACAAATTTTTCTGTAAATTAACACTTACTACAGCACATGATGTACATAAAAGTAATAAAAATATTTTGTAATTTCTATCTGTTTCTATCTATATGTAGGTATTTTTATAAATTGTATCCAAATGTTCTGCTTATGGACTTTTATTCTAGAAAAAGGATCCTTAAAGACAAATTATAGATTTCAACCTGTACATTGCTTATTTACCTCTGAGCGAAGCACTGGAAATAAGTCAAACGAGATAAAAATCAGTTTTAAGCTATAGTACTGGACAACCTTTTTCATCATGATAACTGAAATATCATGTTCAGCTGTTGTTTTGAGAATATTCTTAACGATTCGGCTGGAACGCTATCAAAAAAATTATTTAGGTAAAGTAGTGTGTAAGAATTCTCTAAAGATTTTGAGTGCGTTGCTACAAATTTTAAATGAGAATGTTAAAATCCCAAAATTGCTGGCTGAGCACGGCTTTTCCACAATTCTACAGTTCCACCTATTTTTGGAATGAATTATATATAACCCTCTTTCTATGGCTTACACTTTTTTAAATTAGAATCTTTCAAGTTTGCTCTATGAAATGTTAATCAATCCGTAAGTTTGCTAATAGTCAATTCGATATGATGGCTAGTAATTGACATAAATAGTAGGTAAACTAATTGCTATGAATATTATTATTTTGTAGTAGCTCTTATTCCAAGTATTACATTTTTTAGCACATATGTTATATTATGAAAGTCGAACAAGTTTTTGAAGTTATTATCCAGTATATAGTACTTCATCTGTTATTTTGTATATTAAAAGGTACCATTAATTTTTCTTCAATGACCTCCATGTGTACTGCATCCTTACATATGTGGCATACAGAAAGAATTTGAAAGCTATCTTAATTATCTGCCATCTTAAATCCATCATTTCATATTTGAAAACTATGCAATCTCGTCAGCCTTCCTATTAAATCGTTCTGTCGAAGAAAAAAAACAGTTACACTAATACTGAACATTTTAGAACTTTGAAACAAAAATTTGAGAATACTTTTTGGGTCGATTTACTACGGTGAAATATTTATTCATTTTCGAAATTATAGAATAGGCATATACGTGTCAACGAGCTCTCTTGTAATATTTTGTAATCAGGAATATATGCGCAATAAACAGTTGAGTTTTTAACAATAGTTCTCCAATAAATAAAATAAAAGATATAGTAAGACCGCAAACTAAAAGAAAAAAAGCAGGCCACATTTCTGAAAGTAAAACACGTGCAAATGTATACACAAACCGGTTTCGTAGAGATAGGTTATGATAATACAGTCTTATTATATATTCTAATATTCCGCATTGATATAATCGATTGTATATAACGCGAATTCGTGGAAGTAGAGGATAATCATCCGGGAATAGAAAAGCCAGCTGTCTCTCATAACTGGGATCGACGTAACAGCTCATTGTTGTTCTATTTATGATATCGTGAAGGTATATACAAGCCGCTACACATGCGATTTCTTTATTGTAGTTTAATAATTCCACACAGTCGTGAACTCTGCCAATCTTATAAGTTAAATTTTTAAATGCAGAAGAAAATTCTTTGCTCAAAGAATCACTCACGTGAATTTTGTAACCCAGCTTTATGAGGTCTTCCACTCTGTTAATTCTGACAACGCGCTGGTAAATAGCCGTTATTATAGAATTGAATTGACTTTGTATATAAAGATTTAAGCACATGAACATCATAATGAATATGAGAAAAGTACATTTATGGATTGATTTTGTGGGTTTTCCGAGCATTGCAACCCCAGTGAGTGCCCGCAATGAATCGAGCAGTAATTCTGAAATTCTTTTCTTTAAAACGAACGATACAACAATTGATCCTAAAAGAACAGAGCTCATCCCTGTCAAAACATGATTAAGACTTATTATCTTACGGAAACGTTCTTCAATATTTATGTTTTTATCTTTTATCGCATAGCAAAGTCTAGAAGTTTTAAGTATATATAATTGACGCCTCCAGAAGCCTTGATCGTAATGAACATTACCCAGCATGTCATATTTTCCACTATGCAAATCCAGCATTAAAGATGCGCTTGAATCGTAAGTGTTGTTTTGAAATCTTGACCTTACGTAAACGACTGAGGCATTCAATGCCTTCCATATTACTCTCGCGAGGCTTGAGCTTACGTCGAGAACTTGGGAAGGATTCCTTGTAGGAGGTTTATAATATTCAAATTGTACATAGACATATATTAGATATCCCATGAGCATGCGGCTCTTATCGAAAGTTAAGCCTTCACATATGGAGCTCACATCTTCAATAAATCATTTATAATATTATTATAAAAAATAAACTGAAATCACTCAAAACACCGATTACAAGTCATGTAAAATCAAAATTTACCTGAAAATGTGAGCACGAAGACTGCGAAAGGATGTTCATTCTCTTGAATATAGCTAAATACATTGCTCCAATTTTCCGGAGCCACATTAGAGTATGGATTCGATGTATAAATCTGAATTTTCGAGTCATGATTCAAGCATAAGAATATAGCCGAAAGAATCTTGAATTTCCAAAGTAGTCTTAAATAATAGTAAGCTTTATTGCAACTGTTTAATGTATGAATATTTTGTATCACAAAGAAACCGTAGACATTCCACCAAGAGTAGTATTTCATTGATTGCAAAGTTTGCTCGAATTGTCTCGAAGATGACTCAACAATCAGAAATTTTTTAGCAGGAATGCAGTTATGAAACATCTCCAAACTGCTCTTCTCGTTCAAGTTGCAATTCTTGTTATTGTGTACAAATTTTTCGTTTTCTAATTGAATTAGTTTTAGCATACCGTAATTATAATTAAATTTTATCCTACTCCAGTTTCCTATCACAATAATTTCTTCCGTTTTGTCGCTTAAACATTTTTGAATAATGTTCATCTGCAAAGTTAATTTTTTTTTAACGGCCAGATAATAATTTTCTATTTTCTAATTTAATCTTACCGAAATTTTTATTGAATATTTTTTGTAATTAATCAGTGGTTGCATATTATGCTTTGATGCTCTCGATATATTATAAATAACAAATAATTTTAAAATAACAAATAATAATATCGAACAATTTGGTTTTCTTCCTGTATCAACAAAAAAATTATTATTACTTCCTAGGTTTATCGAAAAAAATATTTTATTCATCTGTATACCTCTCATTACTTCCTTTAAGTTGACAGCTTCTAAGTTGTCTTTTTTTAACTGTAATTTTCAAATGGAAAATAATGTTGATCGTAATTAAAACATATTGCTTAAATAAATTTGTATAAACTTTAAATTTTATAATTGTTTGATCTAAACAACTATGTTTATATATCTTAAAATAGGTTTCGGACTTATTTATAATTGTTCATATAACGACACGGCTAAAATCCAAAATTAATAGAAATAATTTATCTAATCTAGATCCAGACCCTGATTTAACGAAATCCACTACTGTACATAAATGCATACAGTGCCATCAATTAGCCAATTATTTGTTATGTTGTATGCAAAATGGTTTTTTACAGCGGCCCATGAAACTCGTGCTTAGAGCCCCACACATTCGCACATACTAATGTAGCAAAAATACTGATTTTGACTAAATTTCACACCGACGTTGTTGCTTCTCCAATACACTTTCTGATTATTACTTAAATTTTTATTATACAGAAAAAAAAATCAATAGGACTTCGGAGAAAAAGGTAACTTCTCAAAGTGCAAGTAATAGGAGTAATTTTTTGCATCATAATGTTTCTTTTATCTTTTATTTTTAATTTTATGTTACAGGACCGACTGTATAATCTTTCACTAATATATGTACCTTGATATTTTAAGTAAATTTTTCTTTCAAGATGAATTTTTCGATTTCGCCTTAAAAAATCAAGATTGTTTTTTTACTTTTTACGAACTTTTATACACACGCATATACATATAATGCCCTGAATTGTAGGCATCGATGATGACTCTGGATATATGAAGTCTCAGTTATACAAATACTTGGATTTTATTTCAGTCATAAGAATTACGTTAAAATATTAACGAAATAAAACAGATAACATTGTATGCATATAACAAAAATATTTAAACTACTTTTTCCAGATTAAAGATAGATAAAATTTATATTCTTCATAAATATTTATTCCGATACACAGTTACTTGATATTTCTGATAGAAATGTATTTATGGTGTAATTAAAAAAAAATATTCCAATTTGCCCACGTCATTGCGAAAATTTTCAATATAGTCGAAGCTATACTTCTCAAACAACTACTAAATCCTGCAAAGCTAAGTATGCAGGAGAAAAAAACTGTTAGTATGTATAAAAGCTAACAATGAAAGTAGACAAAGGAAAAATTATTAAACGATAGTTATCAACTTTCGATTTATATAAGGTTCGCAGCTTATTGTTTATTGATAATAAAAATACGAATGATATTTCTAATATAATATTTTTATATATTATATGTAATAAACTTCTGTGTGATGTAAAATCAAAGACCCTATAAGTCTTACCGATACTATAATTTCAAAAGGTTACATCTGCCATCTGAAGAGATTTCTTTTTATAATTTTCTAATAGTGTTCGAATTTTCTCGCAATTATTCGACACATGCTCCAAATTCTATAGGTCAATCTTTGATTTCTAGTAAATACCTTTCACGCATTAAGAAAGCAAAGTAGTTCAATTTTTTCTTCTGTATATTTAACTTTGAACTATTATTAACAATTAAATAATAATACTGTAAAACTCAAATGTGAGTTTACAAATTCATTTGTAATGGATTTGATCACATTTCAATATTAATTTTACTGCAGCGATTAAAACTAGTTACGCGTTTAATATTCTGATACATATTTTTCTATTATGTTCATTTCTCGGCATGGTGCGAATGTTCTTGGAGCTTATTCATTATCATTAGATCACATTCGTCCGTTTCAAGTATTGATTTATCATGATAAGTGCATTAATAAAATACTATTTTCTGCAACTCAAAAGGAATTTTTAAATTATCCATAATGGCTGTAGTGAAGGTTAGTTCATGTAATTATATATTATGTTTATATTATAAAAGTTATAGAGATATACAAAATAAATTCTGAAAATACTAGATAAAAAAATGCATAAATAAATCTGGATGTAATAGGCGATAATATGTAATATGAGTTTATATTCGTTTCCACTCAAACTTGAAATCATTATCTGAAAAGTAAATGTCTGGAATCACGTTTATGCAGCTTTTACTAATAATGCGAGATATCTCATTCGGTCATCGGTAATGTGAAATTTTTCATTGGGTGTAATAAAAATTTTCTTACGTGCACTAAAAGAATAAAAATAATATAACTTATATTTTTTCAAATTAATTCAGCAAAACATACTTCTCAAATATGATGAGTTTAACGACGTCAGTGGTGAAAAGAAGAATTTACGAATGGTATAGATACCTTGTAAGGAACGTGCGTTATATTCACAATATTGGCGTATCAGGATCTACTGACAGTTATAGGACCTAACAAAATTTCACCACCAAAAATTTTGTCTGAAAATATAATCAAAGTTAGGATAGTCTGGGGTAAGTCGAACCAGAAATTTTCAAATCGTGTTCATAAACAATTTAAAAGCTACATATACCAATTCCGTAAAAAATAAGCATACGACAATTTGAATTTGAACCTATCTATATAAAAAATTAAAGGAATATCAATTTGGAAATTTAAGAAATTGGAGAATGTAATTTCCTAACATATGAATATGTAGGTTTTTTATGTTTATTTTTTTTATTTTTTTTATGTTCTTTAACGTCGCTTTATTTATGCTTCCAAATACCGTTGCTAATCAGCGACGGAGGTCTACGATGTGTTTGTAATTACTAGTCCTTACTTGTCTTTACTAGTCCTTCAGTCTAGCGATCGAACCATCGTAGGTATCAATTATGTAGACCTCTTATATTTGTGATTTAAGGAAAAATATATATTTAAAAATATATATAATAAAAATAAATAAAAATATAAATAAAAATATATATAATAAAATATATATTATTTCCATAGCAAAAAATGGAAAAATGGAAGAAGGAGGTTAAAAAGGGAATCTTTTCACCGATGAGGAAAAGTTTCTTGGGCGAAAATAGAAGGGGTGGATTGAACACATGGTTTTTCTTCTTTTTTTTTTGACCAATAGGAAATCAACCTTTGTTGGATCCTTGCGATCAGAAATAGCACAGCACACCCGTATAGAATATAGATAAAACCAGCTCTAACAGTGTCGAAGAAATTGATGTGGAACTGCCAGAACTGCCAAGAATTGTATCTGATGTCAAAGTCAATGAATTATAAAATGTTATTGGCAAAATGAAAAAGTAAAATAACACAAAATATGGAAATAAAAGTATGAATAAAAGAAACAAAATGTAAGTAAAATGTATTTTAATACCTTAACTTCCATTGAAGAAAACATAGTATATAATTTCGCAAATTTAATGAATCTAAGATAAAATAGCAGTTCTTATCCAATAGCATTGGATAAGAATCATCAATATATTGTGCTTGCTCTTAAGTAAATCTCTACAGTACATGGCACCCAAGTCGTTGCGAAGCTGGATGGGTAACTTTCAAAAATTGATACCACAAATGATATCGTCTGCCATATTCAAAGATCAAGAAGTTTTCATACATAAAGCTCAGAAAGAAAATAAGCTTCGCTTAATGCTAGTGAATCAGGGTGGCAATTGCTTGAATTTTAATACCTCTTTTTGTTATAATAATAAAACACATACCTTCTCTTCAATGTTTAATTGTTCTAAAAAATGATATATGTATAACTTAATTAGATAAATAAATAGCGTAATCAGAATATAATGGCTTTGTTATTTACATTGAATCTAATGTCCTAAACCCTATATATATATATATATATATTATATAATTTATTCAATAAATTTCTTTGACTTTTTTTACTAGATAAATCATAGAGTATTTATTACTTATGTGCTGTTCGCAGGATGTGCTACTGGAATGGCTAAAGCAGTAAATGATGCTCGACCTGCGCAGACCGATTATAAAGAAAGCAAGCGACATAATAAGACGATGGATGCTATGCTTTAGGTAAAGGTCTCTATCGAAAGCCATATAAACGTAAAAAGGGATTATTTCTGAAACCGTTTATCGGTCTTAGTATAATTAAAACAAGAAGAAACTTCAAATTTAACGTTGCCACATCGTCCACTACCAAACAATGATCTTATAAAATATGTACATAAATTGTTAATTTTGCACTTTCTAGATGTTTTGATGAGAAATAGTCTGCCTCTTAATGGACCATAGCACGACGAATCTGCTATGGTTAATCTCGATGTTTTACAAAATAAAGGAATTAATTTGGTCAGTCATGGAAAGAGAGGATCTGACGTCACCCAGTTTGACAGTTTTGGTTTGAGAGGATCTGACGTCATCTATTTTGACCTAATGAAAGTTCGACATAAAACAATTTTTCCTAAAACATTAGTCGAAACAACGACAGTCAGGAGTATCTCTGGCTAGGAATATTCTATTCGTGTATATGAATTGTTTGAAATAACTCACTACGCATTATTAACAACAACAACAGCAATAACAGTATCAATAATAATAATAATAATAATAATAATAATAATAATAATAATAAATAAGAACAAAACGAATAAGTATATTCTTTACATAATATGTATATATGTAATTATGATAAATATTTAATTAGTTTTATGCGGAAGAACAAATTTACACAAATGATTTCGTACGTATAATATTACAAAACATATAGATATTGATCAGTATCCTGCAGGTACGAAAGGATAGTTAACCTTTTGGTTGTCCCTGCAGTTGAAAACTGCATTGTTGTATGGTAAGCAATCAATCAACTCATCAGATTCATCGACGCAAATTTCAACACTGTACAGATACTGATCCGTAGATTGATAATACTAAAATAAAATACGATAGTTTAATTTCATTGAATTGTTTTAAAAATAATTTATCTATATTATAATATAACTTACCCATGGGCGCATGCATTTCACCTTTACGAAACTACCTAAAGCATTCGAAATGGTATTTAAAATCAAAGAGAAATCGTATTTCCCTCCTGGGTAAATTCTAGCTTCGCCAAGTATAGCTTTAATGTCATATTTGTCGTGCAGTTCAAAAGCTTTGCGAAAGTAATCCGATCCATCTTCCGAAACGCAGGACCCATACTCATAATATGCTACTTTCCATTCAGACACATCTGTTCCATCTATCGTTAATCGAGGCCATTTCATCATCAGTTTTTCTTTTATATCCTGATCAAGATTCTCATAATTTAATCTCAATTCTTGTCCTAAAGAGTCTGGACAGTTTCTCACCAGTCGAAAAGCTGAATTGTACGTAATTAACTCACTTATGACCCACGTTTCCCCTCGAAGTGCTTCTATGTGTTCTGTTAAATAAGTTTCTATATCCGAAGAGTATACATCTGTCCTATGTATTTGTTCATAAAAAATTGGGGAAGCGGAAAAAGTTTGAACCAATCCAAGTTTAGCATAACTACCTGAGGCACTTAAAATTGTTTATGTAATCATTAATATTTGTGCAATAATAGTATACGTCAATTCATTGAATATATTAAAAGGATAGTACTATCAGAGTAAATCTAGAAGTTGAAAAATGAGGCTACCCTATGGGAAACGTTGTAGGGGACGAAAGTACAAAAAGTCTCAAAAACTCTGAATCAGAAGCATTGTTAATTTTAAGTTATTGAGACCGAACGAAACTTTGTGAAAAATAGCACTGATGCGAACAAGCGTATAGAAAATGATTCTGCTGTATGGCAACGCTCGGGCTCACACTGTCTAACCCGTTAAAATTCAGATGCAACGCTCGAATGAAAAAAACATAAAAAATGGCTTGTTTTGTTGACAGCATCATAATACCTGTAGGTCAAAAAATATAATTAAAAAATGCTTTCAACTCATGCTTAATGGTCAAATATTTTTGTGTTTACAATGATCTCGTAAATTTAGGTAGGCGTAGTTTTTTGACTATGTCGATTCACAGTGATAACAAGTTAGTTGTACCACTGACTGATGGACCACTAACGTAAATGTTATATTTTGCTCACCTATATACGAGGACTTCTATGGTCAAGCTATTCGAACTCTACAGGAAAAGTTGCTTTGCTTTTTCAAAAGTTACGAATAAAATTTTTTAAATTTTAAGTTAATAATATTTTACAAATATTTTAGAAGTTAATAATTATATTCTATTCTATATTTTTTCACTTAAAAAATATGCCAAAGTAAAAACTACGATTAAAAGTTTATCTTATCTTAAAAAAAAGTTATTGCCTAAGAGTAGTAAAATGATATTTCAAGATTATATTCAATTATTTCTAAATTAAACAAGAGAAAGTATTGAAATCAAATTTTACGTAGTGAGATATATGTAAATAAGTGCGAATTCCAATTCATGTAAGTTTCAGAATGCTGATCAGCTTTAGAATTTTTGTCAATGGTTTACTTTATTAATTAAATAACAGAAAAAAGTAAATACATATATAGATCCCCGAAGAATAAAATAACAAAGTGTCAATTCGACTAAGTTTTGAAATTATTACATATATTATTATTATTGAATAAAAAATTTTCTTATTAAAAGTGTGTTTATCTTTAAAATAGTATTCATTTTAAAGATAATCTGTATCAAAAAACATGTCAAGGTGGCTCATGAATTTTTTTTCTTATTTTCATACGTTAATCGGATGTAGATTCCAATAATATTCTTTAAAATAACTAATAGATTATATTAGAAACCGGGAAGTAGGATAAATATATTTGTTATTAGATCGTTTTACATAAATTCACAATCTGTTGAAGTACTAAAAACCTGAGAGGCATTTAGATGAAATTAATATTATAATGCAAAACAATAATTTATTTACGCGAGTAAGCATGCACGATGAAAATGCTCAAGTATTTCGTAAAAGGATATTATTATAAGGATTAGTGAAGATATCATTCAAAGAATATTATGTTGTATGTATTATGCTCAATATAATGATCAATTGAGTGATATAAAACGTTTCATTGAGTGCATACATGCATCATATCAGTAAACCCATGTTTCGTCACCTGTTATAAAACGTTTGAGTAGTTCGGCATCGTTATTAACTTTATTTAGCGACTCCTGAGCAACTTCCATTCCCCGCTGTTTTTGTTCGAAATTTAACAATTTGGGATCAAATTTTGCTGCCATAAGTTTCATAGCCAAAACATCCAAAAAATTCCATAACATCAGCCAACTGCTATGCCCACATCATCAGCGATTTCTCTGATTGTGATTCGGCGACCGTTTAGAACCATTTCTTTTACTTTTTTCACGTTTTCCTTCACGTTGTTAATGTGCTTGAGCGTCCAGGTCGTTCGTCATTTTCAACGTTTTCGCGTCCATCTTGGAAACGCTCATACCACTCGTAAATCCTTGCTTCACCCATAACAGACTCGCCATACGCCGTTTTTAACATTTTACTAACGTCACTATACTTTATTTAATTTTTGACACAAAATTGAATACAAATTCTTTTTCGCTCCATTCTTTTTCACCCATAAAAATTTCCGAGCTCGTAAAACACGTCTAATGTTAGCAGTTGCCACTTAAAAAGTAAGTAATGAATATTGTTGAAAATTTTATCATTCTTCAGGGGCATGCGTACCAACATTATTAAAAAATTTTTTTTATACAGGCGGACTCTCCAAACCCAGGAAATTTAAAAATTCTCGTTACTTATTGAACACACCTTGCATATCGGGATCAAATAACATAAGTTGTGGATTTTTAACAGTGGTAATAAAAGTATTTTAAGCAGACGAATAATAGATATTCAATGATTATGCATTTGATATCAAATTATAATAAACAGAGGAGAAAATAGGAGTAAATAAATATTACATGAGTAGATTACCAACTTGTTACCTAACTTTCATAGAAATATATTCTACAAATAAATGCTATTCACGCGCGCACCGGGGAAAAGAACTCGAGACACCGAATAACGTCTTCTACCATCTGAACACAAAGCTTCCCGTGCAAATCGTCCCGAAACACATAGACATCTGTTTCTATCGTGCGAACGCAAAACTCTCCATGAAAGTCGGCCCTGCAAACCCAGATACCGGATTCTATCGTCCGAACACGAAATTATGATTTTTCCCTGTAGATGCCCAGAGTTTTACATATATATAAATAAAATTCGCCTTCGTGGCGCTACTAGGCCAGCTGATTTAGTTATATACTGAGAATGAATATATCCGTATGGAATTAGAAAAATAGTTTTAGCTATTATTAGTATAGGAAAGCATTTACCTCAGAATTGTGTTGCAAGAAGATAAAATAGTTAATCCTAGGATGAATACCAACATCTTATAACAATAATCTAAAAATGAAAGAATTCGATATGCACGATGAAAAGATCTTACGTTTTGGACAAGAAGTAGTCTACTTTTTTTGTACTACTATGCGGATCTTTTATTATAAAAATGGTATTCATTTTAAAGATAATCTGTATCAAAAAACATGTCAAGGTGGCTCCGGAATTCTTTTTCTTATTTTCATACGATAATCAGAAGTAGATTCTAACAATATTCTTTAAAATAACTAATAGATTATATTAGAAACCGGGAAGTAGGATAAATATATTTTTTATTAGATCGTTTTACATAAATTCACAATCTGTTGAAGTACTAAAAACCTGAGAGGCATTTAGATGAAATTAATATTATAATGCAAAACAATAATTTATTTACGCGAGTAAGCATGCACGATGAAAATGCTCAAGTATTTCGTAAAAGGATATTATTATAAGGATTAGTGAAGATATCATTCAAAGAATATTATGTTGTATGTATTATGCTCAATATAATGATCAATTGAGTGATATAAAACGTTTCATTGAGTGCATACATGCATCATATCAGTAAACCCATGTTTCGTCACCTGTTATAAAACGTTTGAGTAGTTCGGCATCGTTATTAACTTTATTTAGCGACTCCTGAGCAACTTCCATTCCCCGCTGTTTTTGTTCGAAATTTAACAATTTGGGATCAAATTTTGCTGCCATAAGTTTCATAGCCAAAACATCCAAAAAATTCCACAACATCAGCCAACTGCTATGCCCACATTATCAGCGACTTCTCTGATTGTGATTCGGCTATCGTTTATAACCATTTCTTTCACTTTTTTCACGTTTTGCTCGGTTATTGATGTGCTTGGGCGTCCAGATCGTTCGTCAACTTCATTGTTTTCGCGGCCATCTTGGAAATGCTTTTACCACTCGCCAATCCTTGCCCCACCCATCGCAGATTCGCCATATGCCTTTGTTGACATTTTATTAACTTCACTACATTTTATTTCATTTTTTACGCAAAATTGAAAACAAATTCTTTTTCGCTCCATGTTTTTTCACCCACGAAAATTGACGTAAATGCAATATTTACGTATGTCGTAAAAGTAGAAAACGAAACACGGATTACGACTTTATGTAGGTGATTTGCAGGATTTGTTTAAAGCATTAATGGGGTTTATCCGATTATTACTTTAGTTGGGAGTCTTTATTTTATTAGTTGTAAATATAGAAAAATCTTAAAAATTCGAAAATTTAAAGCATTTAAATGGTGTTTTATAGGATGAGTTGTACACAAAAGAAAGTTTTAATCTATAGCGTCGATGATACAATTGGTGTTTTTCTGAAAAACCAAATATTATTTAAATCAATAATTAGAATATCATATCATATTTTCAAAGACCCTAGCTTGAACGCTTTTAAGTTATCTTAATTCAATGTAAGTAAGATTTACAGACCTGTGCAATCTGCATGCAGCTAGAATAAATCGATCGAGAAATTGCACAAAATAATCATTGCGTACGGGTTAGAATAGACTTTCGAAAAACACCTGCGCCTATTTTACTGAATAATTTCTGGAGAAGAATTCGAAGAATAAATATTTTTCTAATTTTTTAATGGATTTCTCCATGAATGTAATCAGTGCGTCTAAAATATATAAGCGCACAAAATTTTAACTAAATCTAAAATTAATTTTTCTTCAAAAATAACTATAGTACGAAAAAATGTATAGAGCAAAAAATATATATTTTGATCAGATGTACAATTTTTGCTTGAAATATTTTTTGGCATTTTTTGTATTCTCTGACATAAATTTGAAAGACCATTTTTTAGATTTTACCATAAAAATTCAATTTCCACCAAAAACTACTAGACTATTCGCAATCAACATCTTAAAAGCATAAGTATACATATTTTATTAAAAAAGCGCAATATTTAATGTTTTCAATTTGAATCCTTCAATTAAACCTCAATTTAAAATTTGATTCAATAATTATCTGTAATTTTAAGACTACAAAATTTGATTATCTCCACATCTGCAAGCCTGATTATAGTTTTGCAATTTTGCGATGTGGTAAACATGTATATCTGCTGAAAAATTATCTATTATCTCAGATTATCAAGATATTCCGAAATAAAATTTTAAACTTTAGTTTTCATGTATTTTATCATCATTGATAACGTATAGTATTTTAAAAGTTTTATAATTAAAATGTCATCGCAAATTTCTTTATGCCTGGATATTTATTAAAGGTATTTATTAAAGTGCAAAACCTATACTTTAATTGTGTTTGTCGTTTTTTATAAAAAAAATGTGTTTTTAATGCTATATCAAATCCAGTTCAGAAAATTATTTTTTCTCATTTGATTCAGAATTTCTCTAAAATCTAACGTAATCGAGTAATTCTACGATCACGTGTGTGCTCACATTACAAAATGCTGTGGAAAAAAGTAATTCTGTTGGTAGGTGTAATTTTAATAAAAAAAATTATCAAGATAGGCGTAGGGAATTGTACTAAATACGAGCAGAGAAAAAAATACCTTTCTCTTTATAATATTTTTTTATTACAATAAACACACAATACGTTTTTCCATCAATATAATTTCTATAAATATGTATGTATTTAATATTATTTAATAAAAAAAAATTTATTTATATCACATAAGAGAAATTTTTCTGTAAATTAACACTTACTACAGCACATGATGTACATAAAAGTAATAAAAATATTTTGTAATTTCTATCTGTTTCTATCTATATGTAGGTATTTTTATAAATTGTATCCAAATGTTCTGCTTATGGACTTTTCTTCTAGAAAAAGTTCCTTAAAAGACAAATTATAGATTTCAACCTGTACATTGCTTATTTACCTCTGAGCGAAGCACTGGAAATAAGTCAAACGAGATAAAAATCAGTTTTAAGCTAGAGTACTGTACAACCTTTTTCATCATGATAACTGAAATATCATGTTCAACTTGTTATTTTGAGAATATTCTTAACAATTCGGCTGGAACGCTATCAAAAAAATTATTTAGGTAAAGTACAGTGTATCAATTTGGAAGTTTAAGGAATTAGAGAATGTAATTTCCTAACAGATGAATATGTCGGGGTTTTTCTTATGTTTATTTTTTTTATTTTTTTTATGTTCTTTAACGTCGCTTTATTTATGCTTCCAAATACCGTTGCTAATCAGCGACGGAGGTCTATGATGTGTTTGTAATTACTAGTCCTTACTTGTCTTTACTAGTCCTTCAGTCTAGCGATCGAACCATCGTAGGCATCAATTATGTAGGCCTCTTATGTTCGTTATTTAAGTAGATGCAAAAAGAGCTTTAGCTAATTTTCTTTATCAGTCCCACGCATTGTATTTTCACAATTTTGGCATAATCTATACATCGTTATCTTTGGAGAAGACAGCACCGCGTCTCTAACATTATGTTTTTATGAATGGTATTTTGGAAAAATATTATCACAGCTATATTCAAGTGATGTATTCTGCGAAGACAGAGCCCGAAAAATCCAAAAGTTCAATGCGCTAAATCATGGAGAATAAGATGCGGGCTACAAGTAATTAATGTAAATATCCCACTATTTGTTTTATTGCGCGATTGTGGGAAATATTTGTCTTTGCTGGTTGCACGCATAGCTCAGCATTGTGTATCGAATTAGGGAGAGGGAGTAATGGATCTACCATTAAGTAGCTGCGCATGCATGAGTTTTCCATAGTTAATACTCAGGTTCCAGGTAAAAATCTTGTGTAAAAATAGTGGAGATAGTCGAGGATTGACAAAATGTACTTTCCAATGATTAGGAAAACTAGGAAAAGGTTAAATTTTTTGATCCATCTGAAAACTGTATTCTTTCTTCATAAGACAAAGTGGGAAATCGAAAGGCGGAAGGAGTAAATTGATTTCCTCTGCCAATGAGGAAAAATAGGAGGAAGTTAAATTTGTTCATACCCCTGCAAATTGTGTCCTTACATCATAGGAAAAAATGGAAAAATGGAAGAAGGAGGTTAAAAAGGGAATCTTTTCACCGATGAGGAAAAGTTTCTTGGGCGAAAATAGAAGGGGTGGATTGAACACATGGTTTTTCTTCTTTTTTTTTTGACCAATAGGAAATCAACCTTAGTTGGATCCTTGCGATCAGAAATAGCACAGCAAACCCGTATAGAATATAGATAAAACCAGCTCTAACAGTGTCGAAGAAATTGATGTGGAACTGCCAGAACTGCCAAGAATTGTATCTGATGTCAAAGTCAATGAATTATAAAATGTTATTGGCAAAATGAAAAAGTAAAATAACACAAAATATGGAAATAAAAGTATGAATAAAAGAAACAAAATGTAAGTAAAATGTATTTTAATACCTTAACTTCCATTGAATAAAACATAGTATATAATTTCGCAAATTTAATGAATCTAAGATAAAATAGCAGTTCTTATCCAATAGCATTGGATAAGAATCATCAATATATTGTGCTTGCTCTTAAGTAAATCTCTACAGTACATGGCACCCAAGTCGTTGCGAAGCTGGATGGGTAACTTTCAAAAATTGATACCACAAATGATATCGTCTGCCATATTCAAAGATCAAGAAGTTTTCATACATAAAGCTCAGAAAGAAAATAAGCTTCGCTTAATGCTAGTGAATCAGGGTGGCAATTGCTTGAATTTTAATACCTCTTTTTGTTATAATAATAAAACACATACCTTCTCTTCAATGTTTAATTGTTCTAAAAAATGATATATGTATAACTTAATTAGATAAATAAATAGCGTAATCAGAATATAATGGCTTTGTTATTTACATTGAATCTAATGTCCTAAACCCTATATATATATATATATATTATATAATTTATTCAATAAATTTCTTTGACTTTTTTTACTAGATAAATCATAGAGTATTTATTACTTATGTGCTGTTCGCAGGATGTGCTACTGGAATGGCTAAAGCAGTAAATGATGCTCGACCTGCGCAGACCGATTATAAAGAAAGCAAGCGACATAATAAGACGATGGATGCTATGCTTTAGGTAAAGGTCTCTATCGAAAGCCATATAAACGTAAAAAGGGATTATTTCTGAAACCGTTTATCGGTCTTAGTATAATTAAAACAAGAAGAAACTTCAAATTTAACGTTGCCACATCGTCCACTACCAAACAATGATCTTATAAAATATGTACATAAATTGTTAATTTTGCACTTTCTAGATGTTTTGATGAGAAATAGTCTGCCTCTTAATGGACCATAGCACGACGAATCTGCTATGGTTAATCTCGATGTTTTACAAAATAAAGGAATTAATTTGGTCAGTCATGGAAAGAGAGGATCTGACGTCACCCAGTTTGACAGTTTTGGTTTGAGAGGATCTGACGTCATCTATTTTGACCTAATGAAAGTTCGACATAAAACAATTTTTCCTAAAACATTAGTCGAAACAACGACAGTCAGGAGTATCTCTGGCTAGGAATATTCTATTCGTGTATATGAATTGTTTGAAATAACTCACTACGCATTATTAACAACAACAGCAGCAATAACAGTATCAATAATAATAATAATAATAATAATAATAATAATAATAATAATAATAATAATAATAATAATAATAAATAGGAACAAAACGAATAAGCATATACTTTACATAATATCTATATATGTAATTGTGATGAATATTTAATTAGTTTTACACGGAAGGACAAATTGACACAAATAATTTCGTACGTATAATATTACAAAACATATAGATATTGATCAGAATCCTGCAGGTACGAAAGGATAGTTAACCTTTTGGTTGTCCCTGCACTTGAAAACTGCATTGTTGTATGGTAAGCAATCAATCAACTCATCAGATTCATCGACGCAAATTTCAACACTGTACAGATACTGATCCGTAGATTGATAATACTAAAATAAAATACGATAGTTTAATTTCATTGAGTTGTTTTAAAAATAATTTATCTATATTATAACTTACCCATGGGCGCATGCATTTCACCTTTACGAAACTACCTAAAGCATTCGAAATGGTATTTGAAATCAAAGAGAAATCGTATGTCCCACCTGGATGAATTCTAGCTTCGCCAAGTATAGCTTTAATGTCATATTTATCGTGCAGTTCAAAAGCTTTGCGAAAGTAATCCGATCCATCTTCCGAAACGCAGGACCCATACTCATAATATGCGCCTTCCCAGTAAGACACATCTGCCCCTTTTATTGTTAAACGAGGCCAATTCATCATCAGTTTTTCTTTTATATCCTGATCAAGATTCTCATAATTTAAATTCAATTCTTGCCCTAAAGAGTCTGGACAGTTTCTCACCAGTCGAAAAGCTGAATTGTACGTAATTAAGTCACTTATGACCCACGTTTCCCCTCGAAGTGCTTCTATGTGTTCTGTTAAATAAGTTTCTATATCCGAAGAGTATACATCTGTCCTATGTATTTGTTCATAAAAAATTGGGGAAGCGGAAAAAGTTTGAACCAATCCAAGTTTAGCATAACTACCTGAGGCACTTAAAATTGTTTATGTAATCATTAATATTTGTGCAATAATAGTATACGTCAATTCATTGAATATATTAAAAGGATAGTACTATCAGAGTAAATCTAGAAGTTGAAAAATGAGGCTACCCTATGGGAAACGTTGTAGGGGACGAAAGTACAAAAAGTCTCAAAAACTCTGAATCAGAAGCATTGTTAATTTTAAGTTATTGAGACCGAACGAAACTTTGTGAAAAATAGCACTGATGCGAACAAGCGTATAGAAAATGATTCTGCTGTATGGCAACGCTCGGGCTCACACTGTCTAACCCGTTAAAATTCAGATGCAACGCTCGAATGAAAAAAACATAAAAAATGGCTTGTTTTGTTGACAGCATCATAATACCTGTAGGTCAAAAAATATAATTAAAAAATGCTTTCAACTCATGCTTAATGGTCAAATATTTTTGTGTTTACAATGATCTCGTAAATTTAGGTAGGCGTAGTTTTTTGACTATGTCGATTCACAGTGATAACAAGTTAGTTGTACCACTGACTGATGGACCACTAACGTAAATGTTATATTTTGCTCACCTATATACGAGGACTTCTATGGTCAAGCTATTCGAACTCTACAGGAAAAGTTGCTTTGCTTTTTCAAAAGTTACGAATAAAATTTTTTAAATTTTAAGTTAATAATATTTTACAAATATTTTAGAAGTTAATAATTATATTCTATTCTATATTTTTTGACTTAAAAATTATGCCAAAGTAAAAACTACGATTAAAAGTTTATCTTATCTTAAAAAAAATTATTGCCTAAGAGTAGTAAAATGATATTTCAAGATTATATTCAATTATTTCTAAATTAAGCAAAAGAAAGTATTGAAATCAATTTTTACGTAGTGAGATATATGTAAATAAGTGCGAATTCCAATTCATGTAAGTTTCAGAATGCTGATCAGCTTAAGAATTTTTGTCAATGGTTTACTTTATTAATTAAATAACAGAAAAAAGTAAATACATATATAGATCCCCGAAGAATAAAATAACATGTCAGGATTGTCCATTATTTTTAATTAAACAATAGAATCTATTGAAATCCATTTTGATACAGTTATGTATATGTAAATATACATAAGTGTCAATTCGACTAAGTTTTGAAATTATTACATATATTATTATTATTGAATAAAAAATTTTCTTATTAAAAGTGTGTTTATGCATTCACTTATTTATAACGTCCGAATACAGTAGTATGAAAATATAATTTAAAAATTATTTTGATATGTACTTGCGAGCCAGTCTCTGAAAACTTTTCTGGTAAACAAGGGAGTTGTAGATACTAAATTATTTAATTATTTTATTTGCAAAATACGTGTCCATATAAAATTACGCCTGTAGATTTGTTCACTCTGTGAAATCATTGGACTCCTTTAATCAAGTCATGTGAAAATCGTTTCCAATCAGTTTAAGTCACTTGTAATAATCGAAATAATTTATGCAGAAAATAACCTACAAAATCAACTTCGTGGCTCAGCTGTATCCGTAATAATATCAGAATAGATATAACCAAAATCAGAACTTTTATCAAAAGTAAAAAGTTACGGGAATTTGATGTGTTCTTAGCATTGTAAGAGCTTTCAACACATCATCTCATGTACTCTAAATTTCTATAAAATACTTTCCGAAAGTTCGAAATATATTAACAGAAAAAATACTCTGTAATTAAATTAACAATCTGATACAAACAGAATATATGAATAAAAAATATAATATATATTCTTAGAATATTAAGCAATTAGAATTTAGCAATTACAATATATACATCTTATATGCATTCCTATAAACTATAGTATCTATAGTTTATACACAATATATTTGAAACTTTAAACAATCATCAAAAATAAATAGTTTAAACGAAAATGGAGCTGACTAAAGTAATGACATCTTTATAAACAGCCAAGTTCATTTTCACATCGTTTTGTACGAGGCGTGTTCAAAAAGTAACGAGAGTTTTTAAATTTCGCAGGTTTAGAGAGTTCACCTGTATAAAAATTTTTTTTACGTTGGTATGCCTGTCCCTGAAGTACGATAAAATTTTCAGCAATCTTCATTGCTTACATTTTAATTGACAACTGCTAACATTAGACGTGTTTTACGAGCTCGGCAATTTTTATAGGTGAAAACAGATGGAGCGAAAAAGAATTTGTATTCAATTTTGTGTCAAAAATTAAATAAAGTATAGTGAAGTTAGTAAAATGTTAACAACGGCGTATGGCGAGTCTGTTATGGGTGAAGCAAGGATTTACGAGTGGTATGAGCGTTTCCAAGATGGACGCGAAAACGTTGAAAATGACGAACGACCTGGACGCTCAAGCACATTAACAACGTGAAGGAAAACGTGAAAAAAGTAAAAGAAATGGTTATAAACGATCGCCGAATCACGATCAGAGAAGTCGCTGATGATGCTGGCATATCAGTTGGCTCATGCCATGGAATTTTTTGGGATTTTTTTGATATGAAACGTGTAGCAGAAAAATTTGATCCCAAATTGTTGAATTTCGAACAAAAACAGCGGCGAATGGAAGTTGCTCAGAAGTCGCTAAATGCAGTTAATAACTATGCAGAACTAATAAAACGTGTTATAACAGGTGACGAAACATGGGTTTATGGATATGATGTCGAAACAAAGGTTCAGTCGTACCAGTGAAGGGTAGGTTGGATGACCAAGACCAAAAAGGCTCGACAAACGAAAATCGACGAGTTAAAAAAACACGTCTAGCGCTAACGGCTGCCACTTAAAAAGTAAGCAATGAATATTGCTGAAAATTTTATTGTACTTCCGGGGCATGCGTACCAACATAATAAAAAATTTTTGTACAGGTGACCTCTCCAAATCAGCGAAATTTAAAAATTCTCGTTACTTATTGAACACACCTCGCATATCGGGATCAAATAACATAAGTTGTGGATTTTTAAAAGTGGTAATAAAAGTATTTTAAGCAGACGAATAATAGATATTCAATGATTATGCATTTGATATCAAATTATAATAAACAGAGGAGAAAATAGGAGTAAATAAATATTACATGAGTAGATTACCAACTTGTTACCTAACTTTCATAGAAATATATTCTACAAATAAATGCTATTCACGCGCGCACCGGGGAAAAGAACTCGAGACACCGAATAACGTCTTCTACCATCTGAACACAAAGCTTCCCGTGCAAATCGTCCCGAAACACATAGACATCTGTTTCTATCGTGCGAACGCAAAACTCTCCATGAAAGTCGGCCCTGCAAACCCAGATACCGGATTCTATCGTCCGAACACGAAATTATGATTTTTCCCTGTAGATGCCCAGAGTTTTACATATATATAAATAAAATTCGCCTTCGTGGCGCTACTAGGCCAGCTGATTTAGTTATATACTGAGAATGAATATATCCGTATGGAATTAGAAAAATAGTTTTAGCTATTATTAGTATAGGAAAGCATTTACCTCAGAATTGTGTTGCAAGAAGATAAAATAGTTAATCCTAGGATGAATACCAACATCTTATAACAATAATCTAAAAATGAAAGAATTCGATATGCACGATGAAAAGATCTTACGTTTTGGACAAGAAGTAGTCTACTTTTTTTGTACTACTATGCGGATCTTTTATTATAAAAATGGTATTCATTTTAAAGATAATCTGTATCAAAAAACATGTCAAGGTGGCTCCGGAATTCTTTTTCTTATTTTCATACGATAATCAGAAGTAGATTCTAACAATATTCTTTAAAATAACTAATAGATTATATTAGAAACCGGGAAGTAGGATAAATATATTTTTTATTAGATCGTTTTACATAAATTCACAATCTGTTGAAGTACTAAAAACCTGAGAGGCATTTAGATGAAATTAATATTATAATGCAAAACAATAATTTATTTACGCGAGTAAGCATGCACGATGAAAATGCTCAAGTATTTCGTAAAAGGATATTATTATAAGGATTAGTGAAGATATCATTCAAAGAATATTATGTTGTATGTATTATGCTCAATATAATGATCAATTGAGTGATATAAAACGTTTCATTGAGTGCATACATGCATCATATCAGTAAACTCATGTTTCGTCACCTGTTATAAAACGTTTGAGTAGTTCGGCATCGTTATTAACTTTATTTAGCGACTCCTGAGCAACTTCCATTCCCCGCTGTTTTTGTTCGAAATTTAACAATTTGGGATCAAATTTTGCTGCCATAAGTTTCATAGCCAAAACATCCAAAAAATTCCATAACATCAGCCAACTGCTATGCCCACATTATCAGCGACTTCTCTGATTGTGATTCGGCTATCGTTTATAACCATTTCTTTCATTTTTTTCACGTTTTGCTCGGTTATTGATGTGCTTGGGCGTCCAGATCGTTCGTCAACTTCATTGTTTTCGCGGCCATCTTGGAAATGCTTTTACCACTCGCCAATCCTTGCCCCACCCATCGCAGATTCGCCATATGCCTTTGTTGACATTTTATTAACTTCACTACATTTTATTTCATTTTTTACGCAAAATTGAAAACAAATTCTTTTTCGCTCCATGTTTTTTCACCTATAAAAATTCCCGAGCTCGTAAAACACGTCTAATGTTAGCAGTTGTCAGTTAAAAAGTAACAAATGAAGATTGCTGAAAATTTTATCGTACTTCAGGGACAGGCATATCAACATAAAAAAAAATTTTATACAGGTGAACTCTCTAAACCCAGGAAATTTAAAAATTCTCGTTACTTTTTGAGCACACCACGTACTATATACAAAATAAATTATGGAAATAATGGTTGAAAAAAGTTCATAAATAAATCGTTGACGTGGTTCAAATATTTTAAATATTTTTTTCTAGCTTTAAACTATGAAAAAATAAGTTATTTGTTTTAGAAAAGATCAATATTTAAAGGTTCATACAACGAGAATTTTTAAGAATCTGGATCTACTAGGCGATCATATGATCTCCAGTTATTCTTTCTGCACATAAATACAAGAATTAACAGAGTTTTTATTAATTTCAATACAAACTTAAAAGAATCATCTGAAAAAAAAATAATACATAGTTCATTATTTAAAGTTACATCTGAAATGTCGTTCATTTTTGCAGTTTTGCATATTAAAGTGACATTTTTCATTGGATGATTTAAATGCTTTGTTGAGTACACAAAGAATAATACGAAGGATCGTATTATACTCCTGATTTTAAGCATAAATCATCCTTATCTTAAAATCATCCTTATCTTAAAATCATTCTTATGCTTAAAATCAGGAGTTGTTTACAAGATTAATTGCATGGATTGTGATAAATACTATATTGGACAAACAGGTAGATATTTAAAAAAGAGAATTTATGAGCATAAATATAGTTTACGTAGCTCACATATTATTTCTGGTTTAAAAGAGAATTATTGAAAGTTTTTACATTCTTTTGATTTTGTGAATGTGAATATTTTGGAACATGGTATGAATAATAAGTATAAACGGGAGAGTCTTGAAAATATTCACATTTCCGGGATTCGAAATAATGTGAATTTAATGTTAGAGTCTGGTAGATTGGACAGTGTTTATCATTCCTTATTAAATTGATTGGTTTTGGACAATTTGTGTAGAGGGGGAATTTATATTTAATTTACTAAATTTGGTGGTGGGGATGAGTATATATAGATTACGAGCTCGAAACGTTGAACAAGTCTTCAATTAGGTAAGGGTGTTGGGGACAGTCAGACTGCACTTTACTAACAAAGAATTTTTTAAGCTAATATTTTATTTTCAGATTAATCTACGGGGGTGAATGTAAACAAGGACAGTCTGACTGTCATTATAATTTTAATTTAATTTTTCATTTAATTTTTATTTTTAATTATTATTTTATTTTTATTTTTTTTTTATTTTTTTTTTATTTTTTATTTTTATTTTTATTTTACTTTTAGATTGAATTGGTTGGACTGTAAGACCAATAAAAAATATTTATTAATTTAACTCAGCTAAAACTATGACAAAGTATACTGCGTTTTACATGTATGAAATTATAAATAATCACGAACGCGATTTTTTAACAGTTATTATCATCCACCTAAACCTTTTTATCAAAGTGAGCGTGCATTCACCATACATCAGTTCCGAAATGTTTCCAGGTCCACCGACAGAGGGATACCTGTATTCCGCCAAGTCCCATAATCGGCCAAAAGCACGACGATTATTATATAACACAAATAAAATTCCTATTAAAATATGCAAGCTAGGTTATAATTACTATCTAGGCATCTAAAACTGTGGTTAATAACTATAAAAATATAGTCTTTGTAACGTATTTCGTAAAATAGTAAAATTTACAAAAAATATTTTAAAAAGTTGTAGATATTATTAAAATACAATTTTTTTCTATGCATTTATATATGTGCAATTTCTGGATAAAAATATTTGAAAATAACTGCATTGAGTATATGGGATCCTTCAGGTGACTTCGAGACAGAATTGTTGAATTTTGTTCGAGAAGAATTGCTTAATCGTAAAACTGTATAGAATAAAAAGTATGTATTTAAACAAGCTCTATAATTTTCTTTTTAAATTTTTTAAAATTTTTTATTAGTTTCCGAGATCAATTTGGACAACCATAATTTGAATAGAATTTTCATGGATTTGCGAATAATTAATCAATTTCGTTCTAAAATTTTCCTGCATTCGTAATTAGAGCAGTAAGAAAACATCGTATATTATACAATATTTTTTACATAGATATTATTTACCTGTTCAAAAAATATATTCCAATACAGCAAAACCTATTTCTCGATTATGATAATGTTAACGAACACATACATGAAAATAAGCATTTTCGAAAGTTACTCCGTACCTGTTAATATTGGCAGATTTCCTACGTTATTTTATCTTATACCATATATTATTCAGTGATAAGACCTTATAGAATTTGAACATGAAATAATTGTTTCTAAAACGTTAGTCGAAACGACGACAGTCTGGAGTAGCTCTAGCTAGGAATATTCTATTCGTACATATTAACTGTTTGAAAACGATACATACCAATCATTAATAACAATCTCATCAAAAACAAGAACGACAACAATACTAATTATAAATTAGAACAAAGGGAATAAGAATAATATATAATAATAAAATTAATAGCGACAAATATTTAAATGGTTCTTTACATAAGTCCAAATTTACACAAATGATTTTGTACGCATAATATTACAAAACATGTAGATATTGATCAGAATCCTGCAGGGACGAAAGGATAATTAACCTTTTGGGTTTCCCTGCAGTTGAAAATTACAGTGTCGTATGGTATGCAATCCACTAACTCATCATATTCATCGAAGCAAATTTCAACATTGTACAGATACTGATCCGTAGTTTGATAATACTAAAATAAAATACAATAAATTAATTTCATTGAATTGTTTAAAAAATAATTTATCTATATTATAGCTTACCCATGGGTGCATACACTGCACGTTTACGAAACTGCCTAAAGCATTCGAAATGGTATTTGAAATCAAAGAAAAATCGTATTTCCCACCTGGATGAATTCTAGCTTCGCCAAGTATAGCTTTAATGTCACATTTCTCGTACAGTTCAAAAGCTTTGCGAAAGTAATCCGATCCATCTTCCGAAACGCAGGACCCATGATGATTATATGCTACTTTCCAGTCAGACACATCTGTTCCATCTATCGTTAAACGAGGCCATTTCATCATCAGTTTTTCTTTTATATCCTGATCAAGATTCTCATAATTTAAATTCAATTCTTGCCCTAAAGAGTCTCGACAGTTTCTCATCAATTGATCAGCTGAATCATACGCCAATAGTTCACTTATAACCCACTTTTCCCCTCGAAGTGCTTCTATGTGTTCTGTTAAATATGTTTCTACATTATGAGGGAATACATCTCTTCTATGTATTTGTTCATAAAAAATTGGGGAAGCGGAAAATGTGTGAACCAATCCAAGTTTAGCATAACTACCTGTGGCACTGAAAATTGTTTATGTATTCATTAGTATTGGTGCAATAATAGTATACGTCTAATTCATGCAATAAATATATTAAAAGGATAGTATTATCAGAGTAAATCTCGAAATTGAATAAGGAGATAATTATGTTATGCACGATTTTTAATATAGGATAATATCGGATATACAATGAAATTCTCACGATTTTTCAATAAGTTATTCCAACATAGGTCATGAATGAAGGACAGTGAAATGTCTGATATTATGCCAATACATTGCCATTTGTAGGAAGGATTAATTTGTAATAACCTATGAAGGAAACAAAAGCTGAAGAACATAGAGAACTGCAAAAAGCTTCCTGAGGTGGTACCGTAAGGGAAACGGCGTATTCTAATTCGTTTCGTGGTTTCAAAGATGGTGATTCCTATGTTATTAATTAAATGTTATTAACTAAACGTGCAGCCGGCATATAAAGGATTTGTGCAGCTTAAATTTTTTAAAATTTTACCGAATTCTATATGTACGGGAATAGATGTAAATAACGTTTTGAATTCATAATTGAATAAATTAGAGCCTTTAGAAATAATTATCGATTTTTTGAGATTCAAGACATTTTTAATACAATTTAGCAGAGTATTGTTATCATTATTAGCACATTTTTCTGCTGCGCTATAGTCGCTTCGGACGTATTTAAGCAAGAAGGAGCTAGACTCTGAGTTAGCTACAAAGATAATTTTGTAGTAAATATTGACTGCGGAGCTGCATTGAGGGCAATTTTGATTAGGCTAATAATATATTCGTGAACGTAGTTACTCCAGTTAGTTTAGTTACTCCATAGCCATATGCAGCGCGAATAGCTCCGTATTGAAATTTTTTCAAGTTTGTTAAATTCGTGATTCCGGTGCGAAAGGTGTATAAAGGACGCATAATCCACGATAGATCTAACGAAGCTTTTATACGAAGGTGGATTGATAAGTTTCCGGCCTGACCAGGAAAAAAAACGGTTTTAAGAATTTTTTTTATTTCTCAACATAATCTCCTTCAAGGCTGATATATTTTTCATAGTGGTATTCTAGTCTCGTAATTCGATCTCCATAGACTGATTCGTCAAACTCCGCAAAATAACCATTTATAGCTTCGATTACTTCGTCATTGTCCGCAAATAGCTTACCGCTAAGCCATTTTTTGAGGTTAGGAAACAGATAATAGTCACTCAGGGCTAGGTCTGGAGAGTACGGAGGGTGCAGCATCAATTCAAACTTCAGATCATTGATTTTAGCCATCACAACGATTGACGTGTGCGCTGATGCGTGATCGTGACGAAACAAGATTTTTTTCTTCGCCAGATGAGGTCGTTTAATTTTTACTTCGTTGCGCAAACGTTGCAATAAGTCTGCGTGGTATTGACCAGTGATAGTTTTACCGTTTTCGAGATAATCAATGTATGTAATACCTCTTGCATCCCAAAAAATGTAGCCATAACCTTGTTCGCCGAAAAAATTGTTTTTGCCTTCTCTGGATTTGGTTCCCCTGATCCAATCCACTATTTAGACTGTTGTTTGGTTTCAGGAATGTAGTGGTGGACCCCAGTTTCGTCAACGGTTAGGAATCAACGCAAAAATTCGCTTGGATTACGTTTATACAACGCCAATTTAGCAGTATAAATGTTCTTTCGAATCGATTTTTGGTCGACTGTTAGCAAACGCGGCAGCCATATTGCAGAGAGCTTTTCCATATACAAATGTTGCTGCAAAATATTTTGTACACGTTCATATGACATCTTACAGGTCTCAGCTATCTCACGCACTTTTCATCTGCGGTCTTTCAGCACTATTTGATCGATTTTTTCGATCATATCTGGAGTTGTGACCTCAATGGGGCGTCCTGAGCGAAGGTCATCAGAGGTGCTCACACGACTCTTTTTAAACTCGGAAACACACTGCTTAATGGTTGAGTATGATGGGGAGGATGTCCCCAGTGTTGAGTGCATCTGTTCTTTAATTTCCTTCGGCGTTAACTCCTTCAAATAGAAGTAGTTGATGACATCACGATTTTCCAGCTTTTCCATTTTTACGAAAAACACAGAGGCGTCTTGTTCAGCGTGCTTTCAAACCTAAACTAACATGGCGATCGGACTGAGACTATAGCTACAAGCTATCTAAGGATGGTACTATAGAACGCCACCCCTAGGTAGATCTAGTGGTGCCATCTCTTGACCAGGTGGGAAACTTATCATTCCACCCACGTAGATCATAATTAATGTGTCAAAACTTGAAGCCCACCAGGTGCCACGTAAGAACTTAACTATATTTAACACTTTGGAACAATTTATAATTCTATTTTGAATTTCTGTAGAAAAAGACATATTGTAGTCGAATATTACGCTGAGAAACCGTGTAGATCTTACAGATTTTATACTGTATGCGTCAATTACAATTTCAGTATTATCAGGAGTAATTTTTTTATTATTAAAATGCACAAGAACAGTTTTTGTCGGAGATAAATTTAGACCAAGGTCATGCAAATTTTTATTAATCTTTTTAATCGAATTTTCAAGTATTTTTTTTATTTCTTTTAATTGATTTAAATTTAATAAAAACTGCGAGATCGTCTACAAATTGGAGAGTTATTACATTTTTCAGAACGTTGGCCGATATTTTACTAACCTAATAATGGACTGAGTACTACCTCCTGTGGAACGCTCTTGTAGACTATTATGGCGCTGTTTCTATTAAAACTTGAAAATATCACTCGTGCGTGCATTAGATGTTTTACAAATGCAGAGAAGAACTAAGTTGTCACGACAAGACTTCTATCGATATCGTTGACTTCGGTCCACCACTGCAGTCTATTTTTAGCATCGTTTCCATTAATTTGCAAAAACATGATGTCAGAGAGATAGGTAACGTAAATTATTACCGTTATTTTTAGGTATAAAATGCACAAATGAATTTTTCCATTCCTGAGGAAAGATACTGCTTGTATACATAAAATTATAAATATCGAGAAGCAGTAATTTATACTAAATTCTCATTACATCAATTGCCTCGAAATCTATACCGTCCAATCCTGGAGATCAGTTCTTGTTTTTATCTTCCAGAGCAACATTAAACTCTAAGGTGGAAAATTGGACGTCAAAATATTTGTTTGTGCTACAATTAGGAATAAATTCAGGATTTGTCGAAACCGATGAAGGACAAATCGTGTCGAGACACTTTTCAATAAGTTTGCTTTCTTGTAGGTTCGCTGCAGTATGCGATGGCGGAATTTTAACCCACTCATTTTTAAAAATTTTACATTTATTCCAAACAAACGTGGGGTTGGTTTTGTAATTTAGGCTTGCTGTGAACTCTTTAAATTTCTCGATTTTTTTTCTGTTTAAACGTTTTTTTAGCAATCGCACAAGAGTTTTTGTATTCATCCAATCATCAAGAGAGTTCGAGAAAATAAATTTTTTACTTGCAGCTGTGCGTATTCGTTTTACGCGATCGCACTCGTTTTACGAGTCCCACCAAGGAGCCGGATTTTGACATATTTTTTTTGACATTTCTTTTATTGGGAGTACTCGCGCGCAAAGCTTCTGTGACAATTTTTTTTTTTTTTTAGTTATTTAAGGTCGCTCTATTTATGCTTCCAAATACCGGTGCTAATCAGAGACGGAGGTCTACGATGTGTTTTTAAACAAAGCACATATAAATTATTACAGCGGTGCCTGTGTCAATCGGCCGAGACCGGGATTTGAACACGGATCACCAAGTTACTAGTCCTTCGCTCTAGCGATCGAGCCATCGTAATTAGTGTTACTAATTATAGATGTCCAATTTTTTTGAGAAAGAGTGGAGGCGGGAGTTCTGTAGCAAGCTATAATATCGATAGGCGGAGATATATTATTTATTTTAATACCACATATTTCAATAGATATCTTTGGAGTTTTTATATTGCTGCTTTCGACGAACACTAGATTTTTACGTATTAAAAACAAAATACCTCCTACGCTTGTATGTACTCTATCTTTGCGGAAAGCTAGAAAACCGGGAAAATTAATATTTATATCTGGCCTTAGCCAAGATTCAACGCAAACTATAATGTCTGTTTCACCTGAGAGTAATTCAAGATCCGATATGCGCTGTCGAATGCTTGTTACATTCCAAAACAAAACTCTTAACGTATTACGCGCAGAATTATATATTATAGCCATTATATTTACCAAAATTTATTACGCTCCGTAATCTTCGGTATTGCTGGATTCCTCGCTGTAGGATACTTCTGTCGTTGTGTACAGTTCCTTTTCATATGATTGATCTCTGCTTTGAAACGAGTCTTCCTATATGACTTTTCAGCTTTCTCTCCGTAATATGCGGAATAACTTCAATAAGCATATTAATTATCGCACCTGTGTCTTGAGTATAGATACGAGGAATTTCAAGAAAGTTCTTGTTGTCATACGTTTTGAATAGAAATTCACTTAAACGGTCGAAATTGGGTGGAAAACTGTTTGATTTTTTCGTTATGAATGTTTTTGCCGTTTCTAATTGAGCTTCCACTTCGGTCATAGATATTACTGTTTTCTTCTTCGTTTTTAGTTCTTCTATTAGTTTTTTCATTGGGCTGTGCAATTTGAGAAGACGTTTCACAGTTGGAAGAGTTGCTCCCTGGCAGAGGTCTTTTGGGTTGTCTGGGTGGTGGCATTTCTTGTATTTCTTGCGCATTTTTTTTGCTTTCTTGGTTTGTTTCGGTTGAGGTTGAGGCGGGCAGAGTATCTGCTATGAATTTAACTGTACTGTTATTTTCATTTTTTGCTGAAATTTATCCAAGTTTTCCAGTCGACTCTACGTTATATTTACAAAATCTAGTGACGTGACCTTCCTCCTTACAGTTAAAACATACTAGCGTAATTGGGCAGAGTATCTCGGCAGAACATTAGAAATGAAGCTTTAACTGTATTTACCAATTTTACTGAATGATTATTTTCGAGTTCAAAAAGAAACAAACACGACCTTGGAATTGCTGAATTTTTTAGGGTCCTTATTAGCCAAGGGCATTCACGTACTTTTCCCACGGTCTTGACTGAAGCTACGCCCTTTGCGCGTATGTTATTTTGGGAGTAGATGCACTTTGATGTTTCAAATTAGGCTTGTCTAGGTGACGTGCCTTTTTCACCTTCCTCCAAATGGTTATATTGATTATTTTACATTAATAAGTACATAAAATCATACTATGACTTCGACGATGAATCACGTCTAACGTAGCGGCTGCCACTTAAAAAATAAGCAAAAAGAAAATTTTATATCTTCAGGGGCATGCGTACCAACATTATAAAAAAATTTTTTTTTATACAGGCGGACTCTCCAAACCCGTCGTTACTTATTGAACACACCTGATCGGGATAGAAAGTAATCCAATACATTGTATCGTCGTAACTGATGCTAATAGAGGCAGGCAGCTTAATATCGTCCGGATTGATGTATACTTGTCTTTGAAAACTAAGAATGTGACTATAACCGGATTCATTATTCCAAGCCTTTAGACACGTAATTGGCGACATTGGAGAAATATTCAATTTTTTCAATTCGTCGACTAACAGTTGTGTAGGGATTATCGGCAGAACATTAGAAATAACGATTCTCTTAGCTCTACTAACATAAGGTTTTATGGAGATGCTATATTCACCAATTTTCAGAGTGGTTTCTTTTTCTGTAAGATTCTTTTACTTTTTTCACGTTTTCCTCGGTTGTTAATGTGCTTGGGCGTCCAGGTCGTTTGTCAACTTTAATGTTTTCGCGGCCATCTTGGAAACGCTCATACCACTCGTAAATCCTTGCTTCACCCATAACAGACTCGCCATACGCGTTGTTAACATTTTACTAACTTCACCATACTTTATTTAATTTTTGACACAAAATTGAATACAAATTCTTTTTCGCTCCATCTGTTTTCACCTATAAAAATTGCCGAGCTCGTAAAACACGTCTAATGTTAGCAGTTGTCACTTAAAAAGTAAGCAATGAAGATTGCTGAAAATTTTATCGTACTTCAGGGACAGGCATACCAACGTAAAAAAAATTTTTATACAGGTGAACTCTCTAAACCTGCGAAATTTAAACATTCTCGTTACTTTTTGAGCACACCACGTACTATATACAAAATAAATTATGGAAATAATGGTTGAAAAAAGTACATAAATAAATCGTTGACGTGGTTCAAATATTTTAAATATTTTTTTCTAGCTTTAAACTATGAAAAAATAAGTTATTTGTTTTAGAAAAGATCAATATTTAAAGGTTCATACAACGAGAATTTTTAAGATTCTGGATCTAGTAGGCGATCATATGATCTCTAGTTATTCTTTCTGCACATAAATACAAGAATTAACAGAGTTTATATTCATTTTAATACAAACTTAAAATAATCAGCTGAAAAGAAAATAATACATAGTTCATCATTTAAAGTTACATCTAAAATGACGTTCATTTTTGCAGTTTTGCATATTAAAGTGACATTTTTCATTGGATGATTTAAATGCTTTGTTGAGTACACAAAGAATAATACGAAGGATCATATCATCATTCAGGATTTTTTGGGACATTCAAAAACATAAGAGTATTAATAACATAATGTAAAGATTTTATTTATATTTCTGCTCTAAAATTAATAAATAAATTAATCGGCTGTTACATATAGTTTATCTGGGAATTTTCTTCAATTCGGTCGTTATCATAAGCACGTACGAATATGATCTTTTCTATTAGTCCAAAATATCAATAACTCAGCTAAAACTATGACGAAGTATACTGCGTTTTACATGTATGAAATTATAAATAATCACGAATGCGATTTTTTAACAGTTATTATCATCCACATAATCCTTTTCATCAAAGTGAGCGTGCATTCACCACACATCATCTCCGAAATGTTTCCATGTCCACCGACATAGGGATACCTGTTTTCCGCCAAGTCCTATAATCGGCCAAAAGCACGCGAATTATTATGTAACACAAATAAAATTCCTATTACCTTTCATGATTATCTATGTGATATATTACCTATATACATCCGTGATTAAGCAATCCAATAATGCGATTAAAATATGCAAGCTAGGTTATAATTACTTTTTAGGCATCTAAAACTGTTGTCAATAACTATGAAAATATAGTCTTTGTAACGTATTTCGTGAAATAGTAAAATTTACAAAAAATATTTTAAAAAGTTGTAGATATTGTTAAAATACAAATTTTTTCTATGCATTTATATATGTACAATTTCTGGATAAAAATATTTGAGAATGACTGCATTGAGTAAATGCGGGGGATCCTTCAGGTGACTTCGAGACAGAATTGTTGAATTTGGTTCGAGAAGAATTGCTTAATCGTAAAACTGTATAGAATAAAAAGTATGTATTTAAACAAGCTCTATAATTTTCTTTTTAAATTTTTTAAAATTTTTTCTTAGTTTCCGAGATCAATTTGGACAACCATAATTTTAATAGAATTTTCAAGGATTTGCGAATAATTAATCAATTTCGGTCTAAAATTTTCCCGCATTCGTAATTAGAGCAGTAAGAATAAATAGTATATTATACAATATTTTTTACATAGATATTATTTACCTGTTCAAAAAATATTCATTCATTCAAACCAATTCAGCAAAATCTAATTCTCGATTATGCGAATGTTAACGAACACATACATGAAAAGAAGAATTTCCAAAAGTTACTCCGTATCTGTTAATATTGGCAGATGTCCCACACAACACTGATAAGACCTTATAGAATTTCCACATAAAATAATTGTCCTAATACGTTAGTCGAAACGACGACAGCCCGGAGTAGCTGTAGCTAGGAATATTCTATTCGTACATATTAACTGTTTGAAAACGATACATACCAATCATTAATAACAATCTCATCAAAAACAAGAACGACAACAATACTAATTATAAATTAGAACAAAGGAAATAAGAATAATATATAATAATAAAAGTAATAGCGACAAATATTTAAATGGTTCTTTACATAAGTCTAAATTTACACAAATGATTTTGTACGCATAATATTACAAAACATGTAGATATTGATCAGAATCCTGCAGGTACGAACGGATAATTAACCTTTTGGGTTTTCCTGCAGTTGAAAACTACAGCGTCGTAGGGTGTGCAATCTACTAACTCATCATATTCATCGAAGCAAATTTCAACATTGTACAGATACTGATCCGTAGTTTGATAATACTAAAATAAAATACGATAATTTAATTTCATTGAATTGTTTAAAAATTAAGTTAGTTATATTATAACTTACCCATGGGTGCATACAGTACACGTTTACCAAACTACCTAAAGCATTCGAAATGGTATTTGAAATCAAAGAAAAATCGTATTTACCACCTGGATGAATTCTAGCTTCGCCAAGTATTGCTTTGATGTCATATTTCTCGTACAGTTCAAAAGCTTTGCGAAAGTAATCCGATCCATCATTCGAAACGCAGGACCCACTCTCATAATATGCTACTTTCCAGTCAGACACATCTGTTCCATCTATCGTTAAGCGAGGCCATTTTATTATTAATTTTTCTTTTATATCCTGATCAAGATTCTCGTAATTTAATTTCAATTCTTCCCCTGAAGAGTCTGGACAGTGTCTCATCAATTTACCAGCTGAATCATGCGGAATTAACTCACTTATAACCCACTTTTCCCCTCGAAGTGCTTCTATGTGTTCTGTTAAATATGTTTCTACATTACGAGGCGATACATCTCTTCTATGTATTTGTTCATAAAAAATTGGCGAAGCGGAAAATGTTTGAACCAATACAAGTTTCGCATAACTACCTGTGGCACTGAAAATCGTTCATATATTCATTATTATTGGTGCAATAATAGTATACGTCTAATTCATTCAATAAATATATTAAAAGGAGAGTATTATCAGAGTAAATCTAGAAATTGAAAACGAGATAATTATGTCATGCACGATTTTTAATGTAGGATAATATCGTGTATACAACGAAATTCTCGCTATTTTTTAATAAGATATTCCAACAGAGGTCATGAATGAAGGACAGTGAAATGTCGGATATTATGCCAATTCATTGTCATTTGTAGGAAGTATTCATTTGTAATAACCTATGAAGGAAACAAAAGCTAAAGAACATAGAGAACTGCAAAAAGCTTCCTGAGGGGGTACCGTAAGGGAAACAGCGTCTCAAAGATGGTGATTTCTATGTTATACGCCATTCACATGACGAAACAACACAAACTCACGAATACGATGAATTTGAGATATTATTTCTCCTGAATTATGGAAACCGAATAAAACTTTGTGAAAAATGGCTCTGATACGAGCAAGGACCAAAAGTAATTCTGTTGCATGAGAAGGCTCGAGCTCATGCTGTCTAACTCGTTCAAATTCCAACATATCGGTCGAATGGAAAGTCTTAGCCTATGCACCATATTTCCGACATATTGTGCTTGTTGGTTTTGTTATTACTAGCTCCGTTCAATGGCACATGGTAAGATAGTCTGGCTAATCAGCAGTTGCGCTCATATAAAGACATAAAATATGGTATGCTTTGTTGATAGCCTCAAAATACGAAGGCTTCTATGGTCAGACTATTCGAACTGTACAGGAAAAATTGCTTTGCATTTTGAAGAGTTACAAATAACATTTTTCAAAATTTTTTTACAATAAATTTTTATTTTCATCAAAAAACACCGCGAACTTAGTTACACATCTAATATTATCTCCATTTGGATATTTTATAAGTTAAGATTTATATTCCATTCTGTATTTGTTTCTTTCACTTAAAAAATATACCAAAGTAAAAACAACGATTAAAAGTTCATCTCATCTTAAAAAAAAGTTATTTACTAAGAGTAATAAAATAATATGTCCGGCTTATATTCAATTATTTCTAAATCAAGCAAAATAAAGTATTGAAATAAATTTTTACGTAATCAGATATCTGTAAATATGTATGAATACCATTTCATGTATGTTTCAGAATGCAGATCGGCTTAAGAGTTTTTGTCAATAAAACTTAAAATAATCATCTGAAGAGAAAATAATACATAGTTTATCGTTTAAAGTTACATCTGAAATAACGTGCATATTTGCAGAGTTGGATATTAAAGTGAAATATTTCATTGGATGATTTAAATGCTTTGTTGAGTACACAAAGAATAATACGAAGGATCATATCATCATTCAGGATTTTTTGGGACATTCAAAAACATAATAGTATTAATAACATAATGTAAAGATTTTATTTATATTGCTGCTCTAAAATTAATAAATAAATTAATCGACCGTTACATATAGTTTATCTGGGAATTTTCTTCAAGTTTGTCGTTATAATAAGCACGATGAATATGATATTTTCTATTATTCAACATCAATAACTCAGTTAAAACTATGACGAAGTATACTGTGTTTTACATGTATGAAATTATAAATAATCACGAACGCGATTTTTTAACAGTTAGTATCATCCGCATAATCTTTTGATCGAAACGAACGTGCATTCGCTGCACATCATCTCAGAAAGATAACCTTGTCTACCGATAGAGGGATACCTGTTTTTCGTCGAAGTCCCATGATCGGCTAAAAATCACGTCAATTATTATATAACACCAATAAAATTCTTATTATCTTCCATGATTTTCTATGTGATGCATTAGATACATACATCCGTGACAAGCTTGGATATAATGAATATTTAGGCGTCTAAAAGTGTTGTCAATAACTATAAGAATATAGTCTTTACAACGTATTTCGTGATTATACGTTCGGCATTCGTAATTAGCGCACTAAAAAAGATACATCATATCATATCATATCATATCATACTAATTTATAAAGACAAAGCGTGTTCTTGTTTGTACACGTTAAACAAAAAACTACTAAAACGATTGCTTTAAAATTCAAAATATATATTCTATATTATCTTCGAAAGGACGTAGGCTATGTTTTTTATCAAGACATATTCAACCTACTGAATATGATACTTCGCGAAGTCGTTCCGACACGCTTTGAAATATTTTTATATCGTTCAAACTCGAAAGTATAATTTTCCCCGTAGAAGCGATATGTAAATGCATAGAATTATCGTTTCGGGCGAAGCCGAGACGGGGAATGCTAGTATGTTCATATACAGATAAATAAGGTGATAGGACTATCTCGGAACCAGCTGTACTCAGTGACATCATTGACAATGTTTTATTAGTACCTAGATAGAATTGTTGATGTTTTTTCAGAAATTTTATCATTTCGGTAAAATTATCTACAGGAATATAGATTTATATATAGAGTATTTTTCATAGATATTATTAACATAATTAATAAAATAAGTAAAATTCGAGACGAATGATACCAGTATAACTTATATGTATTCAGTGAAAAGAATTCAACAAAATCTACTTCTCGAGTATTATAATGTCAACGACCTCGTACATGAAAGAAGTATTTTCGAAAGTTATACCGTACCGAGTAACGTACATCAATTGCACAGATATCCATATCGTGTTGATAACTATGCAAACATTGATAAGACATTATGAAATTTCACCTTAAAACAATTTTTTTCTAAAAGGTTATTCGAAAAGACGGAAAGCTTTTGATACGTCTGGAGTAGCTCTAGCTAGAAATATTTCATTCGTGCAGATAAACAGTATGAAAACCACCCCTACCAATTATTAATAACAACAATATCAATAAAAATAACAAGAATAATACTAATTATAAATGAGAACAAAACGAATAAGAAGATTGCGTACCTATTATATATATATGTAATATTAGTAAACATTCAAATTGTTTTGTACGTAAGCACTAATTTACACAAATGATTTATTTAAAAACATTCAAATGTGGATCAGTAACCTTCAGGCACCAAAGGATAATTAACTTGTTGGGTTTTCCTGCAGTTGAAAACTACAGCGTCGTAGGATGCAATCAACTAACTCATTATTCGCATCGAAGCAGATATCAACACTGTACAGAAATTGATCCTCAGTTTTACAATACTAAAATAAAATACGATAATTTAATTTAATTCAATTGTTTAAAAATAATTTAGCTATATTATATCTTACCCATAGATGTATACAGTTCACATTTACTTTACTTTTTAAAGCATTCGGAAGGGTATTTGAAATAAAAGACAAATCGTACTTTCCTCTTGAACGAATTCAAACTCTGACATGTATATCTTTTATGCTATATTTATAGTATAGTTCAAATGCTTTGCGAAAATAAACCATCATAAAGACAATTTTTATTGCAGATTATTTATTACAGACAACATCAGCAAGATATAATATTAGGAGTGTGAATAAGTCTTTCCTGTTTTTTGTAAGAGATGGCGCCACCAATACTGTGCGAGTATTCAATGGTTACATATGTCATAATCAAAGCTTATTCATATGTCAACAATTCCATACTAACACATTAGTTAAAATTTTTTCGCATCATAAATTTTTGATATCGTGAAAATGTCGAAATTTGAGCCAAGTCGACGTCATTTGCGGGAAGTTTCACTTTATTGGTTCAATTTGAAGAAATCTGCTGCCGAGACGCATCGATTGCTTCAGGAGGCTTATGGAGAAGGTTGTGTCGATGATTCAAGTGTTCGCGGATGGTTTCGACGCTTCAAAAGCGGTGATTTCGACGTGGAAGACAAGGAGCGTTCCGAGCGGCCGAAAATCTTTGAAGATCGAGAATTGGCGACTTTGCTTGATGAAGATTCTTGTCAAACGCAAGAAGAACTTGCTGAAGCATTGGGAGTTGACCGAACAACCATTTCCAAGCGTTTGAAAGCCATGGGAATGATCCAAAAGCAAGGAAATTGGGTGCCGTACGAACTGAAGCTGAGAGACGTCGAACGGCGTTTTTTCACTTGCGAACAGCTGCTTCAGCGACATAAAAGAAAGGGTTTTCTGCATCGTATCGTGACTGGCGATGAAAAGTGGATACGTTACGATAATCCGAAGCGAAGAAAATCATGGGGACTACCCGGCCATGCATCATCATCGACGGCCAAGCCAAATATTCATGGCGCCAAGCTCATGCTCTGTATATGGTGGGACCAGCTAGGTGTGGTTTACTATGAGCTTCTGAAACCGAATGAAAGGATCACAGGCGAGGTCTATCGACGACAATTGATGCGTTTGAGCCGCGCACTGCGAGAAAAACGGCCACAATACTCCGACAGGCACGACAAAGTTATTTTGCAACATGACAATGCTCGCCCACATGTTGCACCGCCGGTGAAAACATACTTAGAAACGCTCAAATGGGAAGTCCTACCCAACCCGCCGTATAGTCCAGACGTTGCTCCGTCTGATTACCATCTCTTCAGATCGATGACGCATGGCCTGGCTGACCAGCACTTCCATTCCTACGAGGAAGCCAAAAAATGGGTGGATGACTGGATAGAGGCCAAACCGGTCGAATTTTTTCGCAACGGGATTCGTATGTTGCCAGAAAGATGGGAAAAAGTTGTAGCTAGCGATGGCCAATACTTTCAATAATTCATTTGTAACCATTTTTTCACAATAAAGGCTCAAAATTTGAAAAAAAAACGGGAAAGACTTATTCACATACCTGATATATTATCCCATACTCATAATAGTATACTTTCCAGTCAGACGCATCCGTCCCATCTATTGTTAAACAAAACCATTTTATTATTAAAGCTTCTTTTATATCCTGATTAAGATTCTCGTTTAAATTCAATTAATTCCCTGAATTTCAATTCAATTTATCCCCTGAAGAGTCTGGACTGTTTCTTATCAATTGATCAGCTCAATTGTATGGAATTATCTGACTTATAACCCACGTTTCCCCTCGAAGTGCTGCTCGAAGCTTTCCCTGTGTTCTATTAAATATGTTTCTACATATTTTAAATATGTTTCTACATATCAATATGTTATACATCATATTATAGCTTCGTCTCGCATATGTGGTCGTACTCTTATTATGTCGTTCAAAAGATAAATCGACATTAAAGAACATCAGCAATATCTACAGGAATCGCTGCAATTGAAATACGAGGTCAGACAATTCAGTAATGTGACGAAATACAAAAATTGAGTATATTTAAAAATTAAAGTACATGGCTGCTATCCGCTTCAAAGTAGTCCCCTCCCGCATCTTCACACTCATTCCAGCGAGTTTTTCAGTTTTCGTAAAAATTCTGCAACACTTCTTGTGGGAGCTCTACGAGTATCCTCGTTACAGATTCAACGGATCGTGAAAATGTCGACCTTCGACGAATTTTTTCAAATGAGGTAATATGAAAAAATCGCAGGATAATATGTCCAGTGAGTAGGGTAGTCGTGTCAAACGTCGTGAGAGACACTGAACGCACTGCGACAGGGAGCATTGTCGTGATGCAGAAACCTAGTCTTGGCGATCTCTTGACTAACCTTCTTTAATATAGATTTGTCTTTTGAAGGCCATAATGTAAGTATGGCCAGATATACTAGACCAAGCTCTAATAGGATGCATTTATAATACACATGAAAGCCTCTAGCTGCTGGACACTGCAGTATGACATATGGGCACATAGATAAAACGTTTGAGTTAATAATGACCTTAGCATCAATTATTTTATCGACAAGGTTTTTGTTATTTTAAGAAATTTTTCCTGTAGATTTCGAATAACTTGACCATAGATGTCTTCGTATTTGGAGGCTGTCAACAAAACAAGCTATTTTTTATGTCTATATATGAGCATAACTGCTGATTAGCCAGAGTAATTGAACATGTGCCATCGAAAGGAAGTAGTAATAATCAACTTACTTCAGCTGCTGTTTTCTTCCAAGGCAATTAAAAATTATACTTCCTGTAATGACGATTAATTGGCTCAATATCAGACATTTTCACGGAATTACAAATTGTCATACAGAAAAAAAATGTTTATGTGTGGAAATGCATATCTCGCACAAACATTGTTATTTTACCATAGATTATACTCACTAAGAATTATGCATAAGATTGTTTAGCTCTTTTTTCAATTTCTAGGTTTACTCTGATAGTACTATCGTTTTAATATATCGAATGAATTAGACATATACTATTATTGCACAAATACTAATGAATATATAAATAATTTTCAGTGCCTCAGGTAGTTATGCTAAACTTGGATTGGTTCAAATATTTTCCGCTTCCCCAATTTTTTATGAACAAATACATAGAAGAGACGTATCCGCTGATAATATAGAAACATATTTAACAGAACACATAGAAGCACTTCAAGGGGAAACGTGGGTTATAAGTGAGTTAATTACGTATAATTCAGCTCATCGACTGATTAGAAAATGTGCAGACGCTTCAGGGGAAGAATTTAATTTAAATTACGAGAATCTTGATCAGGATATAAAAGAAGCTTTAATGATAAAATGGCCTCGTTTAACAATAGATGGGACGGATGTGTCTGACTGGAAAGTATACTACTATGAGTTTGGGTCCTGCGTTTCGAATGATGGATCGGATTACTTTCGCAAAGCTTTTGAACTGTACGATAAATATGACATTAAAGCTATACTTGGCGAAGCTAGAATTTATCCAGGAGGGAAATACGATTTCTCTTTGATTTCAAATACCATTTCAAATGCTTTAGGTAGTTTGGTAAACGTGCGTTGTATGCACCCATGGGTAAGTTATAATATAGCTAACTTATTTTTGAAAATTTGAATTAAATTAAATATCATATTTTATTTTAGTATTATAAAAGTACGGATCAATTTTTGTACAGTGTTGAAATCTGCTTCGATGAATATGATGAGTTAATTGATTGCAGACCACTCGAGAATGTAGTTTACGACTGCAGGGAAACTGAAGATGTTAATTATCCTTTGGTACCTGAAGGTTACTAATCAATATTGGTCAATACTAATCAATATTGTTACATATCAACGTTTTTTAATATTATACGTACAAAATAATTTCTGTAAATTAGTACTTACGTACAAAACAATTTTAATGTTTATCAATATTACATATATACATTAGATAAACAATATTTTTATTCGTTTTGTTCTCATTTATAATTAGTATTGTGTTTGTTATTTTTGTTGATGTTGTCGTTGTTAATAATTGGTGGTAATGATTTTCAAACGGTTATATCAAAAGGTTTATCTGTACGAATAGAATATTCCTAGCTAGAGTTTCTCAAGACTATCGTCTTTTCGGCTAAGCTTTTAGAAAAACATTGTTTTATGGTGAAATTTCATGAGGTCTCAATAATGTTAGCATAGTTATATGTTAATATCGTGCATATGAACATCTATACGACTGATGTACGTTACCAGGCACGATATAACTTTCGCAAATGCTTCTTTTCATGTATGAAGTTATTAACATTATCATACTCGAGAAGTAGGTGCTGATGAATTCATTTGAATGAATATAAGTTATATTTGCATCACTAGCCTCGAATTCATCTAAGACGATAATTTAACCAATTTCGTGAACAGGTAAACAGTATCTATGAAAAAATACTCCATGTAGAAAACCATATGCCTATAGATAATTTTAGATATGATTAACGGTCTGGAAAACAAATCAACAATTCTATCTCTGTCCCCATCAAACATCGTCAATGATGTCGCTGTTTATAGTTCATACCGAGATAGTCCTAGCGCCCTATATTTCTATATATAATACATTTCTGTTTTTAATGTACTAATTACCAATTTCCTAATGATTTTAGTCGGAAATTAAATAATTTTCCCCATAATATTTATAATTAAATAATCATTGAATAATAATTCTCGCATTTTTGTATTGCTCCATCATCGATGTATGTACGCAATGCATCACATAGATAATCATGGAAGGCAATAAGGATTTTATTGGTGATATATAAGAATTGAGGTGATTTTAGCCGATCATGGGATTTCACGGAAAAACAGATATCCCTCTATCGGTGGACAAGGAAATATTTCTGAGATGATATATAGTGAATGCACGCTTGCATCGATGAAAAAGGTAATGTGGGTCAAAATAACTTGAAAAAATTGTGTTCGTGATTTTTTATAATTGAATACATGTAAAACATAGTAAAAGAATCGATATCCGAATGTTCCGTTCCGAAAGGAGCTATTTCACAACCTACTATTTTTTTCCCTTAAATTACAATGTGCATCACTAACTAAATATTCATGATATTCAAATATTCGTGATTAATTAGAAAATTCGGAGAATTTCGATATTTGTACGGCCGAAACAGGTGTATAAGAATTTCGAGTCAGTTTTTACTGGTAGTCTCGTATTCAGATAGTAGAATATGATGTCCAGTTTTCTCTGGATATCTTTTACGGCAAGTTTCATGTTCGGACAGTAGAATACGATATCTGGGTGTGTGGGGACAACTTCCACGGGGATTTTTGTGTTCGCACGTTAGAAACAAATATCCCGGTCTCTCGGGACATTTGTTTCTCGGAAATGGGTCTTGTAGCTCGAAATGCTGAATAGATAATTAAAAAAATGTTATTCCATATTTCTTGCACTTAAAAAATATATCAAAGTAAAAATAATAATGAAAGGTCTCTCTCATTGCTTTTAATTATTAGAATAGAAACAAGAAGAATAAAGAAATGAAAGAAATGAAAATCTATAGTACGTATATATCTATTTAAAACATTTTGTTCAATAATTTATACCTTACTAATAATGAAAAAATCTGTATGGAATTAGAAAAATAGATTACACCTGTGTACTACCCAACTCTTAATCTAAACACAAAATAAAACAAAATCTTTAAAAATTGTAAATAACATAAAAAAGACCGCCATTATTACTGATTCGTTATGTACCTTGTCAAGTATAACTACTCAAAAGATAACGGTAAAAATAAATAATTCTTTTTTCATTATAAAAAAAAATTTTTTTCAAATTATGGCTAGAGACCCAACTCATGTAGTGATCCTCTTCTCCGGTTTGGAATTACCAATGACACTCATTATAAGTGCGATTATCCTAGAAAGAATATTATTCATATTCTATCGCAATGCAGACTATATGATGATAATAAAAAAATATTTATAGATAATCTTAAAAAGACTAATAAATTTCTACCATAATCAGCAGTAAAACTGCTTTCTGCACCTGAAGGCCTTGTTTCCCAATACATGATCGATTTTCTCCAAAAATGCCAATTCAAGATATAATAATGCACATAGACACAGTTTTCTTCATTATATCATTCTTTCTAAATTTCGCGAATAAAAATTACATGTTAAATTTATTTTCTGTAAGCTGAAATAGGTCTTGCAGCTCGAAATGCTGAATAGATAATTAAAAAAATGTTATTCCATATTTCTTTCATTTAACAAATATATCAAAGTAAAAATAATAATGAAAGGTCTCTCTCATTGCTTTTAATTATTAGAACAGAATCCAGAAGAATAAAGAAATGAAAGAAATGAAAATATATAGTACGTATATATCTATTTAAAACATTTTGTTCAATAATTTATACCTTACTAATAATGAAAAAATCTGTATGGAATTAGAAAAATAGATTACAGCTATCATAAATATAGGATGAAATTTACCTCAATATTGTATTGCAAGAAGATAAAATAGTGAGTCCAAAGATGAATACCAACATCCTATAGCCTTAATATAAATACACAATTATTAGATACGCACGATGAAAAGATCTTACGTTTTGGAAAAGTAATAGTCTAGATCTTGTTTGTAACTACATGGATCTTTCATTATCAAACATGATCTTACCTGTGGTATTAATTCAAATGATAAGTTATATAGAAAACATGTCAAGGCTCGTGAATTATTTTTTTAAATTTGCATTAAGCAGGTGTATATTCTGATAATATTCTTCAAAATAACTAGATTATATCAGAAACCGGTAAGTACGAAAAATATGTATTTTCTATTATATTTATAAATATTTTTATACGTCGTATAAGTCTTAGACATTAATATAGTATACTAATAAAATGACAGTTAAACTCTCCTTCTTTACAATGACCACCGAAGTGATTTAATTTTCAATATTTTAATTTTTAATTTTCTATTATGTCTTTTTGCATAAGTTCACATTCTGATCAAGTCCATTTCTAAAATTCAGTGCTATTTTGACGAAATTAAAATTACAATACAAAGCAGTAGTGTATTTACCTAAGTAAGCATACAAAATGAGAATGCTGAAGTATTTTGTAGGTAAAAAACTATGGCGTTAAAATGAAGAAGACTCAGTATCAATTGAGTGCTATAAAATATTTTCTGAGTGCATTAGAAAGATTAATATAACTTATATTTACTGATTTACTGACATGAATTCAGCAAAACATATTTCTCGAATATGCTAAGTTAAACGACGTCAGTCATGAAAAGAAGCATTTCATGAAAAAAGCGTTAGTTATATTTATAACCTTCGTGGAATAGGCTCTGCTAACAGTGATAGCACCTTATGAAATTTGACGACCAAAGAATTATTTTCGTAACTTTAATAGAAAGAACGAATATCCGGAGTTTCTCTAGACTATCTAACTACTGATTTATCTCCAGGAGGAATATTCGATTCATGCAAATAAACAATTGGAAATCCAATTCTAACAAGTCCTTAAAAGTTGCAACTTTTAGTCTCAGCCATTTAAGTCTCAGACTATCTATATGGGGTTATATTATACACAACACTTCTATATGTCGTACAGCGAATACAATTTTACTTTTGAAAAGAAAATATCTCTTCTACAGCTTGTCAAAAATAAACTGCGTGTCGGTCAAATTTTTGATTTGCCAATCACCATTTAAAAATTTTCTGCACTTTTAATAAGATTTTATGATTAACTTTTTAAATAATACCATGTGATCAAATTTGACCCGAACTGACCAAAAAAGCAACATTTTTACATATTTTAATACAAATCTTTATTATTGCTATCAAAATAGGCTCCTTTCGAGCCAATATAAGCATGTCAACGTTCAATCCAATTTTCCATACAACTGTTGTAAACCTCACCTGTGCTTGCCTTCAGTTCCTCTAACGAATTAATTTTTATGACTTCAATAGGCTCATGGTACGTTCCTCGAAGTCTATTTTTGAGTTTCGGTAAGAGAAAAAAGTCACAGGGAGCCAAATCTGCTGAATACGGTGGCTGCACAATGACTTTCATTTCCAGTTTCGCCAAAAACTCAGACACAATCATGCTGGAATGTGCCGGCGCATTATCGTGGTGAAAAAACATGCATTGTCTGCCCACAAATCCGGTTGTTTAAAACGAATTGCTTAACGTAGACGCCTCAAAACGACCAAATAGACCTTATTGACCGTTTGAGCTCGTCGAACGAATTCATCGTGAAACACCCCATGGTAATCGAAATAACGCTGAGCATAACCTTGACGTTCGACCGACTTTGACGTGGTTTTTTCGGTTGCGACTCATTTTTGAAGCGTCATTCGCTAGATTTTTGGGCAGCTTCGACGTTACATTTATAAACCCATGTCTCGTCACCAGTAATGATGCGTTGGATGAATTTAGGGTCCTCATCTACGTTTGGAAGTATCTCTTTGGCAACCTCTAATCGACGTTGTTTTTACAAAAGATTTAGATGTTTTGGAGTGAGTCTAGCATTGACATGCTTCATATGCAAAACATTAATCAAAGTATGTTGAGTCGATCCATAAGAGACGACTTTGGAGCACCATTTATTCAACTTTTTAGATGTTATCGTCGGCAATAAAGGTGGATGGGCGACTTGCATGAGGCAAGTTTACGACGACTTCACGACCTTCACTGAATGCTTTGTGCCACTCAAGTACATGCGTTCGCTTTAAAATAGACTCCTCAAAATACTTCGGCAATATTTTCAACGATTTCGTAGTTCCATAGCCAATATCGCCAGACAAACTTTTTGCGTCGTAAACAAACAGCTGAGAAACAGACACTAATGTAGAGACGGTGCTCACACGAACATTAAGAAAGGTTGTACCAATATAGGAACAAAATTTTACGGATTTAGTTTACGCGGGGATTTGAAATGCACCAGTCCGGTTAAATTTTGATCATATGGTAAAACTGTTGTTGGGTTTCCCTACATATGTGGTCAAAATTTTAATAATATAGTTTGTCACAAATAAATATTTTTTTCAAATAAGTGTTTCACATGTTATAATTGACGTATATTCCTTATTTAAACAGAATAAATAATGATAATTTATAAAACATATATATAAATATATATGACTATTATTTAAAATATTACACCATGCCCTGGTATTAAAATTCAGTGTTCTTTCAATAATATACTGTATGTACAAAACTTGTCTCAGAGGATGCATATCAACTGGACTATGATTAAAACAGTTTGAGCATCTATGCTCCTTTATATACTGATTATATTTGCTGGTGTTTCAATGTATTAAATGCATTAAATTTAAATTTTATAAATAGAATTCCTAATTATCTTTCTCGATATAACCTATGTTTTTCAAAATTATGAAAATGTATTAAGTTAAGGTTTCTATCTTCCATTTTCAAAATCTTCAGTAATACAATTAAGATGGTTGTTAAATCAACATAACGTACACATGTTCCCAGCATGTTAAATGTAGAAGTAAAAGAATGTCGATGATTATCGCAACTTTTTCTTAAATTTCCGTCAGCTTGTGTTCTAAAAAATTTTGTGAAAATTCTTGAAATGTGTAGAATAGTATAGTTTAAATTCATGTATATAAAAATGACAATACTTAGAAAAAATTGCCACATCAAGAAAATTTCAGCAACAAAAAAAGCCACTGCTATAATAAGTCCATAAATTAAAATGGTAAAGGCAGGCTGCATCTCTGAAAGTAAAATACTTGCACATTTGCTCTGTAACGAATTTTGTAATAATAAAACTTTATGATTACGCAGTCTCATTATAGAATCAATTATTCCGCTTTCATGCAGTCTACTATATATAATACGGATACGTGGAAGTAATGGGTATCGATTTGCGAAAACAAAAACGAGATAGCTTTTGAAATAAATGTCAGGGTAGATGCGCATCTTTTAAAAGTTTATGATCTTGTGAAGCAGTAGACAATCATGGGCGCATGCTACTTTTTTATCATTTTGCAATAAATTCGCGCAATCTTGCCATGTTTCTACCTCATAAGTGAAATTATGAAACATAGAAAAAAAGGGGTTTTTCAAAATTTTCGGCACCTTAAATTTGTAACCCTGCTCTATGAGGTCTTCCAATTTTTTAATATTCACTTTACTTTCAACTTTACCCGTATTTATCGAACAAAAAAACAAAAAATTTTCTTTCTTTACTAGACATATGAAAACATCATCTACGCTTTTCAATCGTGCAATTCCATATACAGATATAATTATATTTTGTAGGTATATATTTTCATATATTTTACATATCTATATATATTTTCCAGCGTAATTTTACTATGCGTGCATATGTATTCAGTTGTCTACTAGTCTTTAATTATGTCTGATATTATGTTACAAAATATAGGTCAAAATGACATTTAACAAAATATAATGCTTTTTTACACAACAATCGGTATAGATTGACATCGCTATTCGACATAAGATGTGATAAATGTAAGGGTTTTTGTCCTGCTGATTGATAAATAATTTTCTATAAATGGTAAGAAAAAACATTTTCATACCAACATAAAAGATGTCGTATCAAATTCAAATATAGCACTCCAAATATAATATACGGCGTTATCATATTAGTACTGTTTTGGGCATGAGTAAAAAGACCGTTTTTTGACAGTTTGTTGTATTGCTCACACTGATCGTGAACGTTAATCGCGACCAATATAATTTTTATGATAATGGATCGGAATAAATAAATACAAGTATTTAAACAACAGTGTTAATTTAAGCAATATAAAAAATTATATGTTAAAAAACAACCGCGAACAATGTTGATTGGTATTGTGTGGAACGGACAAATGTTACGGTGTCCATTCTACAATTACCATTGGATACAGGGAGCCATAATACGTCGGTTATATATCGAAGATATAAAAAAAATTACTGCAACCCGTCCTGAAAATTCATCAAAATTGGTGCCTGAGAAGGAATTTAGAGTTGCAAAATATCCTCCAACGCTAGTGTTCACATTATTTATGTTCCTCGTGAGACGTAGCTCCTCCGCCTACATCAACCATAAACAGTCTGATGATATGTATATTCAACTTCAACACCCATGAATAAATTTAATAAAAGTAATGCCCAGCAGTATTCTTTCAAATGAAAATATCGTTTAGAAGGTCAATCTTAACCGAGTATCAACGAAAATATTCTTTCGTTATCGATGTATGAAGCAATAGCAGACCTTCCTTAGATATTACACCGCGAATGGTGTGAATAAATTTATGTAATATGGACTTTACATTCTCGTACAGACTATGTTTGTGGACCACCGTCCATAATGCTGCCATAGGAATCTATTCTATATTACTAAAAATAGCCCTTTTCATTATTTAATTTTTTTGATTTACATGTGTTGAGCTGATTACCACCATTTTAGGCTCGATGTAATTATAAATTTTAAGTCTGAACGCCGGCGCACGGTTTGCTTATTAATAATTATACATAGTATATCAATAAGTTCTCCGTTTGTAGGAGACAAAGGAAGTCCATCCGCCGATGAGGACTCGGGTAGAGATAACCGCAGATCACGTCAGTTGATGACTATATTGACAGCGCCTCCCTATAGGAGATCTTGTAGTCATCTCTCTCCCCTACTAGTCCTGTACTAGTCAGGTTTATCGGTTAAAATAATACGGTTATAACTCCGTGCGTGCACTTGACAATTTAGACCCAAGTCTTCAGAATACTTTCTAACCCAAGAGATACGAATACGTTCCGGTCAAATTGTTCACATACAATCTGAGCATTAAGCATTAGAATAAGATTCCCCATTACGTTGAGCACATCGGACATACGAAATTCCTCTTTAATTAAGAAATCACGCTCTTCTGTCACTGTGTATACCATCCGATAAAGATTACAAGTCAAGAAGCGCATCAAGACATTGCACCACCTGATCACGATATTATATAGTAAGTGGAAAAAGTAAGATTAAGAGTGGATAAGCTGAGAAGATCATAACCTAGATTGAAATATTATTAAATTTCACATGGATTTTCTGAGGTAGTATTCGGTGTACACGGTCCATAAGGATTGGGAAAAATGAATATCCCCGACTAACTCTTCTTATAATCCTCAGAAGTTCAGACATTCACAGAACATACGGTTGAATGTTAATGTAGTTCTCCTCGAGATATAAACTGTACGATGTCGATGGAGCCATGTAGAGTGACTCATGATTGGCCAAGTAACGTTTTACGATGGCATCTTAAAGGACGGTGTAATCCCTGCAACACAAGGCATGTTTGGTCATCGAAATAGCAAGCCGCGTCAATCGTAATTGCCAGTATTTTATGGATGAGATGAAATAACATTGAGGGAACAGAAATTGATCAAAAATCTGTTAAAAGGCCTGCTCCTTCTTGATAGTGAAGATAGACTTTGAGAAACAGGGATTGCTGCATTCAACAGCATGGCAGTATTAAATTCAAGCCCTCTACTAGGATTCCTTCGAATATAGATTGTAGCTGGTGGGTTGTGAGTCCATCTACCCTTGGAGACGTATTCGAAGGTGGTAGGCAGGGTTTGCCTCTTTAAAATTTATTTGATACTAAATGTTCTTTAGTCGTGGCTCCATGTACTAGCGAAGACCTGGTGCTAGTAGTTGCGTGTTAGTATTATTGTTGATAGTTGCGTCAAGACAATCGACCAGTAGGATTCCATCCTACTTTTCATTGACTGCACTACGTCTAACTCGCTATCGACGATAGATCTTGTACATTGTTACTCGGAATTTCTTCCAGTCTCATCTCTCATCAATCCCATATTTATGTGTAATTGACTATGAAATCTAATTAGGAAAAATTTTCTATTTGATAAATATTATATATTATAGAAATGAGGCTTTAAATAATTAGGAAGTAATAGGTTGTCAAATATTTCTCTTCCGCCTTTTTGTCTTATGAATTTCGTGGCTATGTACAAAACACTACAGAGTTCGTATCTGGCAATACTATACATCATTTTAAAGGTCTTGACATAACGTACAAAACGACGCTATGTATGATCAGTTTGGACATTGCGTTCAAAAATTATAGATGTATAAATACGGAGTTCGTTAATGCCGAAATTCACGCTATTTAGCCCGAGATAATAATTTAATCGATTTATTAAATAGTTCAATAATATATATGCGATGACAACGCAATCCTCATAGAAGTTGTCCCGAGATACCTGGATATTTGTTTCTAACGTGCGAGCACAAAAATCCCCGTGGAAGTTGTCCCCACACACCCAGATATCGTATTCTACTGTCCGAACATGAAACTTGCCGTAAAAGATATCCAGAGAAAACTGGACATCATATTCTACTATCTGAATACGAGACTACCAGTAAAAACTGACTCGAAATTCTTATACACCTGTTTCGGCCGTACAAATATCGAAATTCTCCGAATTTTCTAATTAATCACGAATATTTGAATATCATGAATATTTAGTTAGTGATGCACATTGTAGTTTAAGGGGAAAAAATAGTAGGTTGTGAAATAGCTCCTTTCGGAACGGAACATTCGGATATCGATTCTTTTACTATGTTTTACATGTATTCAATTATAAAAAATCTCGAACACAATTTTTTCAAGTTATTTTGACCCACATTACCTTTTTCATCGATGCAAGCGTGCATTCACTATATATCATCTCAGAAATATTTCCTTGTCCACCGATAGAGGGATATCTGTTTTTCCGTGAAATCCCATGATCGGCTAAAATCACCTCAATTCTTATATATCACCAATAAAATCCTTATTGCCTTCCATGATTATCTATGTGATGCATTGCGTACATACATCGATGATGGAGCAATACAAAAATGCGAGAATTATTATTCAATGATTATTTAATTATAAATATTATTGGGAATATTATTTAATTTCCGACTAAAATCATTAGGAAATTGGTAATTAGTACATTAAAAACAGAAATGTATTATATATAGAAATATAGGGCGCTAGGACTATCTCGGTATGAACTATAAACAGCGACATCATTGACGATGTTTGATGGGGACAGAGATAGAATTGTTGATTTGTTTTCTAGACCGTTAATCATATCTAAAATTATCTATAGGCATATGGTTTTCTACATGGAGTATTTTTTCATAGATACTGTTTACCTGTTCACGAAATTGATTAAATTATCGTCTTAGATGAATTCGAGGCTAGTTGATGAATGATGAATATAAGTTATATATATATAGAACTTATATTCATTCAAATGAATTCAGCAGCACCTACTTCTCGAGTATGATAATGTTAACAACCTCATACATGAAAAGAAGCATTTGCGAAAGTTATATCGTGCCTGGTAACGTACATCAGTCGTATAGATGTTCATATGCACGATATTAACAGATAACTATGCTAACATTATTGAGACCTCATGAAATTTCACCATAAAACAATGTTTTTCTAAAAGCTTAGCCGAAAAGACGATAGTCTTGAGAAACTCTAGCTAGGAATATTCTATTCGTACAGATAAACCGTTTGATATAACCGTTTGAAAATCATTACCACCAATTATTAACAACGACAACATCAACAAAAATAACAAACACAATACTAATTATAAATGAGAACAAAACAAATAAAAATATTGTTTATCTAATGTATATATGTAATATTGATAAACATGAAAATTGTTTTGTACGTAAGTACTAATTTACAAAAATTATTTTGTACGTATAATATAAAAAAACATTGATATGTAACAATATTGATTAGTATTGACCAATATTGATTAGTAACCTTCAGGTACCAAAGGATAATTAACATCTTCAGTTTCCCTGCAGTCGTAAACTACATTCTCGAGTGGTCTGCAATCAATTAACTCATCATATTCATCGAAGCAGATTTCAACACTGTACAAAAATTGATCCGTACTTTTATAATACTAAAATAAAATATGATATTTAATTTAATTCAAATTTTCAAAAATAAGTTAGCTATATTATAACTTACCCATGGGTGCATACAACGCACGTTTACCAAACTACCTAAAGCATTTGAAATGGTATTTGAAATCAAAGAGAAATCGTATTTCCCTCCTGGATAAATTCTAGCTTCGCCAAGTATAGCTTTAATGTCATATTTATCGTACAGTTCAAAAGCTTTGCGAAAGTAATCCGATCCATCTTCCGAAACGCAAGACCCAAACTCATAGTAGTATACTTTCCAGTCAGACACATCCGTCCCATCTATTGTTAAACGAGGCCATTTTATCATTAAAGCTTCTTTTATATCCTGACCAAGATTCTCGTAATTTAAATTCAATTCTTCCCCTGAAGCGTCTGTACATTTTCTAATCAGTCGATGAGCTGAATTATACGTAATTAACTCACTTATAACCCACGTTTCCCCTTGAAGTGCTTCTATGTGTTCTGTTAAATATGTTTCTATATTATCAGCGGATACGTCTCTTCTATGTATTTGTTCATAAAAAATTGGGGTAGCGGAAAATATTTGAACCAATCCAAGTTTAGCATAACTACCTGAGGCACTGAAAATTATTTATATATTCATTAGTATTTGTGCAATAATAGTAGATGTCTAATTCATTCAGTACTATCAGAGTAAACCTAGAAATTGAAAAAAGAGCTAAACAATCTTATGCATAATTCTTAGTGAGTATAATCTATGGTAAAATAACAATGTTTGTGCGAGATATGCATTTCCACACATAAACATTTTTTTTCTGTGTGACAATTTGTAATTCCGTGAAAATGTCTGATATTGAGCCAATTAATCGTCATTACAGGAAGTATAATTTTTAATTGCCTTGGAAGAAAACAGCAGCTGAAGTAAATCTCGAACTGCAAAAACCTTACTGAGGCTACCCTATGGAGAACGTTTCAGAGAACGAAAGTACAAAAACTGTGGAAGACACTGAATTAGAAGCATTATTAATTTTAAGTTATTGAAACCGAAGGCAACTTTGTGAAAAACGGCTCTGATACGAGCAAGGGTATAAAAAACGATTTTGCTGCATGGCAGCGCTCGGGCTCACGCTGTCTAACCCGTTTAAATTCAAATGAAACGTTCGAATGAAAAGTCTTAGCTTATCACCATATCCTCTACATATTGTGCCTGTTGATTATTACTACTTCCTTTCGATGGCACATGTTCAATTACTCTGGCTAATCAGCAGTTATGCTCATATATAGACATAAAAAATAGCTTGTTTTGTTGACAGCCTCCAAATACGAAGACATCTATGGTCAAGTTATTCGAAATCTGCAGGAAAAATTTCTTAAAATAACAAAAACCTTGTCGATAAAATAATTGATGCTAAGGTCATTATTAACTCAAACGTTTTATCTATGTGCCCATATGTCATACTGCAGTGTCCAGCAGCTAGAGGCTTTCATGTGTATTATAAATGCATCCTATTAGAGCTTGGTCTAGTATATCTGGCCCTACTTACATTATGGCCTTCAGAAGACAAATCTATATTAAAGAAAAACACGAGAAAATTCTACTGGAGTCACTAGAAATTACCTATGAAGATGCTTCGCACTGGATATTTCTTAGTACTAAATCAGCTAATGGTTTTGTTTGTAAACATTAATGACACATAGCTAAGGTATGTGTCATTGCTATGTGTCGTTGTATGTGTATGCCCCTCAGCACTAACAACGAATACAAACATTAACTCTATATCGTCAAACTCATGGCCGATTGAAATAGGAATGAAATGGCCTGCAAAGACTTAATTAAGCAAGCAATCTACGCTATACACAGAAGAAATATATTCGAAGTCGTCTTCAAAAACTACCATTAAAAAACTATTTTAAAAATTCGGTATCAGAAAAACTAAGAAAATTGAAGCAAAAACTAAAAAATCATCAGACACTGACGGAACAAAGTAGGCTTGATAAAATGCTTGATATAAACTAAACAGCCACTGTAAATAAGCTTAAAGATAGAATTGCCAAAATATAGAAAAAATAACACAATTTGCTTAATTTATTGATTGAAACCGATTCTGATGTTTTATCCAGTGAATCAAAACCAATTTCTGGTAAGCTAATATTAGTAAAATTACTACCTGAAACTAGTCAATTAAGCGGGCAATCTATACTATGCATAGAAGAAATACATTTGAAATTGTCATCAGAAACGACCAGTAAAAAAGTAATTTAGTTCTACTGAAAAATATTCTTTTTTTACTGACATCGTTACCAATGCGATTGACGCCTGTACTCCTGAGAAATAATAATAAAGAAAATTATATAAAAACTGTTTCAAACCCAATCCTTTAATGGGAAGACGAGTGAAACAAAATGAAACGACTTAGACGCGCCGATTGAAAAAAAGTTATTTTCAAAAAATCTAGAAGACTTGATGAACTATAAAAAAGTGTTCACGAAAGAAACATTGAAACTGAAAAAGAAACTGCACTTTATAGAATTTAAGCGTAGTATTTCTTTATACACTGATCTGAATTATTTATGGAAGAAATGTAAAGTATTAAAAAATTGCTGCATAAAAATTATAATCATATTGACGTAAAAAAATTAAAAGAACAGCTAATCTATGAAACGTTTTTAAAAGATTTGCTCCTCTCGTATATGCTAATAATTTTTTTGGTAAACCTTTCAACTTTTGAAGTTCACTGAGTTCATGCTTCCTTGAGAGCAGTGAGGTGGGTGGATGAAAAGTGGAAGATTCAGTTGCATAACACAATATGAGAAAGCCAGCATAATTTTCGACATGGTCGTTTGTTTTGTCGACGGACTTATTAATTTCTGATTAAAAGCAGAAGGAGCGTTCTTAGAACGCACGAATTTCCTTTTCAATAGTTCCTTAACGGCGGCAATTGGCGTCTCTTGTTCAGCGACGGCAGCAAAGATAGTGACAGTGAGTTAGTCGGCTCATCTGTGTACTAGCTAACTCTTAATCTCAAACACAAAATAAGACAAAATCTTTAAAAATTGTAAATAACATAAAAAAGACCGCCATTATTACTGATTCGTTATGTACCTTGTAAAGTATAACTAGTCAAAAGATAACGGTAAAAATAAATAATTCTTTTTTCATTATAAAGAAAATTTTTTTTCAAATTATGGCTAGAGACCCAACTCATGTAGTGATCCTCTTTACCGATTTGGAATTACCAATGACAGTCATTATAAGTGCGATTATCCTAGAAAGAATATTATTCATATTCTATCGCAATGCAGACTATATGATGATAATAAAAAAATATTTATAGATAATCTTAAAAAGACTAATAAATTTCTACCATAATCAGCAGTAAAACTGCTTTCTGCACCTGAAGGCCTTGTTTCCCAATACATGATCGATTTTCTCCAAAAATGCCAATTCAAGATATAATAATGCACATAGACACAGTTTTCTTCATTATATCATTCTTTCTAAATTTCGCGAATAAAAATTACATGTTAAATTTATTTTCTGTAAGCTGAAATAGGTCTTGCAGCTCGAAATGCTGAATAGATAATTAAAAAAATGTTATTCCATATTTTTTTCAATTAAAAAAGATATCAAAGTAAAAATAATAATGGAAGGTCTCTCTCATTGCTTTTAATTATTAGAACAGAATCAAGAAGAATAAAGAAATAAAAGAAATGAAAATATATAGTACGTATATATCTATTTAAAACATTTTGTTCAATAATTTATACCTTACTAATAATGAAAAAATCTGTATAGAATTAGAAAAATAGATTACAGCTATCATAAATATAGGATGAAATTTACCTCAATATTGTATTGCAAGAAGTAAAAATAGTGAGTCCAAAGATGAATACCAACATCCTATAGCCTTAATATAAATACACAATTATTAGATACGCACGATGAAAAGATCTTACGTTTTGGAAAAATAATAGTCTAGATCTTGTTTGTAACTACATGGATCTTTCATTATCAAACATGATCTTACCTGTGGTATTAATTCAAATGATAAGTTATATAGAAAACATGTCAAGGCTCGTGAATTATTTTTTTAAATTTGCATTAAGCAGGTGTATATTCTGATAATATTCTTCAAAATAACTAGATTATATCAGAAACCGGTAAGTACGAAAAATATGTATTTTCTATTATATTTATAAATATTTTTATACGTCGTATAAGCCTTAGACATTAATATAGTATACTAATAAAATGACAGTTAAACTCTCCTTCTTTACAATGACCACCGAAGTGATTTAATTTTCAATATTTTAATTTTTAATTTTCTATTATGTCTTTTTGCATAAGTTCACATTCTGATCAAGTCCATTTCTAAAATTCAGTGCTATTTTGACGAAATTAAAATTACAATACAAAGCAGTAGTGTATTTACCTAAGTAAGCATACAAAATGAGAATGCTGAAGTATTTTGTAGGTAAAAAACTATGGCGTTAAAATGAAGAAGACTCAGTATCAATTGAGTGCTATAAAATATTTTCTGAGTGCATTAGAAAGATTAATATAACTTATATTTACTGATTTACTGACATGAATTCAGCAAAACATATTTCTCGAATATGCTAAGTTAAACGACGTCAGTCATGAAAAGAAGCATTTCATGAAAAAAGCGTTAGTTATATTTATAACCTTCGTGGAATAGGCTCTGCTAACAGTGATAGCACCTTATGAAATTTGACGACCAAAGAATTATTTTCGTAACTTTAATAGAAAGAACGAATATCCGGAGTTTCTCTAGACTATCTAACTACTGATTTATCTCCAGGAGGAATATTCGATTCATGCAAATAAACAATTGGAAATCCAATTCTAACAAGTCCTTAAAAGTTGCAACTTCAGCCATTTAAGTCTCAGACTATCTATATGGGGTTATATTATACACAACACTTCTATATGTCGTACAGCGAATACAATTTTACTTTTGAAAAGAAAATATCTCTTCTACAGCTTGTCAAAAATAAACTGCGTGTCGGTCAAATGTTTGATTTGCGAATCACCATTTAAAAATTTTCTGCACTTTTAATAAGATTTTATGATTAACTTTTTAAATAATACCATGTGATCAAATTTGACCCGAACTGACCAAAAAAGCAACATTTTTACATATTTTAATACAAATCTTTATTATTGCTATCAAAATAGGCTCCTTTCGAGCCAATACAAGCATGTCAACGTTCAATCCAATTTTCCATACAACTGTTGTAAACCTCACCTGTGCTTGCCTTCAGTTCCTCTAACGAATTAATTTTTATGACTTCAATAGGCTCATGGTGCGTTCCTCGAAGTCTATTTTTGACTTTTGGAAAGAGAAAAAAGGCACAGGGAGCCAAATCTGCTGAATACGGTGGCTGCACAATGACTTTCATTTCCAGTTTCGCCAAAAACTCAGACACAATCATGCTGGAATGTGCCGGCGCATTATCGTGGTGAAAAAACATGCATTGTCTGCCCACAAATCCGGTTGTTTAAAACGAATTGCTTAACGTAGACGCCTCAAAACGACCAAATAGACCTTATTGACCGTTTGAGCTCGTCGAACGAATTCATCGTGAAACACCCCATGGTAATCGAAATAACGCTGAGCATAACCTTGACGTTCGACCGACTTTGACGTGGTTTTTTCGGTTGCGACTCATTTTTGAAGCGTCATTCGCTAGATTTTTGGGCAGCTTCGACGTTACATTTATAAACCCATGTCTCGTCACCAGTAATGATGCGTTTGATGAATTTAGGGTCCTCATCTACGTTTGGAAGTATCTCTTTGGCGACCTCTAATCGACGTTGTTTTTACAAAAGATTTAGATGTTTTGGAATGAGTCTAGCATTGACATGCTTCATATGCAAAACATTAATCAAAGTATGTTGAGTCGATCCATATGAGACGACTTTGGAGCACCATTTGTTCAACTTTTTAGATGTTATCGTCGGGAATAAAGGTGGATGGGCGACTTGCATGAGGCAAGTTTACGACGACTTCACGACCTTCACTGAATGCTTTGTGCCACTCACGTACTTGCGTTCGCTTTAAAATAGACTCCTCAAAATACTTCTGCAATATTTTCAACGATTTCGTAGTTCCATAGTCAATATCGCCAGACAAGCTTTTTGCGTCGTAAACAAACAGCTGAGAAACAGACACTAATGTAGAGATGGCGCTCACACGAACATCAAGAAAGGTTGTACCAATATAGGAACAAAATTTTACGGATTTAGTTTACGCGAGGATTTGAAATGCACCAGTCCGGGTAAATTTTGATCATATGGTAAAACTGTTGTTGGGTTTCCCTACATATGTGGTCAAAATTTTAATAATATAGTTTGTCACAAATAAATATTTTTTTCAAATATGTTTTTTAAAATTATGAAAATGTATTAAGTTAAGGTTTCTATCTTCCATTTTCAAAATCTTCAGTAATACAATTAAGATGTTTGTTAAATCAACATAACGTACACATGTTCCCAGCATGTTAAATGTAGAAGTAAAAGAATGTCGATGATTATCGCAACTTTTTCTTAAATTTCCGTCAGCTTGTGTTCTAAAAAATTTTGTGAAAATTCTTGAAATGTGTAGAATAGTATATTTTAAATTCATGTATATAAAAATGACAATACTTAGAAAAAATTGCCACATCAAGAAAATTTCAGCAACAAAAAAAGCCACTGCTATAATAAGTCCATAAATTAAAATGGTAAAGGCAGGCTGCATCTCTGAAAGTAAAATACTTGCACATTTGCTCTGTAACGAATTTTGTAATAATAAAACTTTATGATTACGCAGTCTCATTATAGAATCAATTATTCCGCTTTCATGCAGTCTACTATATATAATACGGATACGTGGAAGTAATGGGTATCGATTTGCGAAAACAAAAATGAGATAGCTTTTGAAATAAATGTCTGGGTAGATGCGCATCTTTTCAAAGTTTATGATCTTGTGAAGTAGTAGACAATCATGGGCGCATGCTACTTTTTTATCATTTTGCAATAAATTCGCGCAATCTTGCCATGTTTCTACCTCATAAGTGAAATTATGAAACATAGAAAAAAGGGGTTTTTCAAAATTTTCGGCACCTTAACTTTGTAACCCTGCTCTATGAGGTCTTCCAATTTTTTAATATTCACTTTACTTTCAACTTTACCCGTAATTATCGAGCTTAATTGGCCTCGCATTAAAAAATTCATTAACATGAAAACATACACAAATATTAGCAAAATAAATTTGTGGACATATTTTGTCGGTTTTTCAAGAATTGCTTGTCCGACAGTTGCGCGTAGTGCATTCAGAAATGTTTCGAATAAACCTTTTTTACTAAAATATGATACTAGAATAGATCCTCGTAAAACCAGGCCTAGTCCTATCAAAATATAGTTAATCGACATAATATTTCGAAAATAATCCTCAATATTCAAGTGTCTTTTATTTATAACATAACATATTCCAGAATTTATGAAAGTATTTAATTCATTCATCCATACAGTGCTTTGGAAATCGAAGCGACCGTACATGTCCACTTTTCCCTTGTAGAAATCTAAATAGGAAGATCCACTCGGGTCATTATAATTGACACAATCTTTCTTTGAGTTTATAATAGTTACTGAAGCTTTCAGGCTCCTCCAAATTTCTCTAACAATGTTGCCCAATAGACTGAATTTTTTGGAATAATCTTCTAAGGAAGTTGCATAAAAATCATTTTCTAAACAAACTTTTACTGGATATTGCAGTACCATTTGAGTCTTGTCAAAATCTAAACCTTCACAGATGGAAAGAAAATCTTAAACATATAAAAAATATTGTTAAATATTTATAAAAAGCCTAGTTAAGACAAATGTCAATTAATAACTTACCATTTATGGAGAGCTTAAAGAATGTAATTGGGTGCAGATTTTTTTGGATAAAGCTACGGATATTTTTCCAGTTGTTAGGCGCTGCATTAGAATATGGATTAAATGTGTAATATGGAATTTTAGAGTCATAGTTCAAGCATAAGAATATAGCCGAGAGAATCTTAAATTCCCAAAGCAATTTTAAATAATTGTAAGCTTTTGTGCAACTGTTAAATGTATGGATATTTTGTACAACGAATAAACCATGGATGTTCCACCACGAGTGACGTTTTATTGCTCGCAAAGTTTGCTCCATTTGTAGTAAAGTCGACTCGACGATCAGAAACTTCTTAGCAGGAACTGATTCGGATAAAGCTAATAATTCGCTGTTTATGTCCAAATTAATATTCTCATCGCTGTAACCAACTTTATTATTTTCTAATTGAATAATTTTTAAAACTACAAAATTAAAGTTCAAATCGAAATATATTTGGCTCCAATTTCCTAATATGATAATTTCTTGTGATTTGTCGGTCGAACATTTTTGAAAAATTCTCATCTATAAAGAAAACTTAGTTGTATTTTTGTGGGATAGCGTTTTAAATACAATCTTACCGAAATAGCTATAGAAAATTTTGTATGAGTATTAGACGATTGCTCATAAAGTTTCGATGCCGCGGCGTAATTATATATCAAAAATAAATGTAAAATAAAAAATGTCCATGATGTTGTTGTAGTTTGCCTACCTGTTCCAATGTTAATGATAAAATTAATGATGCATATTCATTGTTTATTTTTCAATAAAAAAAATGAATTAATTCATATACCTATCATGATTTTTCTGAAACAGATTAATTGACGGATAAAATTCTTATCAATATATTCATCGGTCTGTAATAATAATAATTATTTTATTCTTAGTAAAGATATTAATGCAACTATATTAAAATGATTGCATGCCATTAATAACAACGTAATAAATTTAAAAATTATAAAATATATACATAGAAGTGAAGTTATAATTAATAATATAATGAAGTTTTAAATATTTTAATGCGCGTTAGTATTGAACACGTGTTCTACCTCTCGACAATATTTTGAAAGGGGTATAAAAACACCTAAAAATTTTCAGTTATTGGAAACGTTTTTACCCTTCAAAATTATTTGCGCGAGATGAAAACAAATAATAGAAACCTATTTGTTAATATCCTACATTTCTTATACATTACTTTATTTTGCATCACACAAAATATGAAAAGCAAGGGCTTACATCTCACCATATATATATATATATATATATATATATATATATATATATATATATATATATATATTGCAGACGTAATTATAGAAAGGACGGGAATACCTGGCTGATGATAGGGAAACCCCGTAAGAGTGTCAAGACGTATAAGAATGCTAAGGATTACCCGCGCAGGTGTAAACGTGTCGAATGTACTGTTATGAATGAAGGAATAGCGAGTTGTAGAGTTAAGTTATTGTGAGAAGGTTACTTGTTGTAAGAGGTTACGTGTGAATGCAAGTGTAATTATTCCTGCATTATATTGTATTTATTTATCTGCAATAGATTAAATATTGTGTAAATTGTATTTTTTATTTATTACCACCATCCTGACAATCCATCTACAATATATATATATATATATATATATATATATTTTTTTTTTTTCTGAAAAATTGAGGAGCTGTTAAAATTTATTTTATTCTTCTATACACTTAAGTCTTAAAATATATTGTTAACCTATTTTCTATTGAATTTCGTATGATACTAAAAGTAACCAGAGCATAAAACTCCCGGTAATTATACTGTGTACAACTTCGATATTATATCACGTATTTTTTATTATGAAAAGTATCCTCAATGCCATTAGATCATATGCATCAGATTAAAACATTGATTTGTGCTAATATGTATATGCCACCAACTATAATCATAACGTAGAAAATTAGCTCAATGTTACTGACGAAAGATTGTTTTAAAATCGACAGTTGAGCCCATATTTTTGTTCAATGATTCAACAAATATTTTAAATTAATTGTAGGATATATTAATAATAGTGTTCCGTTTTATTTAATATCCACCATTATTAATAAGGAAACCAAGATTTATCGTTTACATACTAATATTTATAGTAAAATTGATTAGCTAAATAAGCGTATAAATATATCGTTATATATAATCGAATTGTTGAAAAAATATAAACATACATATTATCTTTATTTCAACTATATATAAATAAAATACATATAATGTAAATAAATATACTAAGTATTTCATGATATTCAGAGAACGTATACACAGTATAAATGACTATTTTACATTCTAATTCAGGATAAAGGTAGAAAAATATATTATTTAGATCTTTTTTTCGAAAAATTAATACCACGAATTTCCATGTTTACCTTTCAAATGTGTAAAAGTTTTAAATATGAAAAAGATTACCAAAATTTATTTCAAATTAAAAAAAATAGTAGACGGAGTATGGCATGGTACAATAAAGGGAGTCGCGTCCCCTTGTATTGAAAGCATTGCATATAAAAAAAAGTTAATCTTTTAAATCTGGCCATAATTTAATAATGTAAAATATATAATAATGTGCGTATGCATAAAAATACACAAAAAACACATGTAATCGACAGTAATCCAAATATGGAAGGAAGAATAAGGACTTCAATATAAATAGTCTCAAATTAGCAAATTGATTTTGATAATTTTTTTACCTTTTCTTTATCTTGACTAATAAAAATTCTTTAAAAATTCTTTAAAAATGTATTTATTAATTGTTTTATAGAGATTATAAACCCTACTTGTTCTCTCAGTATAAGTAAATAAAGACTTTAACAAACAATCGAGAATACTCGTGAGATTTGTAATTTAAGTTGCACCTTATTAAATAGTAAAAAAGATGAAAAAGTAAGACGTATACGAAGATTTAGTTAAATTTTGAATCCGCCGAACTGTTTCTTTAACGTCATATTACTTTTTTATATTAATAACTATTTCTTATCAGGATTTTGATTCTTATAACATACGAACGATGGCATTTCAATCAAACCTTCTCTGAAATGTCTAAAAGTTTCCAAGGAATGCTTTTAAGTTTTTATAATATCAATTCGTTGATTACGAGTTTATGAAATCAGATAAAATATCTAAAAAAAGAAAAAATATTCATTGCTCCTCATATACAAACATTATCTATGCTGGTCGACGTTGCAATCGCATCCATAGATATAACTAGATGTATTTTGCATGGTAATTTAACGATTCATTCATATTTATTCAGTTTGCTGAATGTCTTTGATTATGTCTGATATTGCATTATAAAATATCGATCGAAATAATATAGATCCAACAAAACATAAAGCATTTGTGTTGGAAATATGCAAGATGCGGTATGGATTGTCATCGTTATTTGACATAGGATGTGACAAATGTAAGGGTATTCGTACTGTTGAGTGCCAAATGATCTTCTATTAATGGTAAGAAAACATATTTTCATACAAGCACAAGAGTTGTCATGTCGAGTTCAATTATAGCACTCCAAGTACATTATACGACGTTGTCGTAACAATTACTATGATAACCATATGCAAGAACTAATATTTTCTTTCATTTATAAAGTTGGTTAGGTAGATCCTTTAAAAAAATTAGGCATTGCACATCAGCGAGTTTTCCGTTTGAAGTCGACCAATTGAGCCCATCCGCCGATGGATGACTCGAGTGGAAACAATCGCAGATCGCGTCAGTTGATGACTGTATTGATAGCGTCTCGCTATAGGAGATCGTTTAGTCAACTCTCTCCCCTATTAGTCCCCTGTATGCCAGGATTGACGATATCATTGATACTCAGGTCGTCAGAATAGTTTCTAACCCCAGAGGCACGTGTAGTTTCTGGTCGGACTGTTCGCCGACAATCTTAGCATCAAGCACTACAATAAGATTCGCAATCCCTCGGTAATCAAGAAATGTGACTCTTCTGTCACTGTGAATCTCATCCGACGAAGATTGCGGACGACGAAGTGAATCAATGGATTATGCCGCCTGATCATGATGTTGTGCAGTAGATGGCGACAGTGAAATTAGGGCTGGATCAACCGAGAAAACCACGGCGTGGACAGAAGTATTGTTGAATCTCTATAGGATTTCTGAGATAGTGCATATGCAGGTGATGAATGATGAAGTTAAAAGGGCCAATTGGCACATACAACCGCTGTAAAATTTGCATATGCTTCGTTTACAAACCCAAGGCCACCCTTGAGGAGGCTCGTCCAGCTCCCATCAGCTGGAGTAGCACCAATTTTTGGAAGCAAAAATATAGAGTGACGTTAAATAAAATAAAATAAAAATAAATAAATAAAAAATGAAAATGGTGAAAATTTAATATACTTATTTTAAATATAGGTATTTTAATACTATTTTAAATTTAATAAATAGATTTTAATTATAAAATAATGTGGTACTTTTTTGTTATACTAAAATTTTATATAAAAAAAAATTAGAAAATTAAAAAGTCTTACATTTTACAAGCTAGAGCAAATAAAACACCAGCATCCAAAAATTTAAAAAATTTCGAAATTTGCTCATACAGAAATTAATTTAACACCGCCTTTCACTGATTATCTATAAAGCTTTGATTTCAATTCAGATAGATATTTAAATGAATAAAAGGTTTAAAATGTATGAATATAAAAGAAAAGTAAAAAAATTCACAGTATATCATTGATAATTGAAACAGCTATTTTTTCACTTTTGATGGTTGGAATGCAATGATTTAAGGAATTGCGAGTGTCGATGTAAGTACATTTATATGTGCACGTCGCATATCTCATTATATCTTGTGATACGGTGATTCCATACTAGTCGCATCGTTGGAATAATGTCCTCTTGGGAATTATTAAGCTTTTAATATAAATACTATTATTTTTAGATATTGGAGTTAGGGAAATAATTACATTTCATGAAAGCTATGAAATAATAGAAACAGTTGCTTGTAAATAATATTGTCACGCGTGTTTTTTGTTAAAATATCGAATTTTGAAAAAAATTATTATGTTTGCAAAATGAAAAAAATATTTGAAAATGTTAAAAAAGATAGTGCTTGAAACAACATCGAAATTGCCATCTTTATATGGATGACATTACGATATAAACTGTATAATCAAATCTAATACTGTGGAATATTTCTGTTTTTCTTATACATACTAATGCCAAATTTTTCTAATAAATAACGTCAAGAAATCCAAAGCTCTTCAAAAATCGCTTATCCATTGCAATAGCGCTTGATGCAGTCAGTTATGCGGCTTTAAGCATTATAACAATACAAAGATTAAATGTAACGAAATTATTACATTAGAAATAAATGTAGGTCTCGACATTCAGCGTCATCGGAATCATTGCATCGTTAAAAATAAAATATCAGAAACGATAGATTAAATAATTATGTAACGCGTTATTGATAATTTATCGCACTTCTTGAAGTAACAGCTTCTCTATCGAATTCAAACTATACCTAATATCGGAGATTATGTTTTACGGTTTCAAATTGTTCCACCAAAGTTTAAGAATAAATTTCGAATATAAATAATTTTATGGAAATACTAAATGCATGACATTTAATTGTGTATTAAGCCTCTGTCCGTAATTTGCTTCGCCCATAAATTCTGCGCATTAAATTGATAAATAATTGTTGAAATTCGAAGTTCAATAACGAAATGACGATATGATTTTATATGACATTATGAACAATAACGCAATGCATTTATCAATCGCGCAACAACATTATAAATTATTCGTGAAATAAACAATAAATTGAGAGAAGATATGAAGTCATAAGTCCATTGTATAATATTTCAAAATAGCTGTTTTATTATAATCTTTTTGCATGTAAAACGGGTTTTATTATCTATTCTATATAAAAAAAAAGAATGATTGCCTGCTCGCGAAAGGTCTCCATGTCACCTTCTTGCATACTTTGATAACTTCTCCGGAATTGACGTATAAGTATATTTAAAAAAATACAAATATGTTTAAAGGTATGCGATACAGAATTTTGACTCAGTATTAATTTGGAATTTTTGTTATGATAATCTTACTAGTATTTTATTTAATGTAGTTTCTTCTTCAGGGATGCCAACTGTTTTGGCACTAGCACCAGATATACAATTAATATAATGATAGCATCTATGTTTTGTATTTGGTATATTATGAAAGCTAACATTTTGAAAAAATTAACAATTTTTTTTTATGAAAAAAGATTTATTTAAATGGAAAATAATCAGTAGATTTAATGCTATTTAATTGACTAATATACTCAGGTTTGTAACTGCAACTGATCAAATACAACAAATATCATCCGCGTGCCCAAGCCCAAAGTTGAAATTTTTATTTAAAAAGTACATATGTTTATCCGGAAAGATGTTACCTTCGAAGTTACTCATAAAGATCTCAATCAGGAAAAGAGAAAGGGCGAGAATCCATCGGTAATTAATCACGTTGTCGGTGAACTTAATTATAGCGAGATTTCTTGTTTTTGCGAATCGAATAACGTATAATTGTTACATAAGATATTTGATATAATGTTAGTCGATGATTGATAGGAATAGACAGAAATAAGTTGTAGACGTCAGAAGTAGTCAGTTTAGTGTTATCGGGTCAATGCAACTCTTCAGTTTTCACAATCAAGCCTAAAGAATATTCGTAAGTGTGAAATTTAAATCATGTTTCAAGAGCTTTGGTAAAATAGTGTTTAATTGATTGCATATTAATTAACTATTAAGCTCGGTGATTAATATAAGGTGTACTTGCGGAGATGCAGGTAAACCATCATTGCACCTAAACCATCATTGTGTACTGCAGGTATTAATAAGTGTGGAATAGATGCTTCCGAATTCATGCTTATTAAATAGTATTATGTTTCGTATTGTAACCTTCAATGTGTCGATTGTATAGCTAAATTTTTTAATTAATCGTATTGGTGGATCTTGCACAAAAAAATACTTTTATCAATAAAACAAAATAAAAGAAATCGAAAATTTTTTTCTGTAATAATTGATAAATTTTTGACACCATTGGGAGAACAAAACGTGGCAGGTAATTTTTTAACTGGATTAATTTGGATTCGTTTTGATTGCTCGATGATTAAGAACAATTTATTGCGATTCTAAAATTCTAACCTGTGGGATTTTTTTTGCAATGAATACAAAGAAACTGATCAAAGCATTACGTTATTACTTTTAAAAGTTTAAAATGGAATTGACGAGTCTTGTGGCATGTCTTATCGATTGTTTTTAATTATTACAATTGCAAAATGTGAATCTGAAAGATTGTTTTCCGTTTTCAAAAGAACGAATAACATTCATGAAGGACATTCGCTATAGAAAATGATTTTTTTAAATCATTAGATTTTACTAACTCAAAAAGTAGAAATGCGTTATTTCTCTTAATTATACAAGACATTTTGAATGTATTAGAAAAATAAAAAGTGATTATTAGAAAAATTGTATTTAAATTTTCAAATAATAAATAACATATAAACATAGTATTGCGATAATACGAATCGTTATCGTCATTTCAGATTAAAAAAAAAATCAAAGCGAAGCAAAATAAAAAAAAGTGAAGCGAATGGAAATTATGAGTCTTCAATTGTGTAAGTGACCATTTTAAAAATAAGTTTAATTAAAATAGCCGTGAATAACAATGATAACGTTAGTATTAAGAACTAGATATACAATGCAGCGTCATTATCTTGTATGTATACACTAACCGAGGTACTTTTAATTGTGAAAAATTTACAGTATTAAAAATGATCAACAATATATACATATAATATGCGAATATTACGTACTTTTTTCTTATGCAATAAGACATTTCTATGTTCGCTCGTTGATCTTTATCACCTAAAACTCAATTAATCCCTTTCAGAGCCTACTGATAAGATCTTCTTCATGACCATGGATCTTAAGTTAACGCTCGTGATTATTGGATGCCTATCATTTGTGAGATCCGACCAAGTGCGCATTATCGAGTCTGCGAGCCTGACGCGCGTCATTAACGACACTTATTACCGGCCGAGCGTCTTAAAAATTCAAGATGAATTAGTCTACGTGTCCTATCCGAAGGTCAACGACAGGGTGGAAATCAAGGTGGAATCGAGCCTGATCACCAACGACCAGAACAGTTGCCAGATCGAAATCGCATCGGCGTCCGGCGAACGACTCGTGCATTCGCCAACTGTCGAGTCCCTCGGTAATGGAAAGCTCGTGGTCGCCTCCCTCGCAATTGATCCGCGGCCGACTGGCCAGGACAAAGCACAAGGCGCGATCGGACCGAGGTATTATCTTAGATTCAACGTGATAGATCTGAACGGGGACAATTGTGCCGGGCAGAGCTTCTCCGTCGACTACAACATCACGAGCCTTGAGGCACGGAATCGGATTTCGATCATCCCGTACGAGAGCAGTTTCGATATCGTCGGCAGGAGCTATGGGCACTGCAAGCCCGAGGGCAGTTTATGTTTGATCAGGTAAGAGTATATATTTAAGTAGATTCACTTAATAACGCGTAATTTCGATGGAGTATGTGCTAAGTTTGGAGATCTAACGGCGCGGATCACGAAGAAGTGTGTCACTTCATACTTTACACTTCAGACTTTCAAGAGAAATCACTTCATACGTCACGACGGTTCAATACTGTTGAGAGCATGTTGCAGTCTCCTAGTTTTACAGCAAACTGTTTACGAAAATAATGGCCCGAATCAAAATTGTTGGTTTTTGTGAGTTCTGTAATTGACTGTTTGAATTTGTCAAACAAAGTGATACGAAGGTCGAAATGAGTTTTTTTTTCATCATTCTTTTATCTCAGTGCGTTGAATTTTATTAAGATTAACAAAAACGATGAAAAATTTTTATCTATAGATGATATTTTGTTGGTTAAGTTACAATATTTAATATAATTCTCACGGATATATAATAACATATAATCTACTACGATTGCGACGTCGAAAGCATCCTATATAATACGTATTATTGTTTTCGCAGATACACCGACGAGGGAGAGCATCAGGGGATTTTAAATTTTCTTTTTGACACGACATATGACAGTCACGAGTCGATCAAGCTTCATCCCGTAAGCAGTTTCGTCGACGCGCCCGGCTACATCCTCGTATCGTCCCGTGCAACCTCGTCGATAAAATCGCTCGGGCCCGATCTCAAGCTTATCAGCGAGCTGAAAATGAACGAATCCGTACCCGCCCACTCGGTGCTGAGCGGAGAAATCAGCCTCTATCGCGGCGTCTGCAGTTACGCGACGCTCGACAGCTGCGAGGACGAGCTTCTGATGCTGGATAAGCGATTGCATATCAAAATCAACGCCAGCCTCGGCAATTCGCACTTTGGGGAAGCCGTCCAATTGTACAATTTGGCCGACGGTGGCTCGCTCTTCGTCACGACTCCCAATGGGACGTTGAGCATTAGACGACTGGGAGTCGATGGCTCGCTCGGATCAGCCGCGTTGTACAGATACGATTGCGTGGGCTTCACCAGCGACTCGCTGCATAATTTTCTGGAGCTGAAAAATGGCGTTTACTGCTTCGTCTTCACCTGCTACCATAATAAAACATACGTTCCATCGACGAGAGTCCATTGTTTATCTGCCGCAGAAACTGGAAGGTACAAACGAAAGCCGTCCTGTTAAATCAGATGCTCGTAAAACGTGATCGATTCGTATAGTTAGATCAGTGTGTCTATCGTCGCTCTCTTTTAATTCTTAAACGTGAAATCAAATGATTTGTATCAAGCGAAAGGTATAAACAAAGAGAACGAATGTCGATTCGATTAAGAAACTCTATCTTTTCCATTTCAATGAAATTTTCTAAAGTTGAAAAGCCCTTGATAATCATCAATGTCTTTTTTTTATATCGGCAAATGTTTCAGTGTGAAATTTGATGATATTCCCTTCTCCCGTCCGATTTCAAGGCTTTCACGTAGAGTGGAAATCAGTAAAAACATATGAAAATTGAAATGCAAAATACTAGGGGTACTGACAATCGCCAAATCTAAATTTAAAGTTAAAATTACTTTTTAACTACTTTTTACCAGCTATTTAGCATAGTGTCACCTTGAATTCCACCGTGATGTAATGAGAACGGCTTAAAGTCATGTAAGGTCTTGAGATATTCTATTTTACGCTAAGTCACTGTAGAAAATTGCGATTATTCTAGTAAACATAATCTAGTTCTTCAAATTACTTTTTTGTTTACATCCAGTTCAAATTCAAGAAAAACATGGCATACTTGATGAAGAATGCTATAAATTTTGTAATGTTATTTATCCTTACAAGCCCTACTATTCATTTTATAACTATAGAAATGTTACAGATTTTTATTTTAAACAGCCTAAAACTGTATATTTTAACTTTTCACTCAATCCTTCGCTGAGGTATCAAATCATTAGGAAAGATTATGATTTTCTAGCTCAAAATATGCAGAAAAAAGTGTGTACCTTATCGTATTCAGACTTTCCCTTTTTGTGGACTTATATTATTTTGTCGAAAAACAGATTTTGTTTAATGCTGCTTAATTATCGTCTCAAGACTCGAAGACAGTCTGTAGATCGTAAACCTACCCTTTCTGACAAAAAGAAGCAAACAGAAATCCCATTTATTTTTGAAAGTGCCAGATGTGTGCGTCTGTGTATGTGTACCAACGCCCTTGAAACATTTATGCTTAAATGTTAATTAATCTCATATTTTTAATGAATTTCAGTTTATGACGAGGCCGGAATCGACTCAGAAGTTGAAGTCTCATCCATCGCATCCCGTCGCAAATTCAGCTCGTGCCTCATTACGAACCCTCGGCGAGATTTTTCCCGACTACTGCGCAAACGACGTGAAAATTCTATGCGCCGCGTTCATCGTTCCTATTTACGTGGATCGTCAGATTGGGAAACGCCGACATCGATACTGGTTTGGCGAAACTCTGCTCGCTACGGTGCGCGTTCAATTTTAGTCAGTGCGGCCGACGTACAATTCTGAAATAATCGTTGGGCAAAGGAAGACGAGCGGCCAGTGCGATATTCTCAAGTGTATTACAGATTATAATCAGGAGGTGGTTCGGTAAACGTCGGTTCAGTGCTGAAATGCAGTCGCCGAGTTTTGAATTTCCACCACGTGTTTGAGAGAAAGCCTATATATATATATATATATATATATATATATATATATATATATATATATATATATAATATCCGAATGACTAAAACGTAATCTTTTTCTCCTTCCCTCTCTCTCTCTCTCTCTTTCTCGCTCTCTTTACCTCTTTCCCATTCTCACCCCCCCCCCTCTAGTCGTGTACGCAGGCGCGCGTTAAAGACGTGCGTGTATGTGCGGGCGCTCACGGGCCTTTGAATCGCTCGCTCAAAGCCCTATAACGAACCTCCATCCAGAAACAAGTGCTTAACGAGAAAACGCATAATTCTCCCTCTTCGCGCGCTCTCTCTTTCGGTCTGTCTGTCTATCTCGCTTTCTCGTTCTCTCTCTCTCTCTCTCTCTCTCTCTCTCTCTTCATCATCACTCGGTCCCATAATGTCTTTATAAAGTATCTCTCGTTCGCTTAATAAGTTTATCTTCTATAAATGGTGGACTTATGTTGATGGACGATCGCGAGTGAACTCGTCGAGGCAAGCATACGTTTTGTACCCGCATAAATGGGAAAATTAAAAAGTCGGGTTAAAAACAACCGAGACGGAATACCTCCATTATTTTCTTATTTATTTCTAGTTCTCCCTCCCTCTGTCTCTCTCTCTCTCTCTCTCTCTCTCTCTCTCTCTCTCTCTCTCTCTCTCGCTCTCTTCCTTTCTCTTTCGATCTCATTTTGTATCATAATTATCACCGATTCATTCTTGTATGGAACCCCACTTTGAATGCATTAACCGAGCCCTTTCATCTTCAAACGCTCGTACTCGTTCATTTTTTCCTTCATTTTTTTCCCTATCCAGCTTGCAATTTTATGTCTATAGTATCTTTTGTTTTCCCATTTTCCCGCGCTCTTTTATTTTTTACAGAGTCGAGATTCTTTTTATATCCTTTCCCATTTTTCCTTTGTATCTTCAAGAGCTCAACTTCTTCACTGATGTTTACATCGATGACTCTGTTAGAGTTATAGTCTTCCTCTTCAGATAAAAAAAACAATATAGTCTAGATACAAAATAATTTACTTGTTGCTGAGCATATGAAACAGATGTTTGTATATTTTATAAACGAATAAAGACTATTTGCCGAATACATTGAAGTATTTAATTAACTGTTCAATGTTCAATTATGGAGATCAATACTTTAAAATCGTACATAAATGCTGTTAGCGAACACAAATGTTCTTAATATCGAACCAACGTTCTGTTTGACGAAATCCGTTGGAAATGCAAAAGAAAACTGTAAATCGTATCCTGAAATCATCTGAATAAAAAAATAATTTAATTGAATTATTGGTTAATTAAAGTAAGAACATTTTGACAATTTGTAATTTGATATTTTGCACACTATGCCTTATAATAATTTTTATGAATAACCATGTTAAATATCTCCTTATGTTAGCAAAAACTATTAGATAATTTAGAAAAATCAGAGAATCAAAGTTTAAGATTTGTCGATTAAAATGTTTTGATTAAAAAACTATTTATATACATGCGTCCTCAAGCGAACTTGGGAAAGAACTTAGTATTTAAAAGGAAAAAAACGCTTCCCGTGTATATTAATAAGAGAAGCCGAGTAGTTATTTTAAATCTAACCTATACTTTCACGTGATATTCTGAAACAGTTCACAAGGAGAGGCCACGGTTTTTGAATGACAGCTTTCGTCCAGACCGAGAAGGTGACTTTCATTATCGCATAAAATGTGAGTAAAATTTTTCCCAAGCCTCAATTTATAATGACATGGTACGTTTTTCCTCGAAATTTTATTCCTTTTTTTAGACTCCTGTGTCAAAAGTAGGATTTTTTGGAGAAAAAAAAATTTTATCCAACCATACTTTATGCCTAATTTATACGGGGAAAATATATTAATTTGGAAGGCATTAAATACTGTTTCTTCAGAATGGGAGAGCGTTAGCCTCTACAGCCTTGTAAGGCTTAACTTGGAGGAAATCGAAGCTATCTCCCTAAGTCTGGAACCAATCGCTCACATGTATAATTTCAAATTTCAAATAAAGAAATTTCAAATGAAAATCCATATTTTTGAGTCCAGAAATAGGATGCGCACGCAATTTCACGTTTACAAATGAAGCTAATCGATCTAATAGGCACATCCCTAAGAATTTAGATTTTATTTCTGGATTAAATTGTCAATGTAACTAATTTTTTGTCAAATGAAAGCTCGATTTTGAATTTGAGCTAGATCCCTATTTCACCCTGAAAGTCTATCTTAAACGATCGAGTAAAAATATACTTAAACCTAACATTTTCGGATCTTTCTGATTGCGAAGCCCAAATTAGCAGTTTCTATTTGAAATTACAAATTCGTGCCTTAAAGCTCGGGAGAGAGGCAAACGCCAACGTCAACATTGGATTTCCAGATCAAAAATAGGCGAATCTTTGAAGCGGAATTCCATCATATTTGTTACATCGCGTATCGAAAACGCGCAGTGAATTGCCAACGAACTCTGTATAAGATCTTTCCAAATAATATTGCAATTTATGAAAATCAAATGTGTTCTTCTCCATATATAAGGCGCCTCATCGTAAAGTTTGAGTTTTTGAAAAAACAAAATAATTCTTTCCAAGATTCGGTGATAACTTATCATTGTACACTGACGTAGAAATTAATTATCCATTAACTAATTCAACACACTAACAAGTACTCGTTCAGCATTGGATTATTTTCCAATTATATTCCAAAAATATATCCATAGCTAAGAGAAAAAGCCTACAATTTTCCTCGATCCGAGGCCCGTTTAATTGTCCCGGTTATATAAATAATGCGAAACGAATCCGTGCGTATGTCCACCTGCACACACTTGAATTTTCTCAGCAGTCCCCTGCCTCCAGCCCCCAACCCCCTGCCCATAAGGAAAAGCTGCAGCGAAAAACCGGGGGAAAGGGCGAAAGAGAGAAGAGGGCAAATAGAGAGGAAGAGAGAGAGAGAGAGAGAGAGAGAGATAGAGTAACGGAGGAGACGCGCCGATTAAATGAAGAGAGCCCAAGGTTTTTCATAATTGAGTAGCACGCGGCGGCGGCGGTGGTGCGCCAGCCGAGTTTGCCCTCGACTCGGTCGTTCGCTCTTCAGTCTCGGCCTACTAGTGCCCACGGCTAACGAAACTTTTCTCCCGCCTTTCTTCGTCTACCCTGGCTACCACTTCTTTTTTGTATTGTTTTTTTTTTCTTTTTTTTTTTTTTTAATAAATTAAAAAATGTTTTTAATAGCAATTTTTTTTCAACTGTAGAAATTTTTTGCAGCGCTAGATTTTGAAATATTTTATTAACAAACTGAATTTTACCTTCATTTTCAATTTTAAATAATCATTTTTAACAGTGAAATTGACATTAAATCTTTTCAATGCACGATTATTGGACCAAAGAACGCAATTAACAGTGGACTAAAACAGTTTTTTATTCCATTTGATTATCTATCACACAATTTGAGGTAATATTGAGGATTTACCATGCACCTGTAGTATAATGTAATAATCATTAAAAATATTGATAAATACAAAAACGTACATTGATATTTCCTGAAAATTTGTTTTATTTCGACTTTCAGATTCTATTACGGATGATATCTAAGAAGACTATCTGTAAAAAACTTTGATTTCAAGATAAACAGAAGAAATATATGACTTTCTATTATTCATAAACTGTTCTCAAGTCTAAAGAGTATAAGATAAATAGAATTATTTAACCATATTAGAAAAGGCTATTAGTTACTGTATATTAGTTACTGTTGCTTAATCTCCATCGTTATTTGTATTTTTAACAAGAGTTAAATTATTAAAGTTATTTGTATTTTTAAAAGAGCAATCAACTATATAGTTTAACAAATTCATAAAAGAACATCCTAGCGTATAGAAAGGACCCTGTAACGGGACTACAGCAGTCATATTATTATTTTTAATGATGTACCAATTAAACAATATAATATGTTATATATACCATAAAAAATGAAGGGGAATAATGAAATTTCATGATTTTCTAGCAGATTCAACACTACAGTAAGGGGCATAATTTTTTGACTATCCATTTTGCATTGTCCAAATGATTTTTGATTGACACATAATTCTTGTAATATTGTAATTATTATTATATGTATGGTTCAAATGTTTAGTAAATATTCCGTTAATGTAATATCTCGGTTCACAAGTTTATATAGAATTTGAAAAATAGCTCATAAAAATACATAATTACAACTATTAGAGATAATGAGAGATTATGAGCTGAACAAGCAATATTTTTAGGTTCTGAAAGAAATCTATTAAACTCATTCTTACTGATCACACTTATATTGATTAATTATATCGAACCTTAAATTCCCTCCGAAAGACAAGGACACTGGTATTAAACAGTGACACACGCCTTATTACAGCTCCTAAATAATTTACCATGCAGCCCGATGAACGTGCAATTAAGAAAATCTTCAAATTCTTCGGATCTGACAGCTGATGCTCCGTCTTGCGTCACGCGTGCTCATCCATCCTTGGCAAATAATCAAATTCGTCGCTCTCGGGCAAAAATACTCCCATAGGCCAAAAATTTGTTAAATCTCGCTCTTGATAAATATACATTAGGAACTTGATTGCGAGGCCGACCATACGTGCCTTTATCTACTTGACGTATATCTATCAATACGTTTACTACTGCTCGACTACATTCTCTTCTTCAATTTCCAAAAGAAAGATTTTTAAATGCATTTATAAGAATAATTAATTATAGGTTACTGCATAAATTATCGAATCTACTTCTCCGAAATTATTGATATTCCTATTTATAAACTTGAGCACACTAACGTAGGTTACGACTTCAATATCTTTCAAAATTTAATCTGATTCTTAACTCCCCCCCCCCACTTCCCATTTTTCTCTGAGGTCTGATAGGATTATTTTAATCTTTTTCTTATCTCATTCATCGCAAAATTATTTTTACTCATCTGCCTCACTTATTCAATTTTAAACAAAAAAATTATTACAAAATAATTTAATGAAGCAAAAATTAGCGCCCTTCTCAAAGTATCAAGGCTTGAAATTTTACTGGATCGATAAGTGTATGAGAAATTTAGATTTTTAGCATATAAAATCCTGTTAGACATTAACACTAAAATATTTCCAAACTACACCCGTATCAATATTATTGTATTCCTCTTGAAAATGTAGGAAAACGATATTTTGTTAAAAAACAAAACAACAAAAAACAAATTACTCGTTCTTTTATGAATGTCCGAGACGCCTAATGGACAAACAAGTTTTCGAAATTGCTCGAAGAATAGATAAAGTTGAAGTTTTCAGACTTTATAAAATGCTCCGTCTTAAAGAGTTAAAATTCTACGGATATACAAAAAGAGTTAACTTCCAGTTTGAAAAATTCTTTTCCCTTCGCTGTCCAGAATAGAAAAGTTGGCTGCGGAATTTAAACGCGACCGTAAATCAATAAAAGACAATGAACGCCCGGGACTCGTTTGATAAGCGCCGCAATCGACGAAATGTTCTTCGATAAAGTACACCAGATATCGTATTAAATGGTCAGCCAATAAAAATCTCCATTATATCTTCGAACTTGCAATTTTTTCGATTTTATTAATCAATCTCCTTTGAACGAAATTTTACTGAATTTTATTAGAATCGAATCGAACGTCCGGTTTTAGAAACAATGAAGGCAATGTTGACCGAACAGCGCGTGCAAGTAAATAAACATTTCACGATGGGAGAAAAAAAGGCCGTTCGAGTTACAGGCATATGTATATATATATATACCTAGTTACGAAGCGCAACAAAAATAAGTCACTGAAATGACTGATAGTTGCGATCGAAACTGTTATATTCCTTTTTTTAGATACACGAAATACAAAATCCTGTATGAAAATTTACCTACGCATGTGCATATATATATATATATATATATATATATATATATATATATATATAAATTAATTCATTTTCTCAAATCCATCAAATCCACAAATTCCAATATCTTCATATAGACATCAGACAAATTAATGAGAAATAGCTCTTTTTACACTTAAAACATGGATATGAAAGAATTAGATCGTAACGAACGTAAATATTGGCCGTAAAAAATTTGACTAATCATATTTCATTATCAATAGTTAAAAATCAATATTTGGAAAAAAAATTTAAAGAACCAATTAAATATTAGTTGAACCAATAAAATATTCTGCTGAATCGTCCAAATGTGGCCATTTAGTTGAATAAATTAAATATGTTTATTTCACTTAGAAAAATATTTAGCTAAATTCATGAAATATCTAATCAAATCCCTAAAATTATTTAATTACATCAGCTTTCTAGTTAGTTATTTCAACTGAATATTTAGATCAATGAAAAAACTCTAAGCAGAATCGCTTAAATATTTTTCATACATTTGTTAAATCAACAAAATATGAGTTCAATCAAAAATTCCTAGCATAATATTTTGTTGATGCAATTAAATACGTTCTTGAATCAACTAATTAAAAAACACTGTTTTGAGATTTTTAGTTAACTGATATTTCTAGATAATTTCCTGTATGAATTATCTATATATATTTTTCAATTTTTTTACAAATGAATTTTATCACAGAAATATTTTTGTCCCAACCCTGGGATCGAACCTTAGACCTTCGCATTACATAGCAGACGTAATAACCACTATACTACACGCAAGCATAACATCTGCGTGTTTTGTACCGGTTACCCAGCGCGAGTTTATTATGGAGAAAAAAGAAAATCGACATAGATGGTAAAAAACCAAAGTTGCATTAATTGAGTCCTAATTAGATTAGCTGAGCATTAATTAGATTACCAACTTCTTTTTTATATATTAAATATTTGATACATTCGGCTAATTCATTGGCGTAATCAATTAAATCTTTATTTGTTATTCAACTAAGCAAGTTCAGCTGCTTGACAGAAAGTAAATATTTTATTGATCGAACGAAACTATTAGTTAGCATTAGCTGTCACGGTGGTCAACTAAACATTTTGCAATGTTAAACAATTGAATTTGTCATTTAGAATTAAATATTTCATTACTTTGAATAAATGACATTAGCTATTGATTGATCTGCATTTGACTGAATATTTTGTCATTTCAACTAATTATTTAATTTAAGCAGTAAAATATTTAGTTATGATGAACTAAGCTTTTTGGGTCTTAATTGGGTAACTAACTATTGGCTTTTAACTAAAACTTTAGTCATTATTAAAAAAAATTTTATTGTTTTAAATAAATAATTCCATTTAGTGTTTTACATAAATCTGTTCTTATATTAACAATATATTTCAATGGATAATTTAGTACTAAATAACTAGTGACTAAACAACTTTATGGAATTAATAAGTTTTTTTCATTTTGTTGTTTTAATTAATCATTTATTTAATTCAACAAAATTTTAGTCATATCAACTAAATGTAGGGCAAATGAATCATATTTAGCTGGATTTATAAAATTCTATTTTACATCCTGATAGACGTTTAAAAGTTTAGACCAATTTACTAAACTGATTTTTACTAATTTTCTTTTTATTTTTTAACAATTCACACGACAATTTACAATTCACAAATTACGGTTTCCGGATGCGCCTCCCAAGCGTATACTCGTCGAAATGTAAAGCCCCCCCCCTCCCGTGGAAATATTCCGTAAAATTCGCGATGCAAACAATAATTCAGCATTAACCTCTTATAATTCATAACGTAAATCGAAAGACAAACAGGGCCGAATTTACTGCGGAGCAGAGCGAGCAAGCTTTAACGATGGCGCCCGAGCGTTTTATCGAACGATACGCCCGGGTTAATCGAATAAATATGGAGCTAGAATTATTGGATTCGCGTAAGTACGAGTTTACGGGTATGCTTGGGAGAACGATAAACATAAGGGATTCGGTGACGTTTGCCATTGCAGCCGTGCGCGAGGCCGTGAGCGCTCGTCAAGGATTCTTAAGACGCTCGACGGAAGGGAGTTTGGCGCGCGAACGCGCGTTCTTGTCTACGAAACGGTGGATCGACCTTCGAAATTTAGTGGGACTATTATTAAATGACATCGCTGTGGACTACCAAAGTAACGTTTCAATTTCGTGTTCAATTTCGTACGTCGTCGGTCTGGCTGAAATTCGACGTGGACCAGAGATTTTAGACATTTTTATGGGATTTTACAGTTTATATTATAAGTGTGATGAAGAAAGGGCGAATTTCAGATACTGTGAAGTATCGTGACAAATCTCGCTGATTATAAAGAGAGAATGAAGATTTTACACCGACGAAAGAAAAGATTCATGAAATATTATTAACTCATGTTTGCTCCACAACAAATGAATTTGAATGAAGGTTTTGAAATTATAACGTACGAGCATCTTCGAACTTTTATTTCTTGGAACAATTACGTTGACGTAAAAATTGTACCTACGTCGACTGTTGTAAATTACATTGACAAATATTCTAATTAGTGTTTTATGCAATAATATAGTGATTTGCTTATGATCACCCGTGCATAATGTAAAATGGAAAATACTACTAAACAACAAAATAAAAATTAAAAATAAAATAAATTAATCTATATATGCTATGTTACAATTTGGTAGTTTACGAAAAATTTTTTTATAAATTTTGTGTTTATTTTACAATTAATTAAACTTGAACAAATAGCCTCAGTTTTGTCAACGGTATCTGGGACGCATTCGGGATCTATTCGAGTGCAGCTTGTATTCGAGCAAAAATTTATCAGCGCATTTGCCTGATATCATTACGAATCTCATCAGCTAGGGCTTCCAACGGCTTATTAAAACAGATCTCCTTTCTCATCCTTGCCGAAGGTAGTATGTATCACAATTTGTTTTATCAGATTCCGATCTTTTCGATCTTTTTCTTCCCTTCGCATACGTTTCTCTGGTATTGTATTATTCACGGTTGGCGCTTTATATGTACGAAACATAATCATATTTGTCACAAAATTACTTCGTCGTCAACCGAATTGTCAGAATACAACGTTATTTTATCAAAAAAAAAAAGAAAAGACTTGTATACAAGCAAATAATGGAACTCTCTAGCCATTCATTGATAAATAAATAGGACGAAACTGGATCGTTAATAACCGAGGTCCAGAAATTCTCCACCGCTGAACGTCGCCATACGCGAAAGGGTTGATGCGGAAGCTTATAGAAATTCTTCGGCGAGACTAAAATCTCGAAGAACCGAGCTGTAAACACATAAATATGTGCCAATTCCATCGGTTAGTCGGACACGGGGTCCAGACTCTCTCTCTCTCCTCTCTCTCTCTCTCTCTCTCTCTATCAGACTTTCCTCTCTGCTTATACAAAACCGGCGGGGTTCTGATAAGCTTAGGATCCCCGTTGGAATTTCCACGTATTTCACGCGGTTTCTCGCAGAGCGTATAGAACGGAGCCGAAAGTTCCTGTAAGTAGATGGGAAAAATCGTGGAGGGGGAGGGGGAGAACTTTTAAAAAGATTAGGGGATAAAATATATAAAGTTGAAAAAATACGGCGAAGCGCCCTTAAAGCATATTGCGCGACGAAGAGGTTGCGAATAAGTGCAACATATAAAATTAGCATATAAATCAAGGCTAAATAAATATTCGCTTTATAATTAAGTTTAGCGATTAAATAGTTCAGTCTCCTTTATATGCCGCACGGATCATATTTATAAAAAATTATAAAAAATATATTAAATAATCATATCAATTCCGTCACTTTGTTTGAAAAATACGTAATCAAGACACTGAGATTTAGGAAAGAAATTACAGCACAATAAATTTGAAAGCTGCAGCAAAACAAAAAATTAATTCATCCTCATTCGTATAAGTGACGGATGATTTTCAAAATTTTACGATTTCTGACTTCAGCGGCAAGCGAGTGAAAATTTAGCCAGCCATGCTTTTTCAGCCTACCGTTCCGCAAACGTTTCCGATCGGAGATTGCTTCCTTTTTTCGCCGATCAGCAAAGTGGCCCAATCGCCTATTGGGAAGGACCGGTGAAAGTGTCCCACCCAGCGGGCTACTAATTTGTAAGCTCATTTAAGTTATACCAAAAAAAATCAACCTATAACCTACACCGCATTATAAACAAGTATTGTTTGTATTAAATTATTACAAAAACTGGAAAAACATTAATCAAATATGGACAAAAAGACAGTGTGCCATGAATTGTCGCTACACTCGCGTCTACACATCGTTGTCCAAAACACGAATTAATGCTTTTATGATGAATAGAGGCTGTAATACTGATTTCGGAACATATATTGATTGGTGATTTACACTTTAGACCCACTGATTTTAAACAATCATGCGTGATAAATCATATATACGTACATATATTTTATTTTATTTTTATATATAATGTAGCTTTATTTTTATGGGAATGAAAATATTTGCTTTTTTCTGCGACCGCAGGTAGGAAACCGTCAAACATAGATGCAGTACCTGTAATCGGCTTGCAGAAAAATCATAATTTAGATATTGCCGATGTGCATATTAGCAACAAAAATATCAGAAATGCAGAAAATCATATTTGCAACCACGTATCACGTGGACTTTGATATAACTTAACATAGCGACCATATCGCCCTCCGCTGACTCAGACCCTTCCCAATACGTTCATTGACGGTCCTGTATATAATATCCACAGTTTGGCAACTGAACAGCGGGGAGGGACGCTTGCAATTATTCACGTATAAGCCAAAAACTAGCGTAAACCTATATATAACATATTATATATATATATATATATATATATATATATATATATATATATATATATATCGTAATTTCCGATCCCTTGCCCGCAGATTATTGAGCAACGCCAGCGCGTGCGCTTAAAAGTTCTTCGCGCCTATATAATCGGATTATATCGGGGCCAGGGATTAACTCGAGTATTCTTCTGAGCTTTGTGCTTTCGGCGTCTTGTGCGCGTAATATATATTATATATATATATATATATATATATATATATATATATATAACTTCGAGATTTAGCGATAACGAAACTAGGGGCAAGAAAAACTAATTCGTATAGATAATCGAGTTCTGATAGCCTCATAAGGCAACAATTGTGGAAACTTTAGCGAGCTTTATTAATTGTTGAATGAAACGTTTGTAACGAAAAAAGTGATCATTTAATGACAAGGTTCACTCAAAATCAAACTTTAGGTGTGCATAATTTATACATGTATAATTTTATATATTAAAATACTAATAACTAAATATTTAAACTAATTACTAATATTTAAATATTAAAATGATAAAAGAAGAAATGGGAAAAATAAAGCTTAACCTAAGAAGTATTTGTATTCGTCGAACGGTGTTTATAAAATTTTATAATTATAATTATATAATGACCAGAACCAGACAGCTCTTGTTCGTAATCCAACCTGTATACTTTAAAGAAAAACTACTATTAAAATTTGCTTCAGATTCTACGGGACTTGACTACATAGACAGCAACAGCCCGACTGTCATTATATAATTGTTGTCATTATATAGTTGAGGTTATAAGAAAATCAAATCTTCACTCAGAAATATGAAATTACATGACAATCTCATTAGTCGAAAAAAAAATTGGTAATTTTTGAATTGCGTGAAATAATAACGAGGGGATGGGTGCATTTGAGAAACATTAATTCGGTAGAAATGAGCTCGCAGTGGAAGGAAAAGTCATTTATACAACTTTGTATACCGATTTATGTACGCGGTAGATCAATCGAAGTTCGATTGGGAAATCGAAAATTAAAAAGCTCGTAAATGAAAAATTGGAATGTCCAGTGGGGAAATTTCTTATCGTTTCAATCGATAGCTATAAGATAATTTTTAAATGGCAATCTCTATCTGCATCCTCAAATTCGTTTTCTATAAAATCCATTGTATTTGTCATACTAATTTTTGGATCTTCTTATCCTTCTTTTCTTGTGAAACTCTTTACTGTGAGACATCATCGAGCACTTTCTAATGGAACATTATACGATCAAATGAAATCGCATGAAATAACAAATAGACTTAACAATCATGTTTAGATACTAGGCTGTGAAATTCCTTGCAACAATTTGTAATTAAGAACATGAAACAGTAATGATTCAAAGCTTATAAAGAACTCAATGACTTTGATGGATTTAATTCCATTGGGAATTCATTAAGATCCTTAAATATATTTTGTTCAGCCATTTTCCATAAGTTAAAATAATTTAACATCTAAGGAAGGCAGTCGTATTTACTTGTAATCATTTAAAATCATTTGAAATTAGTTAGGAACAATTCACAATTGGTTAAAATCATTTATAATTACTAATATTGACCAATTAGGATTAAAATCTAACAAACACATAAAATACTTTGAAGGATTAGCTTCAATTTTAAATCATGAAAAATCATAAATTATCGAAATCAACCCAAAATAATTTGCATTTATTAACATTTAGTGGAAATTATCGAAAACATAGAATCAAGTTCCATACTTTAAGACATTGGATGTGAATTGGAAATCGTACGAAATCAGGAAAAATCGCGAAATCCCTACAACCCCGTAATTATTAAAATTACGTGAAACTAAGACAAGAAATGCCAACGGCTTGTCGATCAAACGCGCGAGAAAGAAAACGAGCTCGCGCTCAATTTCCACGCGTGCTGCTCCAACCGGTATAATATTTTCACTAACCGCACCGACCTCCCCGGCCCCAACCCCGAAGGTCACGAAATGTTGGCGATGCGTGCGCGGCCACCCACACTCTGAGAAACAGTACAGGAGAGAGAGGGAGTGGGTGGGAGGGGGCAAGTATACTTCAAGCATCCGCCTTTCGCGCTCGGCTTCAGAATTTAACGCCCTCGAGTCATAGCCGTGGGCACCCGGCACTTTATCTCCCTCCTCCCTCACTCCGCCGCCGAGCGAGGCAGGCCGAGGGCGACTCCCGAAGTTCCCACCCCGCCCTCTCCCCATTAGACAATGCGTAGTTTTAAGTAAATAATAGTGTAACGGAATTACGATTTCAAGTTATTATATGGTGGGGGGGGGGCAAGGCGAGCGCACCGGCGCAATTTCCACCCCTATGTGCGCGCAATACTATATATATATATATATATATATATATCTATTTGTGTGTGCGTGTGTGTGTGTGTGTGTGTGTGTGTGTGTGTTGTGTGTGTGTTGCCGTGGAGAACCCGCGTGAAGTATTGTACTTGGTACGAAGGAATTTTATTCGCGCCACCCGAAAGTTGCTTAATGCCCGTGCGCGCATCGCGGATTCTGTAGGGGAGGGAAGATGATGGGGGAGGAATCATTGAGCGCGGCGAATGCCAAGCCGAGATGCGAGACTCGAAATTGCTCGCGAGATGTGTCGAAAAGGCAGGCTTTGCGTTCTGTTTTGTCAACGAGTTCTCTTTTTAAGAGGGATTCCAGCGGTAGATGTCAGTTCAAGTTTACGCTACCAACCAGTAGCGAGCGAGGTGTGACGACGCGTTTGCGAATGAAAGCAGTAACACGTAAATTTCGGAATAGAAAGAAATTTTGAACGTTGCGAGAGAATTTACGGTTTATCTTATCATTTCAATCACTCCTAAGTGTAAAGAAGAGTTTCCGTGATAAATCTAGGTGCCCTTAGGTAGACTGATATTGATTTTAGTTTTTTCGATGCCCCGAAACAATTTTTCGAGGTTACGAGTCCGATCCATTCGGAAGATAAGGCCCATTTATATGTGGGTCAAAATGTTTTAATTTTCAAGTTTAATTTTAAGTTTAAATAGGCCATAACGTTACACCATAATGGTAGCAAGAAAAATTATAAACACAAATTATGAATTCTCTAAATTTACAGAATGACCAAAAAATACAAGTACTTCTCTGTTTACAATATTCTATCTCCTTAATTTCAACAAAAGAAAAGTATAGAAACTTATTCTTCTTATTGAGTCAGCAAGCAATTTTATGTATAGCAATGTTTTTTTTATTTTTTTCTTAATAGAAAGAAACAAAGCACATTATCAGGCGAGGTGCGGATCATAAAAATTTTGAGGTAACATATCTACTTAAAATATGAATCTTACTAGAAAAAAGAATATGTAAGAGACAAAAATCTTGAAAATGTAATTATTTATCGTAAAAACCCGGCCAGGCAGAGAAATTTATTTTATTTTTTCGAAAAACATCCACTTTGAAGCATAAATTGGCCTTACCTGCGAAATAGACACTGTTTTATCCTGATATGCTTGAGCAATTCATTAAACTTAACGAAAAATAAAGTAATATTAAATTGCATTTTTGAGCTAAAAATTGCATGAATAAACCGTGAACACCGAAACCATAACTTTATACACGAAAAAAGGAATTAATTTACTTTATCAATTAATTCTGTTCCCTTAATTAGGTTTGCCAAAAGACGTTGTTTAAACATATCAGGAGCAGCAACATGCGAACATGCATTTATACCAATTTTTCTAAATAATAATGGTTCAATTCATAATCTTATTAAAAAAATTATTTACCAAAACGAAATCGTTAAGCTTATCAACTGTAGATATATAAAAGTCAATTGAATAATTGCAATAATCATTTTTAATTTTGAGCAATGAATAATTTGTTAAAATTAAGTCTTTGTTCTCTTCAATTTTTACAATGAAAAATAATCCCGTTGAAATCGATTTATCTAACAAAGAATATCAGATAAAAATAAATGAAGCAAGAAAGTTCGAAAATTGAATGTAAAAAAGGTAAATATTACATAGATATTTTAAGTAGAGAATGAATGATTGTGAAAAAGTAAGCCATAACTAAATTATGTAATGGCTAGATTAAATGAAATTAAAGAAGTAATTTAACTATATTTCAGATTAAAATAGCACATATTTTTTCTTATCACTTCAATAAGGTACTTACGGCTTATAATAACGTTATAATGGTCTATAAAATAAAGTAACAGCCATTACGATTCAGATAATCACGAATATCTCGCGAAAATGATTAACTGTCTGATATTTCGAACAAGATTTTTTTTGAAGGCACATTTGAGAAGATCGAATCAATCCTAAATATGAATATTTACCGATAAGAAATGGTATATTGAGATTTATTGTATAGACTACATATGGCACGTCGAAATTTTATCGGAACATCTATAGAATTAAAAGCTGCTATATGTTGACGACAGTTTTGGTTTAATTGTTGGAAATTTTAATTGCTGATGATTTAACTTTACACATTAAACAATTGAGAATAAGATCTTATATTTAAGATGTGTTATATTTTACGTTATTAGTCCAAATTTTACGTTATTATTTTTATTTATCAATTCGATAAAATATACATTTATCAAATAATATAAAAATGTGCTTTTACACATAGTGCTTTATAAAACTCTCACAACTTTTTTATTCTTTGTTTTAAGTTGGATTCACTGCATCCTGTTAAGAGATCTACCATTAGCTGTACTTACTTTTTATAAAATTTACTTTATACTTATCTATAGCAATGTATATGGATAAATAGCTACCGCCATGCCAAGATAACTTATTTGTAGCTTAAAAGAATATTAGTATTATTCCTTGATAATAGGAATATAGATCAACAGCTTAAAACTTAATACTCTCCATGAAAAAAGATTTCTTTATTAATCGAATATTGTTTATATACATACAGTGATTAAAGAACTTTTCGCTCAAACTTAAAGACCAGTCTTGAAAGAACTGCAAAGTATAAAATGTATAGAGCTTGGGCTTTATTAAATAAGAAATGCGATCTCTTGCTATAACGCGGAACATAAAAGGAGCAACACTTTTTTTTATTATGCAAGTTCAATCTAAATCTCAAGTAGCTATATATATATATATATATATATATATATATATATATATATATATATGTATAGAAATTATATTATATTCCATTTCAAAGTTTTGCAGATGTACATGAAATACTCCCTTCAAATTATTTTAAAGTGCTAAAAGTATCCAAATTTAAAGTGTTTAAATACTCCTGTAAAATATGTATCTATACACATTTTATTACATTTATGATAATTATAATATTATAGATTTATATTGTGTTTTAAAACTTTGTTATTGAACATAATATTCAGGATTGAAAAACAAAGTGAAAAATAGCAAAAATATGTCATTGTAAAAGTTAGAAAAATAGAATTCCATCAGGTGTTATGGACAATTTAAAGTCGGACATAATTTAACATAAAAGGGCTTTTATTGTATTTGGTGTAGTTTTCAAACATACGAAATAATGTATTTTTTAAAGGATAGTCTATTTTCATAAAGAAGCAATTCAAAATTACTTTTAAAAAATTAGGTCTACCTCAGTAGCTTACTGCTAAATTAATTGTCTGAATTCAAATACAGTTCTTATAATGTAATGTCTATAAAGACATTACTTCTGAACTATGCAATCCTGTTTACCCAAGCAGGATGGCATAGATCCTCTAGCCTTTTTTTGTGGTGCAGGATATTCTTACAATAGCAAGATGTCTCTGGGCTATCCAGTATCAGCTGGATAATATTACCAGGCTCAAAAAAGCGTATGTAGCGCGTTGTCTAGGGGAGCGCGACAGTGAGCACAGGCCGGATCCGGTACTTGGAACCGGCCATGCCCCGATAAGAGCTGCGTAATGTAGAACTTAACATCTCCACGCGACCTCTGGATCCATGGCCTTAAATAATTGGTCAGAGGAGCCGTCCATCGTAGCAGTTTTAGCCCGTTTTGCCACCTCCGTCCTGCGAAGAATATTTTTCTTTAGTTGGATAACCTTCTTTTCGTCTGCTTAGATATCAATGGGACTCACTCATTGAAGAACTAGCACCGCCGACTCAGAGTCTATGCGGTAGGGGCTCACGATGCGTAGTATCCCTCCTCGCTGCACTACCGCGATGCTTTTCTAATACTTCTACGATTTCAGTGTATCGGCCCATACCTCCGCTCCTTATAACATGATGGATTCTGCTGCTCTTATGAGCAGATCTCCAGATGTTTCATAAATCAGGAAGCGATCTCTGACGTGGTCACCTAATATTCGAAGTATATGGCGGCATCCAAAAATCTCGCTCCATGGCTCGTAAAACATTACCGATTTGGGCGAATTCCGAACGTCAAGTGTCGCCAGGAAGCATATCGGTCCAGAGAAGTGAGTACCTTTCGCTGCATTTACAATCTCAAGAATTGCATCTACCGTCTCTCGGCCATCGACCTTCAATAGTCTCGCCATCAGTTTACCTGCAGTATTTAACATATACAAAGGTTGATATGACGAGGGTACCTCCGACGAACCCTTGCCCTTGTCGATAAGCACAAGTTTTGCCACATTCCTGCCGTTAGGGAGACATTGCACATCGACAGACGGAGTTCAGGATGCACTTGTACTGCTATTTTCAGCACCTCCCCCAAGGCCAAATGTTGGGCAAACATTTTAAAATCAAACATCGTACGGTGACGTGCCAGTTCGAGATGTTAATGCATATTTTATTCTTTTTGTATTTCCTTTTTGTATTTTATATTTTAGTAATTTTAGTTTTTAAACATTTTTTTTATTTCTTTTTATTTATGTTAATGGACACGTTGAAAAATAAAGGCCTAATAAGTGGTATTTAGAAATAAATAAAGAATTGTCTTCAAATGACACCTTTATAATTAGAAAAATATATTAGTACCAACGAATCAAATATATGCTTGTTTACCGGGTCTTGCGTATTATAGTTGTAAAGCACGAAATAATGAGAGTCGCCACCTAGCGATAATTGCCATCATCAAACTTCAATTTATTGATCGGCGTATGTAACAACTATATCAGAGCTAAGAAAAATTCTAATGAACAATTTTAAAAGTCAAAATTTCTAACTTTGATGTTAGAAAAAGTAGTTCACATCATAATTAAATTTGGACTCTAAATTTGGATTCGATAAAATTTTTAACATATAAAAGTACACTTATATTCGATTTTTAAAAAAGGTGTCATATGAGGTTTTTTGGTCATATAAAGGTTAACAGAGTTTGCTATATGATCAATGGTCATTTATGGAAAAAAAATTTTTGTAGACGTTAATAATATAAGCATTGTAGTTAACGTTTAAGATTGACTCGTACATCGAGAGTCTATATGATAGATCAAAAACTCTGTCATATATAACACTGAATCGAAGGAGGTAAATATTGCATTGTAATGGAGGTGATGCACTTTTTTATCGGTCCATGATTTTTAGAATATATAGTACAGCTATTTACTTACATATGATGCTTTTTATGTACATCCCAGCGCATACAGGAAAAAATCGAATGATTCCTATTAACACACAATGGCATAAATATGTACCATACTTGTATTAACTGATAGCAAGATATGAAACATTTTTGCAAAGATAATTCCTGTCGATCTTGATACGAAGGTGTTTGGTCGTCCGAACAGAAGTCGCTGTGAGGGAAAAACAGACAGAGATCTTTCATTGATGTTAGACACGTTGGTCGACGAACGAGCAAATACGATGATATCAACAATGAATAATTGAATTTGGCCTTGTGATGGAGACAAAACATGGTCAGATGGACTTCTACATTATCCAACTACTTTCTGGATACGGAAACTTTTGTAAATTTTTTTCTTCCTACTGAGACCATTGGTAGGAAGCTGCGACTAGATCTTGAAAAGAAAGCAATAATGACAATGTCTGAAAAAATCACTATACTATAGACGTCGAATGTAAACAATTAGAATCACTAGATAGATTACGGTACCAATGACTAATATGCTTCGGAATAAAAAATTAACGAAGACTGTTTTTTCTCCCGCAAATATTTCAAAAATAATCAACTCGTTTGAATTGTTGTAGTAAATGTGAAAAATTAATTTTTGTAAGGCTATCAGAAGAATTTACAATCCTATTAATTAAGTAAATATTAAGTGAAGATTCATTTCTCTCGTTAGTTAGTTAAAGCGGAGGAGTAAATAGAATAAAATCCAGGTCAAATAACATTTCAGGAATAATTTATTTTACATTAAAGCATCTTCGGTCTAATTGATATTGCATTGCAAGTAAATGTATTTCATTGATGGAAGTTCGCTCGATTTTCGATAAAAATGTGTAACAGATTACACATAGCATGGGGTAAGGAATTATAATACAGTTTTCAAAAGTTTTCACTGTAACGTAAATTATCATGTATTCTTCAGTAACAGATACATTAGCAATGTGAAATTTACGTTTAATATTATTTTCATTACGTGTAAAAGGAATGTTGAAACTATTATTTATTGAGTCGGTTATCAGTAATTTTGATTGGCCTCTTAACTGAGAATTGAATTGATTTGTAAGTTAGTTTATTAACATAGATTTATTCATAATATAAAATATTTTATACTGTCTTTTGTGTCAACGCCGTGCGAACGCCGTGTTTTGTCTTATAGAATTTGATAAATATTTCGAAGACGTTATCACTACGGTACCTATATTTTTAGAAGCAATGTATAATTTACAACAAGTAATGAATGACCCATTTATGCACGTTTGTTTTTTTTCTCAGTGAAGGTAGATAATATTACTATTTTTGTTATTTTAATATTACAAGTTGAGTTAATATTTTACTATTTTAAACTTAAATTTTTACAGATTTTTCATTACGTATACAGAAATAATATAGGTTAGTGTTTTTTTTTTTGAGATTCATATTATGTAAAATAGAATATTTTATTACACTTTAAATAATTTTACTACATTTCATTCTAAATTAACATTTAACCGCAGCCGTTCTTTTCTTTCGAAGGAATTTAATTTTTATTATCTAAAAACAATCCTTCTTATCCAATATTTCTTATTTATTTAGTAAATGCATTTTGAAATATATATATTTGTATACGTATGACAAGCTTTTCTCCATCGCGTTATTATTGATGATCCATCATACCAATCTGAACGTTTGAATACGCATGTTTTTACGAATAAATTATATAACAGTGCATTAAACTAATTCTGTCGAGATGTAAATTTACATGACGTTTAATAGATTACGGTTACAGTCGAAGCATTTTTCAAAAGTTACAGTCGAACATTTTTCAAAAGTTCGACTTGACAGTTTTTAACATTCATTCGCGTACAATTATATATGATATACAATTATATATATATATATATATATATATATATATATATATATATATATATATATATATATATATATAGTTTTCGTTAATCGCCATGGGCAGGATCCGCGCAACTATCATTGCCCGAAGGATGGAAAAAGGATGGGACGAAGAATCCGGAGCTTGCGCCAGGTCGCACCGTCGGCGAAAATTCCCCCCACCCCCGCTTACGCGCTGGTCTAAGACCAAGTTTCAGCTAAGATTTCGGAATAATAATTAACTTGCGCTTAATATAACTGTTTAACTACTCTTTTTTTTTTAACGAGACTGCGTTTTCAATTAATTACAGTAACGAGCGTTGGGGGGGGGGGCGGACATTCAGCGTAAAACGAAGTTGCAGAAGCGAGCGGAGTTTTACGCGGTACCGTATTAAAGATTAAAAAGAGCGGATCGGGAATTTTTCGACGAGTTGAAAATTTTCATCTTAGCCGAGAATAATATGTTTCCTGGATTTTTCAAATAACTCTGATATTGTGTATATAATTAAATTCGTCAATGGAAAATCTGGGATAATTCTGGAATTTGTTGGAAAGAAAAATATAATTTTATCACTAAAAAATTTTTAACAGTAAAAAATATGTTATCAAGTATGTCTGAGCAAGAGAAAATATAAAACTTAATTATTCAATAGTATAAAAAAAGATTCAAGGTAATATACTTTTTGAATACCATGATATATAATGTTATGATATATAAACATAATTCGTTCTTGATTTTGTTATGACAAATTTACGTACGCTGGCTGAAAATAATGTTTAACTAGCTTAATAATTAATATTTGCTTTCCTTTTTTTTCTACTTTTAATCCGACCACCCTGTTAGAGATAAAATCTTTATTTTACAAAACAAAAAAAAAAATAATATTCAATTTTGCGGAATAAAATACAATTTTATGACAAAATACGATGTCCTTGGTTAAACAGAGGCGCATTTTATTGTAAAAAAAAACTTTATGTCCCGAGCTTGGTGCATACTAAACTTCGTACTTTACTGCTATTAAATATATAATACTTGGGTGACATTAATTGCCGGATACTTTAATCCAATGAAATAATAATGCAGCAGCGGGTTATTACTCAAAAGTTCACGCGGGCTTAACTATACCGGGAGATGAACAACTTTTCGTAATTCATTATTATTCGGGTCGAAAATTAATAACAACAATAACTGGTAGATTAACTATCGATGGATAATGAAGGGGGGGGGAATGATTCTATAATTTTGAATAATTGATAATGGAATTTAATTAATTTCGTAATTGGCGATAGGGTTAAAGTTGAACCGAATACCTTATGTGAACATTGTAATTTGCTGAAAAGCTTTAAAAAAAATTTTATAAATTGTGAATATTATGAATATACGTATAAAAGTTGGATGATATCCATGCATCATAATTTCAATGGAAGACAATATTAATTATCACTGTCTCTTTACAATAGAATGGAATACTTTCGCATCAGATTTATGTGACAAGTTATCATTATAATATTAAGAATATAGAAGATCATTATGCGTTGTACGAGATTACCATAAAATTGAAGTATTAGCGGCCTCTTTTGTGTTTACGGAAAAAAGAAACGATTCTACGTGATATTCTCGACCGAGGGAAGAGTGATCATTTAGAATATTTACAGCGGACGCCCTTAAATGCTCACGGGGAATTGATAAAACGCTCCCTTCTTCCATATAATAAAAACATCGGCGTGCGTGAGGGAAGCGACCGAATTGCGAATCGGCTCGACTCATTTCGCTGAAAGCTCGATAAGGAGAGCGAGACCCGCGAGCTTGCGTGTCCTATTGTTCGATGTATCTAATCGATAAGCCCGTAGCGAGACATCGCCACAACTCAGGCCCGATAAGAAGTAATCCAAGAAGCAAAGCCGGTTACACACTCCGCGAGCGATGGAAGTGGCGGGAGGGGCGAGGGGCGGCGGGGGGGGGGAGGAGTGTTGGGCTCCGCGTCGCCTCGCGTCGCCTTTATCCCACCGAAATCCCTCCGAGGGAGGGGTGCGTATATGGGGTTCGCGCTACCGTTGCAGAGCGGCGTCGGCGACGCGACGAGGTCGCGTGCCTCGAATACCCCGCGCGCGTCCTCGTCAATCCAGACAGCGCCGAGAGGGCGCCACCCGACGAGCAGCCGGAGCGCCATAACTCGCGGCCCACCCCCTCGCGGGGGTCCTTACACACCCCGGGCCGCCCGGTCGGTCGCCGCGACGTCGACGCCGCGCCGAGGTAAGTATGGGAGCGCTCGCGACGCCCGTCCAGAGAGTAGGAGAGAGAGAGAGAGAGAGAGAGAGAGAGAGACAGAGAGAAATCGGCAGCACCACCTCCCTTACGCGACCGGTGCGAGCGCGAGCGATTGGTCGGCAAGGCCGTTTCCCGCACGCATTCCCTCTTCATCTCTCTCTCTCTCTCTCTCGCTCCCTCTTTATCTTCCTCCTGCACCGCTGCACCGGCTGCGTTACTCGCGGCCCGCGAGGGGGTTGCTTTATGGAGACGAACTCGGGGGGGGCGGGGGCCGGGGAGGAGGAGGTGGCTCCGCGCGCGCGCGAGCGCTCTCGCTGGCCGAAGGGAGGCTGGGGGTGGCGGGTGGACGGGTGGTCGAGCGAGCGGCGCGGCGGGGGCCGACGCCGATGTACTCGGCGCGAGGGACGCTGCGCCAGTGTGCAAAGGGTGAGGTGCGCCGAGCGAACGGAAGGGGTTTACACGGCGCAGCAGCGGGAGGAGGACGGGGGCAGGGGGTGGTGGCGGTGGTGCGCGGCTGCGCCGCAGCTCCGGCCCGCGGGAGGGAGCGGAGGGTGGCCGACATAAAATCCCTCGCACGTGCCCGCTGCATTCATTAGGGGGTATGTTCCCGTGCAGCGAGCTACTCGGCGTTACTTGCACCCTGCTGCAACCGCGTCCAAGCCGCCGTCAGCCCGGAAGCTCCCGAGTTCCATAGCAACGCGCCGGAGCGGCCGTAGTCGCCGGCAGCGCTCGCCCTCCGTAGCCCGCGGTCCGCGGATCCGCGCGCGTACCCCTCAGTGTAGTCGCTGTCTCTCACGCGGGCGCGCGCGCGCAGCCAGCCTGCGACCCCCCGACGGAGCCTCCGCAGAGCAGCGCCAGCGCCCCAAGGACGAGCCGAGAGGCGGAGACGGAGACGGCGAGGGAGGGAGAGAGAGAGAGAGAGAGAGAGAGAGAGAGACAGAATTCGATCAGCCGTTCGCTTTTTTTCGCCGACTTCTGTGCGACCCGGCGCGCGAGATCCGCACAGACGCGCGCGGGAAATTCGAAGCGGACTGTGCTATCGAGCGGCTGGTGCCGACCCGCCCGGTCGTTTAGAGCGGCGGGCGTTAGCCGACTTGTGAGCCCGGGTCCGAGCAGGACCCCGCCAGTGAGGAGAACATTCGTGCGACGCGCAATCTTCTCGGAAGACCACGAAGATCCGGCGAGGATCACGTCGACGACGATCGCCAGCGGCAGCGGCAGCAGCGCCAGCACCACCGCCACCCTCGTCCCGGAAGACGTCACGGAAGACGTAGCCGAGTAAGAAGGGTCTGCGGGCGGATTCCGAGGTCAGCGGCGGTGCCTGCGAGACCGCCGCCAGGATTTCATGTTCTTGAATTGTCGAGTACCAGGTAACGATGCGCTCAACGGGCGTGTGTTGATCATGTATTACGTAGCGACCCGGGGGCGGCGGCGTTACGGTGGTGCGCGAGAGAGCCCCGTCACCCCGGGGCAGCCAGACCCTCGCGTGCACGGAGGAGCATCAGCTGGGAGCAGGGAGCGGCGGCGCCGCCGCGCATTCGGGTTCCGACGCGCATGGGTGTAACGGAGCCCTACCCCCTCTCGTGGCCTCGACCGTTAGCCCGCGGACGGCGACACGAGATACGCGCGGCTTTCGCGAGAGAGCGCGCCGAGGTCGCGAGAGAGAGAGAGAGAGTGTGTGTGTGTGTGTGCGTGTGTGTGTGCCCCGATCTCGCGATCAATGCCCGCGCACCTGTATCTCTAGCCCACGGTTACGCGTAGCCGGATGGCGTTGGCTCGTGCAGTTTTACTGATCGAGCCCTCGTACCCCGGATTGAGAGGGTGGCGATGCGGACCGACCTGATTTCGGGGATGGGCCAGCATTGGGACGACGATTTTGGGGGCGAGGGCGATTTTACCCCTGGGCCGGACAATCGTACTTGATAAATCGCCGCAGTCCGTTTGCGCGCCGAGTAGAAACGAAGCATTAGCGGGTCCGCGAAGCGGGTCGTCAATTTCAAGCACTTTTCCCGATCAGCTGACGAATTCGCTGTTCCGGCACCTGGTTCCGAACCGAAGACCTCGTTGTACTCGCGGTTAATTTTCGATTAAATAATGTCCTTGGCGATCTCAGAATTCACAATTTTCAAATTGTACGCCACGGGAAATATTAAGTTATTAACTACATGAAATTTTATTGTCAACCGTCGGGAAGACGATTTAACCAATAGACGCTAGACGATAAATCTTCTCTCGGAAGACATGCAGTCGAGGACGTTGAAGCTTGTGAAACGATCACCGAAAGGACGGTCATCCGGTAACCAGAATACGAATATGCCTGAGAAATGCTTCATTTTCATCTCCCTTCTAACGCAATACCCCTTCTTTTGATCTTTCGCCGCTATTCAACTGGAACTGCGACTCGCGCCTTTAATACCGCTCCTTAAAACACACAAAAAAAAATACTAAGACGGATAAAAAGCAAGAAAATAGCTAATAACCTCGGCCTTCCCGATCGTATATATTTGGACAAGGTACGTGACATGCTTTCAAAATGACGCGAGAGAAAAAATTTAGAGCCGCGACAATTTGACACGCCGAAGGCCGAGAGACGTATCTGAATTGATCTATGGCAAAAATCTATCAGCGAGCTCTATATATAGATATTGTACGAAACCGTAAAACCGAGTGTCAAGTCGTGGAAGAAGTCAATGCACCAATCCCCCTTCCGCCCTTCCTCCCCCAATCCGCGAAAAGCTTCCCGAAAAAGAACTCCGCGAATAATGGGGGAGCTTCCATTCTCCAGCCGGCGCGCTTGGATACCGTCCAGACCGTTTATTTCGAATATCGCCTCCACCGCGGACAGTTATTGCGCAACCCCCCCGACGCCAGAGCACCGCGCAATGGAACTTTTCGGCGACGCGCCCGCTGACGAAATCCGCCGAAAAATCTAATGGGAATAATCAATGGACCGTGGCCGAATTGTAAACGGGTGAGGCGTTCGTTGAGCTACGGAATTTCGTGGATTCGTTCGATGCCTCGACAATGGGCGGGCAATAGCGCGAGGAACGGGGGCTCACAGTCGGAATTTTAATGCAAACGCCGAATAGATCGAGTTGAGCTACTTTCCTGTGGCCGCGATATTAATAAAGCCAAAGTTTCGACGACACCTTTATCAGTCATCCTTTCAAGTTTAACCGGTCAAATCGCGCCCTCGCGACCATGTCCGAAAATCGCAAAGTCACTCGGTGTCTGGAATATCTAGCGATTAGTCGGCCCGCTTTCGGAGCGCGTACGGTACGTTCGAAGTAGGCCAAGCCTCGCTCTATCTCTACCCCCACCCCCCCTCTCTCTCTCTCTCTCTCTGTCTCCGCATTGCATTCCGCCGTTCCGCGAGAAACGTGTAGCGCGCACGGCTATCCCTTTTGCTTACGTAAACCGCGGCTCGACAAGTCAAACTCCGAGCGAGCGCGCCTCGCGCTCCGCGACACTTCTCAACCCTCCGCCTCTCCTCCACCCCCGCCCCCCCCGCGGCTAGGTCGATATTTTCACTCTCCTCGCCCGTAGACCCACCGTGTCCTCTTTCCTCATTCCCCATTCCCCTGCTTCTCCGGCATTTCTCCCCCCCCCCTCCCACCACCCCCCGGCATACCACGCCGCACGACCCCGGGCTTCCCTTTGCGAAGCGGTGCTAACGTCGGTCCCGCGACAGGGCGGAACTTGGCGCTGAAGAATATATTATTCCACGTATACTCGTCGAAACCCGAATGCAATAGGGAACGACCCGACGCGCTCCGTTGCGCTTCCTCCCCCGTCGAAGAAGGTCTGGCTGCGTATGCGTGAGCGCGTTCTTCTGTGCGCGCGGATGCGTATGTGTGGACGTATGCGTGTGTGTGTGTGTGCGCGCATTGGCCCGTGCGCCCGTCGGAACATTGCCTCCTGGTCCATTGTCGTAAGACACGGCCAAGGGGCGGGGGGGGGGTTACTCTGCGCGCGAGAGTCCCCCCCCCCCGAGCTTCGCTCATCATCGGCGGACTCGAAGGACGAGCTTAGCCGGCGCGCAAGGATGCGCCAGGGCATGATACACGTCCACCTACGTTATATACCAGTCGTATTCGCACCGTTCGCCGTCGCGGACGAGACTAAATTGGGGATTCCTTAGCTCGCAGCCTCGATCGTAGCCGGATATGCGTCGTTCGCCCGCGGTGCTTCATTGTACTTGCGAAGATTACTCGCGGCTGGATAATAGTAGGCGCAGCTCGATTGTACATATACATACATATTTATACATATATATATATATATATATATATATATATATATATATATATATATATATGAGCATATCCGTAGAGACAGACAAATCCCGTAGGAGAATCGCTGATGTTCTCCGGGGCGTGCTCGCAGTCGCGCTTAGGATTTTAGAGTAATTAGTCCGTGCGCGCGTATTCGCCGGATGGATCGCATAGGCCGTGTAGCGAGGTAATGGGTGCGACGGCAAAACGCCGATGACGCAATATCTTGTACAGTTTCATACGAAGGACGCGTGATCAGAGTGTTGAAACGCGCCTGGGTCCGGGACAGGGCAGGGTATATAACCTATATATATTTATATATATTTAGCTACATATACACGCATGTGGATTTTTTTCCTTGTTCAGGAGCTTGAAAGCGCCGGATGTATATTAATAGTGTGTATATATATATATATATATATATATATATATATATATATATATACGATGATCGGGTGCTCCAAGTGCCTCTCATGTTATATTACGCGGAGCGATAGTTGATATATTTATATATATATATATATGTACAGGAACAGTAATAATAATAATAATAATAGTAATAATAATGCACGCGCTCGGAAACAAATTGCTAACTAAAGGCTGTGATTAGCTGATAACTTGTAAGTTTCGATCAACAACGAAATCTAAATATATATTAGATGCACTTGACGACGTTTTTTGTAATATATCACGTACACCGAGCTTATATCGATCACCCCGCCCCGGGGGGATTTAGACGATTCCACGCTGTAAATATTAATAATAATAATAATAATAATATTAACAATTACAATAATAAGAAGAATATAGCGATAATAATAAGAGTTCGTCGTAGACACGGGATAGGGGCAAGCGGGAGGGGGGGGTGATAACCACGCGCGGTGCCCGCAAGGAATCCCAGCCGCGTCCGCGCGAAGATCTCGCGGTGGAGGAATCGAACTGGAACCGTCCATGCATACATAAGCCAGCTTGGAAGACGTCACGGAAGATTCCTGAGGGTTCGTCTACACGCGCATATACATATATATGCATATCGATCGAGAGCCCCGAGCGCACCGGGGAAAGACCGGCCACTGGCGCGCGCGCGCGCGTGTGTGTGTGTGTGTGTGTGTGTGCGTGTGCGGGTGGTTCTGTGTGCGCAAATGCGCGCGCGCATATATATATATATATATATATATATATATACACCACACCGGAACAAGGTCGAGTGCACGATATTTCCTGGTACGGAGCGCACGTACCGGCCGGTTCGGCGTTGGGGCGGGATGGGGTGGCGGCGGTGGCGGCGGTGGCGTTACGTGCCAGCCGGGCAACCCCGTGAATTCTGATAAGGTTGCCCTACGATGGCAGTTTTTTTTTTTTTTTTTTTTTTTTGCTCTCGACCCCCTCTCGCGCACCGCCCCGACCGCCAACGCCAATCCCCCACCCCTGCCCCACTCGTGTGCCCCTTTGCGATTTATCGCCACGGAATAAGCTTGGGTTCGATGCGCCCCGGCGCCCGGGCGACGATTAAAAAGCTCGCGTTGGACCACCGTGTGTGCGACTGTGTGTGTGTTGTGTGTGTGTGTGCGTGCGTCGCGCTATTGCGCGATTAGCCGCGGTCTGACTAAGTCGAAGTGCGCCGCGAGTATAATAAGCGTATATAAGCGGCCCCCACCGCACAACCCCAGCAGAGCGGTCTAAAGAACGTGGAGATGAACAAAAAAAAAAAAAAAAGAAAAGAAGGAACGAGTAAGCGATCGGAGTAAGAGCTTTTGCACTTGGCTCGCTTTGAGCTTTTCGTCAGAGAAGAGCGTCGGCTATATATATATTGTGTGTGCATATAGCACCGCTTTGGCTGATCTCGAGGAACATGGGCCGCACGAGGTATATAATGGTTCAAATTCCTTATAATTTAATGTAATACACTCTGTCTTTTTTTCGCTATATGGTTATACCTATATTTATATATATATATATTTTTAATGTACATATATACATTTCTATACATATCAATTTATTACGTAGAACATCAAAAAGTTTCATATATATATATGTTGCCCAACTTGTCGACTTGTTTTTTCAGACTTTACCCGATCAACCATTATTATTATATCAGATATTATGCATATGTCCCTATATATATATAAAAATAAGACGATCCCCGAAAAGTCAGTCTTGAAAGCCCGAGTACCGCAATTGTTTTTTCTGCCCGTACATGTACAAAAAAACAATAAAACAAAAACAATACAAAAAAAAAATGAAAACACCCCCTAAATAAAGGCGTCAGCTAGAGAGGTTGGCGCCTATATAGCAAGCAAAAAAGAAAAAAAAATGAACCCAGTCGTGATTGCCTCTAAAATTCTTCACTTTCTATATATACACATGTACTTAGCCATACTCATATACATATATATATATATATATATATATATATATATATATATATATATATATATACATATACACACATGCACAGGCCGAAGAGGTTCAGTCAGGCATGACGGTTGCAACGACGAGTACCACGAGGAGTGAAGCGAGGTGGGTTGGCGGAGAGGGATAGGATAAGGACGGGTCGCGCCCGCGAGGTAACAACGGCGGGGGCGCCCGAGCGCGACTCCCTTATCCCACCCCCCGGATCCCCCCGCCCCCCCCTTCACCCTCGACTACCGCGCGTTTTTCTCTCTTCTCTCGTGCGTATAATCGAGCGACTCGCGCGCTCGCGGGGCTAATTATTCTACGGGGGCCGCGCCGCCGGTGGATTTGCGCTGTTATGCGCGCGCGTCAAGCTTCTCCACTCCTGTACGTGAGTTTCTTTTTTTTCCATTTTTATTTTTTTATTTTTTTTTTACTCTTACAACCACCCTTCCCTTCCCCTGCTCCCGTCTCTCTCTCTTTCTCTCTCTCTCTCTCTCTCTCTTTCGTGTTCTCCCATTCCTTTTTTTCTTCTTTTTTTCTGCCTCTACATCGCCTCCGTGCATGCGATGTCGGAACGACTGTGGATATTTGCGCGAATGTGCTTCTGCGCGCGGGCGCGCCGCCGTAAATGCCGATTCCGGCTGTGGAGGTGGATTGGAAGCAGGGAATTTTCCGGAAATTCTCCCGTTCTCGCTCTATTCCACCAGCTCCATCCATCGTCCTCCTAAGACTATTTAAAACGAACGCGGGAGATGCGCTCGGAGAGTACATATCGTTTATTTGGAGCAAAGCGGCAATCAATAAGCCCGCTAAGAGGACTTTCTGTGTCTCCGTCCCAACCCTTCCATCTGGCTCTCTCTATCTCTCTCTCTCTCTCTCTCCTCCCTCCCCCGTCACAGTTTTTCACCGCGTGACGCGGTCGGTCTCGTCGCGAGACGAACGACGCGGAAGGCGCACTCTTGAATTATGCGGTCGGAAGCGGAAATCGTACCACCTCTCTCCCCCATCCCACCCAGCGCTTCCTACCACCCCCTTTCCCTCTCTCTCTCTCTCTCTCTCTCTCTCTCTCTCTCTCTGAACGTTCTTTCAGCTCCCTTGAGATAGTTCACGCCGACACGTAATGATCGTGGCAGCGGTGGGCGGGTGCGCGCGCATCTAGCCGCGCTACTCACGTCCTCGTGTCCTCCTCGTCGTCGTCGTCGTCGTCGTCGACGACGTTGTTACTAATTTTAATACATATTAATTTAAGTTTCAGCGCCTCCGGACTCTCGCTCTCCGGAGATGTATATATACATATACATATACATATATATATATATATATATATATATATATATATATATATTCCAATAGGAGAGCGTTAGATTGCGAGAAAGTAGATGGGAGTTATAGGTGGGGTGGGCAGGTGGGGGTGGGAATTGTAATTTAGCGTTGGCTGATGAAAATTGCGCGTTCCACTCTTGCTCGCTTTTTTTTTTACCCTGTCCTGACCTTCTCTTTTTCTAATTAAAATGGGACAAGGTACAAATGCACTCGCCCCAATATATACTGAACAGAATTATTTGCTCTTTACAAGCGCATATAAGTACAATTCGAAAGTTTACGAATGAAAAAAGAATTGTTCCTTCTTAGGTGAAAAAGATGTAGTGTACGTTCACTCGTGTACTTTTGCAAGTTTGACTATCGCAGTAGTTTTCTACTGATTGGAATTTAAACTGTAAGTTTCGATTTTTACCAGTAATAAATCAGACGAAACTACGGAACAAGAGAGCGATAGCCAATTTCAAACCGTTTTTCGACCAATTGGTCGCTCTGAATCTGCAAATTAATTAACGCCCAACGAGGTGACAAGCAACAATCCACTAATCCAATCCTCAAAGCATCACAAGTCCTAAATCTACGATTTCCAATCACAAAAACCTTTACACCAAACCGAGACCAACGAGACCCAAGATTTGCAATTTCAGATTTCCATCCACTTTCTGCGCAACTGCGAATGCTCCACGATAAATATCTCAACGTATTTTGCACTGCAGAAGGTAGATATATAACGACGAGTTACCTTATGCGAGTACCGTTTTTTTTTTGTCTTCAATTTCTGATTTCCCGTGTAATTTACATTTAAAATTTCCAACGCATACGACGTATAACTTTTTCATGCCATACACGTCGTGAAAGCTTTTTTTCAACCTACCGAATATATCGATAACATAAAGATGAATATTTAGTACTACTTCTCATATAAGAAAATAGGTATTGGAAACCATATAAGGAAATCTCATCGGCATTACTAAAAAGTATACTTTATATCACAAACTCGACGTGCACGATGCCAGATGTAAGATTCCATTGTCCCAGAGCCCTATTATAATAATTGTAAAGAACATTGAGAAGAAAATTTAAATGGATATACGTGACTCTCATTCGAATTGGTAGCCAAGCTATATACATATATGCATTTCCGTAAATCGTAATGCAATGTGAAATCCAACTTGGGGCAATGTTAAAGATAGAATATCGATTGTGCGCCGCCTTGGATTCCGAAATGGAATTGCAAAGCGAATCGAATTTCTGCCCGGTTCGAAATCCAAGTTCTCCGCGCGAATTATAATTTCAAGGGATTAAATAATACCGACGCGCTATGACGAATCGGATAGTTCAATAAATAACGTAATTTTTCTTTCGTTCGAATTTCAGTATCGGGTAATTCGCGGCGAATAATCGAGTCGCGGACTCGCTTTAAATTTTCTATATTCTTCCAAAAATGTCTTCGATCGCGAAACCGAGTAAAGAAGGAACTTATTCCCGCGAAACCGTCACTGTTCAGACTACGTGTGTGTGTACAGGGACTCCATCCGAGCTGGGAGGGACTTTTAATCCTTCGGGTGGATAAATTAAACAATAAGTTAAAGAAATCAATTTGGACGCGCGGTTTAATTCCCCCTGCTCCTGTAATTTCGTAAATGGCACAGAAGTGGCAAGTTTTGCGTCGGATAATTTAGAGCGCAGCGCGCTCGCCCCTCCCCACTATATTATATTGATCGAAATCAGCGAATTTCGAGAGAGCGAGCTTCTACAACTACTACTGCTGCTTGCTCCGCCTCCCCCCGCGCTGGAATATATCGCGTCACCGTATAGGTGGCCATTTGCCAAAAGAGAAAAAAAAAAGGAGATAAATAAATAAATTTAAAAAATGACAAAATTTAATCGCGCCCAATTTATTACGGAGCTTTAAAGCCAGCCCACTTTCGGACCACAGTTATACACGTATAGTATATGCGACAAAAACTCGAAAATAGCCCCCGAAGCATTGTTATAACTCTTTGGGAAACGAGATATGGAGGAGAGGAACGAGCGTTGCGGCGCGGCTGCGGGAGACGGGGACTCACCCCCCACTCCACCCCACCCCACCACCTCGCCGCGACCGGTCGGCTGAATTTTTAACCATTAATCGAGTTTCGAGGGCGAAATTAAGTTTGGCCACGGGTTTATCGAATGACTGCCCTACATTCGCCCGAGCGCCACGCGATCAATAAATCTTCTTTGGCGAATAATAATTTAATTTTCCGAGGGCAGAATGGAAGCTGGAGATGGATATCCCGCATCTGTGTGTGTGTGTGTGTGTGTGTGTGTGTGTGTGTGTGTGCTCCGGTAGATTTTGTCGATTCCTCGCGACCGGCTGGATACGAACCAGAATTCATTTCGTTAAACGTGGATCCTCGAATTTTCCCGCGATACAAATTTAGATAGACGATTCGATCTCTGCATTTAGCATTAGGCTCGTTATATATGCACGGTCCATCACCGGCACATCCGACTCTCGGATTGGCCGATGCCGCGAACTGATCCAAATCCAGAGGGGATGAATCGTCGACGTGTTTTTATTTAGATCGAAATTGCGGATCGAAATTCATCGGTCTTCGGACTGAAATCCTGTATGTACAGATTCAAAACTCGGAATCACTCGCGCCAGTGCGAAAGTGAAAATCCACTTGAATCCCGTATAACCCGATATTTCGAATCTATACGATGCGTACAGATGGCGGACGTAATATAAAAGTTCGAAAAAGTTAAGATTATATCCGACACCGACGATCCCGATGGGCGAGCCAGGGAGGCTGTTTTATCAGGAAAGTTTTGAAAATTATTTGGGGAGTATAATTAATGGCGATGGGAAGCTGCCAATAATTAAATTCGAACGAGGCAAGAAAAAAAAATTGAAATTAGAGGAAGTTTCGAACTTCTCGTTGATGAGGACAAGGGAACGAAGTCCGATGCAGTATTGTGTGAATGTAAGTTACATGCATAATTTTTATTAATTTTAATGCGAGTAGATATCGATCGAAGCATCGCTAGTGCGAGAATGGAAAAATTAATCTAAATTTCGCGATGATATGAATATTCCAAATTGAGAATTGAAAAATATTCATATATGAAAAACGATGATGATAATTAAGCAATATCTAGCCCGATTTTCATTATATCGCTTTAATCTCAATATATATATATATATATATATATATATATATATATATATATATATCCTTACATGTCCGAAGCACTTGACTGAGGTTTCCGCGAACCTGTCGGTGTGCCAGGCGAATTTGCAAACTCCGCGCGCGTACGATCCGAACGGGGTCGCCTCGGGCTCTCCCACCCCCCTCTCTCTCCCACCCTCTCCAGTCGGAAGCGCGCGGGATGCGGGGATCGATCGTGTGACGCTTTTGCCCGATGCCGCTGCCGCCGTCGCCGAGCAAAAAGTTCTCGGTTCTGCTCGGCTAAAAATCTCCTCTCTCTTTCGTTTTTTGCGAACGTGTTGAAACGGAAAGAGGTTTTCCGATTCCGGGCGGCGGGAGGGGAGTGTAACGAAGCTTCGACGGTTATTTGATGTGGGGCCCGGGGGGTGCAGGAGTTGGGGGAGAGGGAAGAAGGATGTTTTCGGAATTGCTTTCACAGATTGCCTCGGTGATTCCTGTATGAAAGCGAATAATAAGGGAGAGATTGTGTAAAAGGGGCGAGACAAAAAAAAGTAATGCATACATATACATATTGACATATTGCCGATTGCGCGAGCGAAAATTTGTTGCAAATTATAAATTGATTAACGATTTTAGCGATTGACGATTCAATGAGGATGAACAAATAGATAAAATTCTAACGGTAATCCACGTATATCAAAGGATATATTTATACATCCGTTTCCTCTGGCTCGTGTCTAAATAAATCATCAGTAGTAACGTGCCTGGCTCCGGTCAGACAATATTTCCAGCTGGATTATTAAATAGTCGCTGTACAGGATGCCAATACTATGGATTAAACTTAAAACGAGCCTGGCATAGTAACAGGCAATGCTATATATACACACACACATATATATATATATATATATATATATATATATATATATTACTGGCTTCCTCGTCTGTCCGATATTCCGAGGGAATTTATATACCTCCCTGTATCCTAGGCAACTGTATATACACGTCTGGGATCATTATACGCCCGACGGGAAATTCTAATAATGTGAAAAAAAAACTTTTTCCTTCTTCGACGCATCCCATATTAATTCGTTCATCGATAATCGTCGAATAATAGATCTGGCGACCGGATGGATGCAAAGCTTCGTTTTTAATTCGCGTCAGTCTTTGGAGCGGATCGAGTAAGATATGTCCCGATGCGAGTGTGACATTTGCCTCGTGCGAATCGATTGAGGAAGGATTAACTTGCCAAGCGAGTTTAGCCAGTTTGGTCGACGGTTCAAACGTGTGGCAGCCCTGGTTACCTAGAAAATGCGACCCGTAAATATTCTGGACTTTCCCATCTCCTACATGATTCTTAATTATTATACATAAAAGAAAGACTCTCCTGTAATTCAATTGGATATGCTTTATACTCAAAGGACTTTTTTTAATGGCAAACTTCTGCTTTTAACGTCAGACTCGTAGAAAGAATAACCTTTCTAGCAAAAAAAAAAGAAGAAACTTCTAACGAACCTTTGTTCGCAAATTCATAGTTTTCCAGCTTTTTCTTAATTCAAAGTCAAAAGTAGGAAGAATTTTTCATAAAAAAAACTCCTCCCCCCATAAAGTATATACCCAATTTAATTCTAGGGAAATATTTATTTTCAGTCGGAGAGTGCCATATCTTAGGTAATGAAAGAGCGTTACCACTTAAAACTTTGCCAGCTTCGTCTTGAAGGTATGATCAAAGTTACCTCGCCCAATTTCGACCAACTCCGTCATCCGTGTGTGATGGCCTCTCACCCCTTGTTAGACGCGAGTGTTGAACTGTTAGTCCATGGGAACGAGAAAGGGTTTCGCGACCCGGCCAAAAGTTATACGTATCCACCTTGGTTATAGTTTTGTCCAACCTATTTTGTGACATTGTGAGCACGATTTGTCAGGAGCTAATGCCGAGAGAACGGTAGACCAACCGCCCGAAGGAGTCTAGAAATCGAGACTATCCATTATAATGCTGTCCATTGTATTGTCCTGGATTATCCGCATACCTCTCTGGAAATACAGTTGGGTTTTGTTAAATCTAAGAATACTTATTATTGAATCGATATAAGTTGTAAGATGAAAGTGTGATGAACTTTGCAGTAGACCGACCTCTCATAAACATTTTTGACCTTCTAAGCAATTAAATTGTGAATGACAAGTTTTGGAACTTGACACTTTCGCCATTCCACGCTCCAAATTCGTATTCGGGATGCCGAGGCACGGTTACAAAATGACAACTCGCCTTTCCCAGGACTACTATGAACTACGTATTTATTGCACATCGCTCGCAGTCAAAAAATTATCTCGAAGCCACGATAAAAGCAGCAAACGGTTTAACGCGGATCCGGCATTAAGACATTGAGGAAAACGCGGGTCTCGGTTAATTTTCGGAACGAATGGGAAAAATCACAGTCGCGAAGAGATAGTTAGCTCGGCCGGGGGTGGGGTGCGGAGGAGGAGGGGGATGGGGCTCAAAGTAAATTCTGATAAAGCTCCTCCGCGCGTACAAAGGGAGACGAGAGCCGTTCTTAGCCGTATACTTACGCAGGCGCCCCTGTAACCCTTTGGCCCCGACGTCACTATTTAATGGGATATTTCCTGCGTAACAATAGATAAATTTCCGACGCTGACGGCGCACTCGAGAATACGTAATCCGGACGGCACACACTCCCATAAATTTGCCCGTAAAATAATTCAGTTTTTTCGCGGATTAAACTTATACTACGTTTAAATTATTGTACTTAAGAATGAATATTTTCTGCCCACTTCTTAACACCAGATAACGTTCGCTTCCCTAATTTACGTATTCATATATATATATATATATATATATATATATATATATATATATATATATATATATATATATATATATAATAATTCTACTTGGTTCACGATAAAGCTACCATATTTTACTTATGATTTTAAATTCTCAAGCTTGAGAAGAAATATTGACACTATTTCTGTCGAATACTGTGCTTAAAATTTCGTAATCTGAGCTTAATGACAAATGTAATTTGGAATGTAAAATGTAAAATTAAATTTAAACCTGTACAGTAATGAAGATTCTTTAATTTTTCAGAGTTTCAGATTCCATTTGCCTTTTAGAATTCAGGCTTAATAACTGAAAATTTCATCTTAGGCTATAAATTATTCTTAACGCAAGTGCTTGAAATGAGAAAATTTACTGAATCTTTAATTTGCAAAATAAATAAATAAATAATTAATCCAATTTAATATTTACAAGAAAAAAAATATGTCATATAACGATTACGACTAAACTATCGTCAAAATATGTCAAAATAAAATCACTTTATCAAACTAAAATTACAAACATTATTAAGATAAAAAAGAGCAGGCAACTCAAAAATCATTCAAATTTAAACCAAGAATGCTTACTGATGTATTTTCCATCTATGACATTTATTTTATTATATTTGATTCACAAGAATAGACCGTCAGATATGGTTGATATTTTTCCATTTAGATTAAGGAAGATAAGATTGATTATCTTCAAAATATGTATCGTTAAGTTTTGAGGCATCGGGCTTGTATTACTATTAGATTTGAAGAATGAATTACAACCTTAAGCAAAGAAACTCCATGGTGGTAGATACATTAATTTTGTTGGAACTTTTTTCCTTGAAATGTTATTCCTTCTTCAAATTTGGTTCCAAAAGTAGGAATTTTCATGAAAAGAAATTCCTCTGAATGCACAGTTTTAATACTGTAAGGGAAGACTCATTTGGAATCATCCAACTGGACTCAATCGATCATACGTATCTGTGGATTTTCTCCTTAGCACGTGTACTCCCGGTTCTTAATTAATCAGACGAGAGAATTTATGATGACTGACACTTAAAATATAATATTACATATGCATCGAATGTAAAAAATGTAGAACACGGCTGTAGATGCAATAAAGTATATACACCAACCGATATAGATTGTAAAACTTTCAATGTATATATATACATTACTAATTCACAACTTCAGCTCTGGTCCGGCTACATAAATCATCATGCAAAATTTCATCCCTTAAAGCAACCTCCCGGTATCCCGGGAAATTAACATTTTTGCATATTCAACAAGCGGAGATTACACTCTCGTTAATATGCGCGCTCAAAACAGTTTAAGCAAATATAGGAGGAGGCTTTGAGCCTGGATGGCCTGGTCGATGATAGTGTCTCCGTGAAAAAGATAAAAAATACATAAAAAGACAACTGAACTTACTCTACTCTGCCGCCACTTGCTTTATGTCAGTTAAAAACTAGAGTACGACATTTTGCACCAAATGGAATTATGCAAATACGCAAAAATAAAGCCACCGACATCGAACGTCGTCCTACATTCGGAACCTTATTTCTGCCCAGTGCCTGTATTCATAAAACGGCTTCATATTTATTCTTTCAACTGAAAGTCGTGTCGTAATCTCTCGTCGCGCAAGGCCCGTCCTTTCGTCCAAAATATCAGTAATCCCGTACCGAATTTCGTCGGAGCGCGTGCGCGCAGCTGCCAATTCGGTCAAATTTCTTGGTTAGCCGACGGCCTGCCAGAGGCCAAAATTCGTACGAAGTACGAAGAAAAAAACAAAAGAAGAAAAGTATGAAACTGGCACAACCCGACGCGTCGCGCTTGTCCGACGATCGTCTCGGCAATAATCGCGGGCCACGCGCTTGGCGTAGGCCTGCACGCCTCGCGCGTCGCCGCCCATTAATTTTGCGGTGATTTAACGAGATTACCCGTCGATGACTCGTAAGAGGTGAGGGGGGGGGGACGGGCTAGCGAAAATTAATTTCCCGCTCGTCCCCTCGTCCTCCGCCCAATTCCCATGAATTATTTCCCTGTTTAACGCTTTAATAGCGGACCCGAAGCGCAGCCCTCCCGAGCCCCGCAGCCCGCCGCCCCTCGGACGCCCTCTGGCCCTTATAAATCCGCGCGCTTTCCGCATTAGCGCGAGCGCCGCCCCGCCCCCCACTGGACTCGATTATACGGGGCGCGGGGTGGCGTACAGGGGCGGCAATTAACGCGAGCCAAGAGGGCCTCTCTTACCGGAAAAGTTGGCCGCGACGACGGGACGGGAATTCGCGCTAATCCGGAATCCCCGCCCCCCTGCCTCGCGCCCTTGGCCCCCACCCGTTCTCCTCTCATTTTTCTCGACGTACTCGTTGCTCCTGACGCTGGTGATGTTGCTGCTGTCGTTGTTGCTTTTTTACCCTCTACCCAACCCCCCTCCCCCGCCGCCAATCCCCCCTCTCCTATTGGCTTACCAGAGCGTTCGTTTCGCGTCCCGAGTTCCCCGACCTCTCGGGGATTATTATGCTTCCGTGTAAGCCCACCCTTCTCCCCCCCCCCCGATTCCCGCCCCATCGCCCCCTCACCGCACTCCCATCCGGCGCTCGCTCGCGCGACCGGAGATAAATCGAATATTTCGCGGAGACGTCGATTCACCTAGTTTCAGGGTTATTTTGGTAATCTCATTGAATAATGGGTAAAATGGCGCGTGCGATCGAAGAACGAAACGAGACTCGAAGTTTGTGCAGCCTGGAGGTGTGATAGCCCGAGCTATGCATCGAAACAAGAAGGGTTGAGTCGCCGTCTTCGCAACGACGGCGCGGATCCATCTGGATTCGTTGAACGTAATGTCCATTAAATTATTATTGTCAATGGCAAAGTAATGATTTCTACGCGGGGAGGTTGTACTTTGAATGGTTACGCTTGCTGATAAAGACAGTCATGATAAACGACGTTTATAATACGCGAAACAGATCGTTATAAAGAAAGACGTAAAGTCAGACAAATAATCGGTGACGGAAATGAGAATTCAATTTTTGCTATTTTTTTTTCGTGACTTAAAATGCCAGAGATTTTTTAAAACAATCTGTAAAGTAAATTTGAATGCGAATTTTGAGAGAGAAATGTTCAAATTTAACAAGCATAAATTTTGGTATTTGAAGTATTACGTTCATCAAAATGTATCTATCGTCGATATAACGAATTGTCTACGACTTCTTCGATGCTGCGAATGCATCATATTAACTGTGCTTAATACTACCTGTCTTACTGCAGTATAGTGCAGTATTGATCTAATACTATTATACAGTTTCGATTGCTGGGATTCCAGCCCTCTTCTGGCGAACATTATAGTTTACGGTAAATAACGTGTCGGGCAATCGATCGCTTAATCAAGATCAAATTTTAAACTGCAGCGTCGCTATGTCTGCAAGAGAGCAGCTAGCCGATCAAATAACATGGGAATAATTGTTTGCATGCCTTTTCATTCGTTAAAAAAAAAACATTAATTATTTATTATTAACATTTTTTTACTCTGAAACAAACAAAGCTGCACGTCCATAATAATTTTGTACAGCCATAATTTTAGTTTATCACTAAATTCCGCTTGTAACGAGCCTTAACTTTTATAAATAATCCTTGTAGAACTTGATAGTTACAAAGTATAGCAACTCGAGTCAGTGTGCCTGATTTATTATTCGACGGATCCCTCAAGGGAGTTTCCCTACCTTCGGAACTGACGTAAGAAATGAGTCAGCGCCAAGAGTAGCACTTAAGTCTTAAATACTCTAACGTGGTATAATTTATTTGCTATGATTTAATCACGTATACGTATGAATAGGCATTTCTGTGCACATTTGTGCTGCTGCTTTAAAATTTTTACGCATGGCTTCACTTGAATTTTTCAAGATCAGGAGGAAATATCGCGTATTTTCGAACAGTAACAGTGTACCGGTCGTACGAAATAATCGCAATCATGGTAGCTGATAAAATAACCATAAAATGAGTGAAACGCCTGTAAAATATTAGAAAAAAAAAAGAAGTCTTTGGATTTTCCTTGGGTCTGCAAATAATTCCGTCATCAAACGAAACGAATACACGAATCTTCGTCGGGAAAGCATTATTATTGCTTCGTTTGGAAATATGACCAGGAATTATTCATAATTTAACGGCGAAAAATTTTTGCGCGCAAATACAAGAGTACGTTTCACAAAGTTTCATCCACCGGGCTACTGTTCGTTTTGACGCGGCCAAGAAACTTCGCCAAAGATTAAAGTCGATAAGAAACTTGGGGCCGGTATACGTGTATATAGAACCCCGAGTATAATTCAGTTTGAAGACCTATATATATATATATATATATATATATATATATATATTAATAATACAAGTTTATTTATTATTTAAAAATTCTTGGCGAATTACATTTAAATATTCTATTTGGAAGTTTACAACGAATTTTCCGTTGTACGCACCTAGGGTCTATGTATATATACATATGTAATAAACCGTCGACCGCCCTGTCAGATATAGCGAAGAACTTGAGAACGACAGAGCCAGTGAAAGCTTAAAGGAGACTTCGTCTTCAGAGCGGGAAATTTGCCCCCTTGTTGCCGAGGAGGCATTTAAAAGCGACCGCTACGCTCCCCGCTACGTTTCTGTAAAATCCGCTTATTTATCCAGGCTGACAGATCAGAAATATTTTCTTTCTTCGTTCTGTAAACCCCTTGATGTATATCGCTGGAAAAAGTATAAACAATTTATCCTACTAATATTCTCTATACAATGTGGCAATTATCCCGGCAACATTATCATATAACTTTTACGGAACTAAGATTACAGTAGTTTTTCTGAGAAGTATGTAAAGCTTAGCTTTACACCCAGACCGCAAATGTTACTTATAATTGAAAAAAATCTTTGTGTATAATATATACAGTATAATCTCAATATCGAGTCTCTCAATACCCGTCATTGAATTCCAGTCAATTCCTAAAAGAAGAAGTGAAATTTGCGCTACTAAATCAGTGAACATTCGCCATTTTACGCAGCGCTAATCGGGACCACGATGCGTAAATGTGACTATAATATTGGCTAACTTATGACGGCAAAAATTATTTCGCTCTGTTCCTCGGTAACCTATTGAGTTTCGCTGGGTTCAAATTTATAATATACGTAGGCGAAAAGCGGAACTTTACACCCACAATGCATCTATTATGTATTATATATTACGCGTATACTTTAATCGTACTGTACGATTAAATAAGTTAAATCTTCAGTGATTTTTTCAGTGATATCGATTTTCACGTTGAACAAGTGATTTTTCGACTGACGATCTATAATTAATGATCAGTCAATACGTAGCACGGGTTCCATTTTCCGAGTATCACGCGACGGTCACAATTGATATAGATATAATCTATAATATATAACATATTCATACTAATAATGAGATTCATGTAATTGTAGGTTCATCTTTTTTTTGATACATAGAGGAATGTAGGAAGGTCACGGAAAAAACAGTAAAAAACAATAGTTTAGCCCAGTATCAATTTACAAATGAATCAGGGAGTGTGATTACTTACTAATTTCTAACAGTTGATTTCTAACAGTTTAAGACTAGTGCATGTTGGGTTGCTTATTATTAAAGTATTATAGGGCGAGGAAAATATTTACTTGTTTTGTAGCAACTAAATAATTTTCTTAAATTAAGAAAATATTCACGAGATTTAAGACGACGAGGTTTGATTTAAGTATACTCTTTTTTCATCAAGCAAATATTTCCTTCGTTTCAGAAAAAACTTTAGTTGGTACAAAAAAATTTATTAGTCTAGTTTTTGTGATGCATTTTTTCTCAGTGCAGTGTTTCAGATAAATACAATCAGTGGTATATACGTTGATATGATCCATAAATGATGGAATTTACACTGAACACGAATGAATTTCACCGATTTAAATTAAGAGAGTACTTTTATAAGGAATCCAAATTGACGAATAATTGTCATATATTAATCTATCGAAACGGCATCGGAAGATAAAGGTTGGATTGGATTGAGAGACTTCGGAAAAGTACTTGGTTCTGGAATAGACAAAGTTGATCCTACTGTAAAAACTTCAGTTGTTTTAAAATATAACTTATATCCTATGATCTATTGCGTTCGTAAACCTATCGGAAAAGTTCGGTGGAAATAACATGATGTATTGTGGATGTTACGTATAACAAGTCGAGTAAATTATCCGCTGAAATCTCAGGTTAAGTTCTAGCTCAGGCTCTATTCTTTTTTAAACCGCGAAAAAGATTATAGACATTTGTTAGAAATCTTCGTAAGAACTCTATCAAAATTAGTGTATACATTAATTTTTAAATTCAAAAGCTATCGTAAAGCTTCGATTTTATATTTATACTTTTATATATATATATATATATATATATATATATATATATATATATATATATATATATATGTACAGTTCTCACTTTTATACGAAACCTTACCATCAATTAGGGGTGATTAAGTAACGCTCTGCTCAACTTCGACAATGTAAAAAAAAAATCTCACGTTATATAGTTGTATTTATATAGAGATATGGCAAAGACAAACGGCGCGCTAAATCCCAGAAAACTCGTATAGACCAAACACATCTCTCTCTCTCTCTCTCTCTCTCTCTATATATATATATATATATATATATATATATATATATATATATATATCTCACTATCTTTCCTTCTCTCTCTCGCTATATATATCTCTTTCTCCTCTCGCGTGTTTCATCGATCGTGCATGTATATGCAGCCGTCTGCCTCCGCAACATCGGACAAATCGGCTTTTCTCCTCGCCCTTTCACCTTTCCGTCCTGATGTATAACTGCAGTAGCCCGCAGTCCGTAGGTTATATATATATATATATATATATATATATATATATATATATATATATATTACATTGAACCCCGCACTCAAGACGGCAATGCACTATTTTTCGGGAATAGAAAGCGCACGAGAAGTTTCAAAGTGTATGTATTAGGTGCGCCCGCGAAATATACGAGGTGTCAATCTCAACGTGCGAACATGGATGAGAGTAAAAAATATCGACAGTATATATATGGAAGTTGGCCACATCGACTTACACCTGCGACGATGATTGTTGGGAGCGGGCCGAGCGCTGCGTATATCGGGTTACCAAAGCAAATGCCTGCTTTATCGAAGGATGGATCTGCAGTCGCGCGTTCGTGTATACATATATTTATATATATATATATATATATATATATATATATATATATATATATATGTCATTTATGTAAACTTGATTGTACCTAATATTATTCGATCTCGATACGTCTGCTTTTTCCGTTTTCGATATACCAATCCTCTATCATGATCCTTTCTACAGTTAAAGATTTTCCGGGGCCCGTCTGAAATATCCCGTATTTTTGTTCGCATATGCCAAAAGAAAAATCTAAAGTTTCTGTTCGAATAAAGCAGTTAATGTGCATCATGGATCTCATAATACTCTAATAATCATGGGAATAGCGAAGAGTAAACCGCTGCGATTGAGTTAATAATTACTGTTGGCTTGGAAAGCTCACCGATTCATTAGTCAACGATTTCTGATGATAACAATCTTGTTTTTCTCTCGGTTTTTCTTCCAGAAAATTTACTTTATCTAATTAACGACAGCTCGAAACAGGACGATTCGATTTTTTTTGTTTAATGTACGAAGATGCTGTGCAGATTATATATATTAACCAAATTAATCTTACATACCGATTAACTAGTGAAATCGAGATAGCTACCGTAATGGATAGTGGGTAATTAACTGATCCTGAACAGTAAAAATGGATGCCACTTGGCAGAACACTGGCAAAAATTAAATCAATTTTAATTGACTTTGTCCGTTTCTAACTCGCAACCCTAGCGAGAATTTAGAAAATTTTTTTTTTATTATAGCTTCACATTCCGGTAATTTGAGTTACGGTTTTTAATACTGCAGATACGACAGTGTAGACTAAGTTATTTTGTTAATATATCAGGTAAATATATACGATATAGAATAATAGGAACGTGCGAAATGATAAAACTTCTCTTTGAAATTTCATATCCTAACATTTTGCCGAAAACGTACGTTGCACTTATATGTGTTGTGTGTATGTGCATGCGCGTGTGTGTAGACAAACTTTAACGTAACGATCAAATTTTCAAAAAAAAAACCTTGATATTGAATCTTTGGAATTTCGAGTGCTTTCATTATATACGTGAGCTATTTTAAATAAAAATCAATTACGTGAAATTATATTCAAGCATAAATATATATATATATATATATATATATTTAATTTCAATTTCAACATTTATATAATATTACTTTTAAGCATATTATATCTCCGACTTACTAATG